>OY757926.1:68075848-68095848 GCA_963585895.1 Sepioteuthis lessoniana
TAGGAAAGAAACGTTGGAATCTATAAAACGAATATATATTTGATACACCATTATATTTTTATTCACAGATAACATGGTCAAATACTTTATGTAACTGAGAAGAAGAGGTTATGAAATATTGAAATATGAAAAACTAAAGAAAACATAATACGAGAAGTTCTTGGCGTAAGAGCAATGAAGAAAGAAAACAATCTCGAAGATCTCAAATAAAATGTCCTGTGAGATATATCATATAAGCAAAGAAATAAAACATTTGTAAATATTTATTACATCAGGCTTATCTCCTTACTTCAAAGGGTTTATCAAAGATTATTATCCTGCGGCGGCAAAGAAAAATTGTTCAAATCGAGGCTGTCATCTGCCATCTTGTAATGGTATCCGTACACCTATTTCATCATGACACAACGTATATTTGTTTTCTTTTACTTTTTATGTTTCTTTAGAAATCATTTTCAAGTCAGCATTTATATATTTAGATAAGGAATATGCTGATGATATTCGTGTAAACATATCTTCAGTACTGTCAGCTTTAAGAGATTATATAATATACATTATATAGTATCAAAAGTACTTACATTTTTATAGTACTTTTTTCACTTACATTTTTTTCGTCTACTCCTATAAAGATTATCTATGACTCTGATATATTATTCAGCTCAATAGTGTGGGACTCCATAGTACACCAACTGCACCTTTGCAGAAGGGTAAGAACCTCTAACAAGTATTGTGGTTATGACACAAAACCATCTGATAGTGAGGCTCCAAGCCTTAAGGTTTGTGGAATGGGGAGTACCTCTTCATTGACATTAATCCAAGGTCCATTCTGGCCCGAAGTGGTAGTACCTGTTAGGCTCTCCTCTGTGGGTCAAATAGAAACATTCAATTATTTTCAATACTAGAAACCATTTAGCCGAGAGCAAACAAATGACTGATGTTAAACTGAATTGTTAGTAATGATAGCAAAATTTGAATTCATTGAACAGTTGAGAAATATAATTATTGGTGTTTGATAGAAATATTTGATACCATTTAAATGTGTTCAAACTCATGAGCTCTGGTTCGTTTAAAAGTAATGTTACTTACAAAGCATTTGATTTACAAAGCACATATATATATATATATATATATATCATCATCATCATCATATCGTGCTGGCAGCACGGATATCCCTGACCCTCTTTCGCCACTCCTCCCTATCGTTCATCGCCCTAGGTAGGTCTTCAGGACAACAACCTGTATCCTCACATAGCTGCTGAATGTACGTTCGTGCTGGTCGTCCTGCTTTTGCGCGGCCGTGTGTGGGGATCCATAAGAGTACATCTCTTATGAGTTCATCTCTGCTTCTCCAGCAATGTCCTGCATGTCTGGTTCGTCTAACTTGAATAGTTTTCGTGATAGGGGGCAGGTGGCCATACAGTTGGTGTCTTGTTGGGTGTTGCCGCCAGGACTTGTTGAGGATTGCACGCAGCATTCTTGTGTAATTGCCATCTAGTTTCTTCTCCAGCCGTTTTGTTAGCGTCCATGTAGTGCATCCATATAGCAGTATCGATGTGACCGCTGCCTGGAAGAAACTGCGTTTCATTTTATCGGTTAGGTCTGATTTCCATATAGTCGATAGCCTATTGATAGCTGTCCATGCTTTCGTTAACCTCGTTTCGATGTCCTTTTCGGTTGATTCGACGCTGCTTCCTAGGTACGTGAATTTGTCTACTAGTTTAAGAGGGGTTCCTTCTAGAGTGGAGATGTCCCCCGTTTGGTTATAGCACATATATTCCGTTTTATGTGCATTAACATGGAGGCCTATGCTTGCTGCTGTTCGTTCCAAACTATGCAGAAGTGTTTCGGCTTGGTCAGGTGTATTTGCCAGTATCGCTATGTCATCGGCGTAGTCGGCGTCGGTTGTCGTGCCGCCAGCACGGATATCCTTGAACCTCTCTCGCCACTTCTCCCAATCGTTCATCGCCTCTGACAGGTCTTCAGGGCTACATCCCGTATCCTCACATAGCTGCTGTATGTATGTTCGAGCTGGTCGTCCTGTTTTTGCTCGGCCATATGTGGGGGTCCATAGGAGTACATCACTTATGAGCTCGTCCCTGCTTCTCCAGCAGTGTCCTGCATGTTTGTTTCGTCTAACTTGGATAGTTTTCGGGATGGGAGGTGGGTGGCCGTATAGTTGGTGCCTTGTGGGGTGTTGCCTCCTGGACTTGTTCAATATTGCTCGCAGCATTCTTGTGTAATTGCCGTCTAGGTTTTTCTCCCGCCGTTTTGTTAGCGTCCAAGTAGTGCATCCATATAGCAGTATCGACACGACCGCTGCTTGGAAGAAACCGCGTTTCATTTTATCGGTCATGTCTGACTTCCAATAAATATATATATATATATATATATATATATATATACACTTTGCTGACCATATCAATAACACTTACGGGTCTGCTATAGCAGAACACCGTATAAATAACCGTGATTGTGCCTCATCCGGCAGGGTGGACCTGTTTGCTATTTTAAGCAGGTCCCATTCACATTTCCACCTTAAAGAGTTTGAGACCATACATATTTTGACCCATAAACTGTCCCTCTGTAAGCAGAGGGAATGTTTATGGGGTCATAATTTGATTAGAATTTAACATTCCCCTCCCCGTCATATGATTTTTTTCTAACATTACTGGGTCTTTTTCCTCCCTTTTGTCTTAATTGTTGTCTTAGTTTAACTGTGACCATGTAGGACCGATACTAGTTAGTTTCATTTTTATTTTTTAACATTAATAAATTGGGTCTTTTTGTAAGCCTAATTAAATTCTGTACCCCCATAGAATATTCAAATATATATATACGGTGTATCACAAAAGTGAGTACACCCCTCACATTTCTGCAGATATTTAAGTATATCTCTTCATGGGACAACACTGATAAAATTAACTTTGACACAATGAAAAGTAGTCTGTGTGCAGCTTATATAACAGAGTTAATTCATTTTCACCTCAAAATAACTCAAAATATAACCATTAAAAGCTAAACCCCTGCCAACAAAGTGAGTACACCCCTTAGAAACTACACCCATAAATGTCCAAATTGTGTACGACTTGTCATTTTCCCTCCGAAATTTCATGTGACTCATTAGTGTTACTAGGCCCACGTGTTACTTGGCCCATGTGTTTCTAGGCCCACGTGTTACTAGGCCCATGTGTTACTAGGCCCATGTGCATAGGGAGCAGGTGTGTTCAAATTTGTAGTGCAGCTCTCACACTCTCTCATACTGATCACTGAAAGTTCCAACATGGCACCACACGACAAAGAACTCTCTGGGGATCTTAAAAGACGTATTGTTGCGCTACATGAAGATGGCCAAGGCTACACGAAGATTGCCAACACCCTGTAACTGAGCTGCAGCACAGTGGCTAAGATCATCCAGCGTTTTAAAAGAGCGGGGTCCACTCAGAACAGGCCTCGAGTAGGTCGTCCAAAGAAGCTGAGCGCACGTGCTGAGCGTCACATCCAAATGCTTTCTTTGAAAGATCGGTGTAAGAGTCCTATCAGCATTGCTGCAGAGATTGAAGATGTGGTGGGGGTCAGCCTGTTAGTGCTCAGACCATACGCCGCACTCTACATCAAATTGGTGTGCATGGCTGTCACTCCAGGAGGAAGCCTCTTCTGAAGACGATACACAAGGAAGCCTCTAAACAGTTTGCTGAAGACATGTAAACAAAGCACATGGATTACTGGAACCATGTCCTATGGTCAGATGAGATGAAGATTAATTTGTTTGGTTCCGATGGCTTAAAGCAAGTGTGGCAGCGACCAGGTGAGTAGTACAATAATAAGTGTGTCATGCCTACAGTCAAGCATGGTGGTAGGGATGTCATGGTATAAGGCTGTAGGAGTGCTGCAGGTGTTGGAGAGTTAGATTTTATTGAGGGAAACATGAACTACAACATGTACTGTGAAATACTGCAGCAGAACATGATCCCCTCCCTCCAGAAACTGGATCGCAGGGCAGTGTTCCAGCATGACAATGACTCCAAACACACCTCCAAGACGACCATTGCTTTACTGAAGAGGCTGAGGGTATAGCTGGCCAAGCATGTCTCCTGACTTGAACCCAATAGAACATCGTTGGAGGATCCTCAAGCGGAGGGTGGAGGTGTGCGAAGTCTCAAATATTTGCCAGCTCCACGATGTTATAATGGAGGATTGGAAGAGCATTCCAGTGGCTACCAGTGAAGCTCTGGTAAACTCCAGGCCCAGGAGAGTAAAGGCAGTTCTGGATAATGACGGTGGCCACCCAAAATATTAACAATTGACATGGTGTATGTTAAGATTGACAACTTTCCCTAAGGGGTGTACTCACTTTTGTTGGCAAGGGTTTAGCTTTTAATGGTTATCTTTTGAGTTATTTTGAAGGGAAAATGAATTAACTCTGTTGTCAAAGTGTCATTTTATCAGTGTTGTCCCATGAAGAGATATACTTAAATATCTACAGAAATTTGAGGGGTGTACTCACTTTTGTGATACACTATATATATATATATATATATATATATATACATATATATATATAAGCATGATTTGGCAATAAATAACCTACAATGTTTGATATGCAATAAATCCAAATAAATCAACCGCAATATATAATTATTTTTATGAGTTTTGCACTCCGATTTGAGTAATAGCAATCCTCCTTAAGTTTTCTGAGCCTCTTCTAAGTATTTTGGTCGATCTTAACTATCCTGTCGTCTGGATTGTCTCGATTCCTCTGCTGATTTCCAACTTCTGTCTCTTTCCAAAGATTTGGGGACAATTCCATGCGCACTAATTACAAATGGTATCACCGACACTCATATTCCTCAGTTGTTTTTAATCTTCTGGAAAGATCTAAACATTTTTATTTTATTTTCGTTTTCTTTCATTTTATATCTGATCCGTCAAAATTGTTAAATCTGGGATTAGATCTTTTGTAGAATTTCTTGCATTGTTTTCTCGAGGACGGATACTAGTTTGTACACATATAGTAGTATAGTCAAATTTTAATCTTTTAGAGAATTCCCAATGATTCACTATTCCCTTCATATGCGCCGAGTTGTTCATCATTCGTTTATTGTGCGATTAAACGTTTCATTTCCTTCATTATATAAACTACACTTGGTATTCTGCCGCGTATTATAATTTTTTGCTTTCATATAATTGGTCCTTATGGCATTATATTGTGTTGTTGTTAATAGAGATCCAGTTTTACTTTTGAGGTATCCTCTTTCTTTGTCGTATCTGGGTCTTCTCATGGGCAATCTCGTCAGTTAAGCGTTTGAACTCTCCTTACTATTGTTTTCTAGTTTTTGTTGTTTTTCTTTGTGTTCTACTACTACTACTACTACTACAACTACTATTATTATTATTTACTCATTAGAGTTTTTCACATCAGCGTTAGCTGATGGTTTTTCACTGGTGTTTGAGTGACAGCATGTATCCTCAAGTCTCAAGGACTCTTCTCAGTATTCTGGCCGTTCTCAATGTTGTAGTAGTTTGGATGATCTTCACTCGTCCACCAACTTCAAAGTCCTCAAGGCCTTTTAATAATCCTTTAGTTATTGTGCCAAAAGCACCTATCACAATTGTTACAATTATCACTTTTATGTTCCACAGCTTTTTTTCAATTCTCTAGCAAGGTCGAGGTACTTATCCTTTTTTTCACATTCTTTCAGTTTTATTCTGTGGTCAGCTGGGACAGCAAAGTCGACAATTTTGCAAATTCTCTTTTTTTGTTGTTAATTATTATTATTATTATTATTATTATTATTATTATTATTATTGTTACGAAGATGCAGCAGATATTCTATTTTCACAAACCCTTACATCAAACATTAGTTGATTCACACGTATAATGCTTATCTATTAATAAATATATTGATATATTATTATTATTATTATTATTATTATTGCACATAGAGAGTTTTTCATACCAGGTATAACAGATGGTGTTTTGAATCTGAGAGATAAAACATATCCCACTGTCTCTAAGACTCTTTTAAATATTTATCTATTAATGAATATATTATATTTTTATTATTATTATATATTGATACATTATCATTATTATATTACACTTTGAGTGTTTTTCACACCATATCTAACAGATGGTGTTTGACTGGAATCTGAGAGATAACAAGTGTCCGTCTGTCTCCAAGATTCTTTTAAATTTCTTTCATGATTTTATCAGTGCTGTCGTGTGGATGGCACCGATTCTTCCTCTGATCTCCATTTTATCTAGCCTCTTTTCTGGGTCCTTGAGGATAAAAGTGACAAGTACAATTGATATCACGGTCATTTTCATGTTCCACAAATGTTTTCAGTTCTCTGACTAGGTTAAGTTTTTCGCTTTTTTTTTTTCGTTTTTTTACTCACTAGTCTGCTGAAGCGCCAAATTCACTAGAAGTTCTTTTCTTCTTGTTCTTTATTACTATGTCTGTTTTTCTGGGCAATACTGGATGATCGTTTTCTATTTGAAAGTTCCATAGAATTATAGGTTTGGTTTCTGTGTTTAATGGCATATCACCCATCGTAGGTTACTAAATGCTAAAGCCATTCTTCTAGAAGAACAGTAGTGGTACTATTTAATCCATAGCTAGGAGGATAAGGGCATTCATATTTTTCCGAAGGGTATTTGTCCCAAAGTGAACATAATAGCACGACTGGAGTTTGCGTTTCCATGCTTTAACAATTAGACCACTCACTAATGGACTAGGTAGACTTGGGTTCAATCCCAGTTCGCGTCATACTAAAGACTTTAAAAATGGCACGTGATACCTCCTTGCTTAACACTCAGCAATATAAGGTACGTATCGAGGGTAAAGTGGAGCAATCCTGGGAAAAGAGTAGCGCCCTCCCCTACACCTAGGTGTAGTAGCTATTGAAAAGGGAGTCTTCAGGTCGCTCTCGTCTATGGTCGCCACCTTTACTTACTTATACTCCCCAGAGAATAATATGCATATCATTTCCTAGTATATATTTTCATGTACACGTCTAATAGCTATTTAGGATTCAGTTATTATTATTTACTCCTCTAGAGTTTTTCACATCGGTATTAGCTGATGGTTTTTCACTGGAGTTTGAGTGACAGCAAATCTCCTCAAGTCTCCGGGACTCGTCTCAGTATTCTGGCCGTCCTCAGTAATGCTGTCGTTTGGATAGTCTCTACCCGTCCGCTAACTTCCAAGTCCTCCTTTAATAATCCTTTAGTTACTGTGCCTAACGCGCCAATCACAATTGGCACAATCCTTACTTTCATGTTCCACAGTTTTTCTCAATTCTCTAGCAAGGTCGAGGTACTTATCCTTCTTTTCACTTTCCTGCAGATTTATTCTGTGGTTATTATTATTATTATTATTATTATTATTATTATTATTATTATTATTATTATTATTTTACTTTAATCATTTTTACAACAACTGTAAGTGGTGGTTTTTCATTGAAGTTTAAGTGAGAGTAAGTCTCCTCATTTCTCTTGGTCTTTTCTAAATATTCTCGCTAATTTTAGTAGTATTCTGATCTAAACGGTCTCAATTCTTGATTGGATTCTATCTTCGTTAGTTTATTTTCAAGATTGTTCGGTATTATTTCGATGACTTCACCAGTGATTGGCGTCATTGTCACCTCACTCTTTGTGTTCTAGTTGAAATAATTACGTTTCAGCGTGTCAAGATTGTAGATTGAAGCAGCCAGTGAGGTGTATAGCTTTCATTCTTCTAGGGAGACGCAGAAAGATACACATCGACTTGATTTTCAGTTTCAATGGCACATTTCTCAAACAAAAGGATATTATCTAGTATTATTTATAGCAATATGAAGAAACATATATCGATATGCTACAGCCAATAAAATAAATTCATCGCAACTAAAAAGGTTTATATTAAGTTAGAGATAAATCAAGATATACACACGTTGATTGATTAACAGATATGAAGATGGGTGATAATATTTGGACGATCCACTTTTATTTCCGAATATTGCTCGAATGCAGACCCAAGTATGTTGATTTTTGCTTCATCTTACAACAGTGGACAGTCTGAAAAAATTCACTTGTTTACCATATTTTCCAGTGCTTCTTTTGTGTCTCGGTTTCATTAACAGTTTCCATCAGGTTGTTGGTCATGTAACTTGGTCTTGTTTGAAGTACATACAAAGGTTCATGGCGCACCTGTCTTTTGGCGTTATGAAAACCTGTGTGTGTATGAGTCCTAAATTTCAATCATTTAGTCTGGAATAGATTTCCGTTATGCAAATCTGTGTGTGAGTCCAAACATTATAGAATTATTTAAAAAAATTCTTTGGTAACTCACCACACATTTATTTTTAGTGGTCGTGGTGGCTATCTGTAAGAGAGAGGATGTAGGGTAACAAAAGTGTAGGAACATCGTAAAGTTTAAAGACGCGTGAATAAAAAGTGACACTTCATATGACAATCAAAAGGTAGGTTTGGTGAAATATATATATATATATATATATATATATATATATATATATATATAACATACAAAAAGCAAGAGACAGCAAGATTGTTCAAAGATATCAGTAGAATTTCATTTTAAAGAAATCCTCTTTCAGAGTATATTCATAAAAAAAACCCCGAGGAGCTGTAATGGATTTTCATTCTTCAAAAATCCAGATTTTCAGACAAAAAGGCACTGAAGAATCATCGTTCTTGAATCATTTGGTAATAAAATATTGATCCGAAATTCTGACAATTTTTGTACTTAAAGCAGGGAATGCTGTCATTTTATTTCATCCAAATGAAATGAAATGAAGAAATTTTAACAAATTCAGATTGAAAAAATGCCCTCTCCCAATTATCAGTGACGGTCCCGAAATTAATGACGGTCTCATTAATTAAGCAGTAACGGTGGATACATTTAAAAAAAAAAACAGCTGATTTTTTTGTTATGAAGGGAGAAAAAAACAAATCTATTGAAAAACAAATAATGGTTTACTATTGCTTAATATATAGCCAAATAGCTCCATACAAGAGTCTTTAGATGAAAAATAAAGTCTCATTTTATGACCAAAAGCTTTTGCACCGATGTGCCTATGATTTGCTTTAAAGCCATATTCTGATTGGAAGCTTCTGTTATTAACTTGATTACCCGTTCAACATCTTAAGAATGTGAGGGCAAATCCGGAAAGTCCAGATCTGTTCGATTCCCAACAGATTCCTGTAGTTCATTTTCTGAAAATCCTTCTGTGAATGGTAAACTCCATTTTGTGATAGACTTAATGTATCCAATGCATAGCTTTAAAATGAATTATTTTTTTTTCAATCTTTTCTTGACTATCTTCCCATTACTGATAGAATATAAAAATTAATTTTTGGGTTATCTAAAAAATGCAATCCGTACCGCTTTAATATTTATAGTGAAATTAGATAGAAACTGAAAATGATTTTAAAAATCGGTATAACTAATTTTGTCATGTTTATATGAATAAATATTTACTTAACTAATGGCCAAAACTCTTTTTAAAGCTTCTTTCTTCACTTCCAGTTCATCGGATTGAGTATAAAAGATGTTTCGGCCGTACGCCAAAAGTATATCAGTTTTCCAATGTGATTGGCTGAATTTGAGGTTGTTGTTTCTTAATCCTTTGGATCATATTGAACATATACAGTTGCTGATTAAGGAACTTATGTTTTTTTTTTAAATTTTAAATCAGCAAATGGCATATACATCCACAATAAATTTCATCAAGTTGTGAAATATGATTGAAAGATTTTATGGGAAAGTACCAGGAATCCATAAATACATTAGTCTGATGGTCTAAGCTAACCACCTTGCCTGATTTAATGGTTCAGTTTTCCACTGTGCAAATCTACAGTCCACTTTACCTCTTGAAACACTAACTATTTATTCATAAAGGAGTCTTTGGTCACAACTTAGAATATCTTTATTCTCAGTTATAAAAGAAAAATAATCTACAGGACAACGAACATCTGAATGATATTTGGGGTACATTATCATAATCGATTCCACATAATTTACCTAGTGGACCTTTGGATGATGTAGGGTTTTATGATACCATCAACATGTCTAAAAAGAGCTCTACATGGTAGTTTAATTTGTTGCAAGGAGCAACCAATATTGTGAAGATTTCTGTTCAGCTTTTTTTTTATTTTATAGAAGTGTAACAATCCACTAATACAGCCTATATTGGCATTTTTATTATCTACAAAGATAGCTTTGATAGTGTTCACACCGTTAAATTCACCCAAAACATTATCAGCTTGCTTCGCAAGAACAACACCGGTTGTACCAGTTTTAGAGAGAACAATATGCGTAAGATATTCACTTTTACAAGCCAATCTTTTTTGTGAAAGTCAAATGGAGGTGCCCGTGGTGTAATGGTTATCGTCGTAGGAAATGGACACGGCGACACGAGTTCAATCCTGGACCAGGCTGATTGCATTTCACATAGCACTAATACCCTTGGGAAAGGTATGAATACTATTATTCTCCCTCCAGCTATGGGTAAATAGTAGGACGGACTAGGTTCTTCAGCTTTGGTGAGGCAACTAGATTAAAAGAAGGAAAACTCTGAATTCAAACCTGTTAAACTCCGCTTAGAAATTGACCTTGTGTCATATCCTGCCCGAGCGGAGGGGTTGGGTAAATATGAAGTCAAATGGTGTTCTGGTCCCTGCGATTTTTTCTCCATTTTCTTCCATAATTTCCTTGTAGATTAAATTATCTTTACCTGTTCTCCCAATAAAAACAATATTTGTCCCCTTTTCATCATGCTTTTGCTAGGCATTTACTTTTACTTTTATCTTTGCTCTATCTATTTTACATTTATCTATGTAGACACTTCTTATATCAACATTAGGGATAAGAAGGCCCCTACCCCTTAAATCCAAGAGTCAAGCATTAGCAAGTCTATCTACAATATTGGAAGATACACCATCCCCGATCAACTCAATATGTACCATAGGTAGATACAGTTATTTGGGAAATAGACAGATAATGTTCATAATGATATAACATATAAAGAACATAGGAATCTCGGAATTCGAAAACACGTAACGACTTCTTCTTCAGGTACGAAACCTTTTTATTAACTTTGAGTTAAAGGTTTCGGCATAAGGAGGAGACACACAATCTTCTATGCTGTCTTATTCATTTGGCCCCCATCTCGAGCGGCCCTCATAGGGCGCGAGTTCGCCTCGAGCCTGCGAGCTCCAAAAGTCGATCCTTCTCGTTTTGCATCTAGTACCCAACTCTGACTTTCTTCAAATCTCACACAAACCACCGCGCGCTTCCGGTGCGTGACGTCACCCGCACCCTGTCACCGCGTTTTGTCTCGGACTATTATGACATCTGAGTGATACCTCCATCCGCTCGCGCGCGCCTGCGTTAACACCTGCCTCAATGTTGCACCTAACTAACCCATGTGCTGAGCCGAAAGGTTCTCAGTATAACAAAACTCAAAGGCATGAACCGAAATCCCTCGGTTGTTATATAACAAATAGCATACCGACGAATTTTGATAAGGCTGTAAGATCCGTTTAGATGACTATCTGGCTTCAAATACCCATCTTTTGTCTGTTCACTCGGATAGGATGACTGGGAGTAGGAAGAAACATCATCTTGGACATTTGACGAATCTAAAATCTTCTGTTAGTCCAATCTTTGTCTTCCCCCTTTGACATTTTTATAGCACTTTTGTCTATTGGTCTAACTTGGAAAGTCTCCTTGAGCCCTATTTGACTTTCTGATATTTCAAATATTCCCACTCTTTTATAAGAACCTAAACTATCAAATTTTACTCAAGTTAAAAATACATCTAAACAAATAAAAATCAAACTTATTTTACATGAAAAAAAAATGAAAAAAGTGGCTTTTAATAGTTGTTTAAATAATATAAAAATGTGGAAATTCATTTAATTTACAATTCACAGGATCTTATTATCAGTTTTTCTCCATTGCAAATACATTGAAAAAACAAATATAGAAAATAACTGTTTAAGAGGACTAGTGTTTGGCATTTTATATTATGTTTGTCACAACTTACGATAGGTAGTTTGCACGAATATGACGAAATATCAAATAAAGTATCCAGCTTTTCCCCCAAGACTTTTATTTGGGCAATAGGGAGAGATTTTCTATTTATTTGCTTTACCTTTTGGAAGGATATAACGTTCACCTGATTCACAATACTTATTTCATTTAATAGAGGGAAACGGGGATTAAGTGCCTTCTAATTATCATTTACATCCTTTGTTATAAATTTTGAAATAGCAAAACATCTTAAGTTGGGATAAGTACTGATTAAGAAATTATTGTATTGAATAATTTGTCGAAAAACTGGGAGCTCTGTTTTATCTAAATGTGTTGGTGAACTCAAAAGATTTCTTGCATCTTTACTACAAGTTGAAATTGCAGTGAGTTTTCCTGCCATTTTTAGCAAAATATCTGAAAAAAATACTTGTATCATCAGAAATTTCATAAATGAATATTTTCCAAAATAAATTTGATAACAAAGTTAGAAAAATATAATTTAATGTAATGTTACTTACATAAAAGTAGACAGATATGAAGTCGTGAGATTAACACGTAAACAGCCTTTTTTTTTAATAAAAATCAATAACTTTGAAAGGGAAATTATTAATAAAGTCGTATTTTTAAAAAAATTGTCAAGTTTATTTTGAGAGAAAATACAATAGATAAATGAAACGTATAGTAGTAATTTACGATGCTCTTTGCCTCGATGTGGAACGATGCCGAATGAATGGGTCGCACAAGGCGACACGAACTCACTCGTGTAGGTTTGCTAATATACATACATATATATATATATATATATAATTAAAATTAATTGCAACAAATGGTATAAATCAGGAAAATATATATCTCTATACACAAAGTAGTAACTAAAGTTGGCGAAGATAGTCGAAGGCGACCAGAAGACTCCCTTTTCAATAGCTACTACACCGAGGTGTAGGGGAGGGCGCTACTCCTTTCCCTGGATTGCTCCACTTTACCTTTGATACGTACCTTATATTGCTGAGTGTTTAGCGAGGAGGTATCAAGTACCATTTTAAAAGTTTTTGATATTACTCGACCTGGGATTGAACCTAGGTCTCCCGGACTATTAGGCGAACACTCTACCCACTAGATCAATGATGATATTTCAACTTAAAATAAAATAAAACATAAATGAACTCACGACTCTGAGTTTGACGTCATCGATCTTCAGATAAACTTATAAAAAAAACGTGCGGATTTTCTTGTGTGAATATTAGTTGAATTTACATGGAAAAACGTGAAAGCTGTTCGTCTACTTAATGTTTATTTTTAGAGTCATATTATACAATAAAAACATGTATCATTGGCTGTTATTTACAACCGAACTCGACAAAATCAGAAAAATATCGATATGCTGCAGTCAAAAAATACATACTGCTTAACAAGAAAAGCTTCATTTAAAATCACTACATATGATTATGCGGGTTTTTTCTTTTCGATTATTGCTTGAAGGCAGACTGGAATAAATTTATTTTGTCTCCATCTAATCGCAGTTGACTCTCCGGACAACGCATAGGACTGGGTGATATGTTGGCGGTTGTTAGTTTGCGTTTGAGGTTTTTCGTGTCATAATATCTGATTCCGTTATGTTTCTTCTTACCCCATCTTATATTTGCTATAACCTTCTTCTAGTTTATGAAGACCGTAAAGGAATTACAAAGAAAAGAAGAAAGGAGGACAAGATATCTTTTAATTTCAACTATATTTAATTTGGGATTTTCGCTGGAACTCTGTTGTGAGAAAATATCTTCTTAGACTATTTGAAAACCGTCGTTTTTCCTAAATCAGACTTTGAAATTCACAAGTCATTTTCGGGATTGATAAGTCCAAATTCGATGTTTTTAGTCGTGGTTTGATAAATCCATTATTTGGTGTTTTTAGTCATGGGTTGCTGGTAAGAAAGATAGTTGCTACTAGTGGAAAGGTTAACTAGTATGCTGCATAAAAAAGGACACGTGGCCTTCCACCGGTAGCAAGAAAGACAAAGGGGACTTCAATCCGCCGGTCGCTGATGAAAGAGAACAGGATTCTTTCTTTTTGCTTGGACGGTTCTTTTTCTTTGCCTTTGGGTTTAGTTAGGATGAGAACCTTTCGGCTCAGCACATGGGTTAGTTTGGTACAAACTTGAGCGCGTGCGAAGAGGATGTGTCGTTCACAGATGTCAAAATAAAAATCCCAGATAGGGCATGTGAATGACGTCATGCACCGGAAGCGTGTGCAGAGGATTTTGGGAGATTTGAAAAAGTCAGTTAGTTGAGAACTAGACACCGAACGAGCAGGGTCGACTTTCGGGGCTCACAGAGGCCAGATGAATTTGCGCGCTACGGGCGCCGCACGAGATGGGGGGGTGCAGATGGAAAAGTCATCATAGAAAGATTGTGCATCTCTCTTCCTTATGTCGAAAACTTTAACTCAAAGGTAATAAAAGGTTTCGTACCTGAACTAAGAAGTCGTTACGTGTTTTTCGAGTTTCGGGATTCCTATGTTCTATGTATATATGTTATGAACATTCTATGTACGTTTCCCATATTCATATATGGGTATGTTACAGTGGTAGTACCGGTTAGTGTCCCATCTATGGATAAAATATGATTGATTACTATATTTGAAACCATTTAACTGTACTAAATAAAACTATTACCGTGAGATAGCAATACTGAGAACCGTTTAAATGTCTGCAAATAAATGAGCTCTGACTCGTGTAAAAATTGTTTCTTACAAACTATTTCTTCAGAAATTCTATAAATTTGAAATATACGTATAAAAAGCATTTGACATTAAATAACTCTCAAGGGTTGATATGTCGTAAAATAAAACTGACCAACCAACCAACCTCTGTTTTTGGATTAATTAACAACACCCAAAGATATTCTGAGGTTTTGATTAATTTAAAAATCCTTGGTTTTAACTTTCTTTAGTCGATCCTGTCGTTTCGGTATACTTTATTGTGACATTCCCTAATTTGGTCAAACTTTCTTTAATCTACAATTTACACTTTGGAAATCTGTGCGTCTCTCCTCACTTTCTTTTAAAAACTTGGATTATGTAAATTCTTTATCTCGTCTGTAATACATTTTCCGTACTGAGTATGGGTGTCATCGTCGTACATCATCTAATCTTTTATACTTTTGAATTATACAGATCTCTGTGTATGCCCTTCCTTGTATCACTCCAAACAAAACAGGCAACATCTTTGATACAAAATAAGATTAGATATTCGATTTTGATACAGTTGATTACTCTCTCTCTCTCTCTCTCTCTATATATATATATATATATTGTAGTAAAACACTTAAAAAGTGCACAGAATCGCCTCGTCAGTGATGTTCTTGGGGTCCTTACAAGTTTCGGGTCTTCCAACATCATACTTGCTCTCCCAAGTGACCCTACCGAAACTTTTGTTCCAGCCGGCGATTCTGCAGTAAAAATACGCCCAGCATGCAAAAACACACAGTTCACACAAAAGAAAAATTTAAATGCTACTGCTAATGAGTTTTTAAAATAGTATTGGCCAATGAGAAACAACTTACGTCACTTCCCCCCCAGTCGCGGCGAATTATTAAGGTAAACATACTGCAAACTGTCTTTATTCTATATCTTGTATGAGTACACTCACTTGCACTGAGCCAGGTTTGGATCAAGATAACAGGTAACATTCTTCTGACAAGCTAGACTTGGAAAAAAAAAATATATATATATATATATATATATATATATATAAAGCTTTTTCCTCCCTAACTTCTTTATGACAATGGTTAAATATATATATATATATATATATATATATAATTAAACCTTACTCCTAACAAAGTCTAAATCAGTAAAATATAATGTTCTGCGTACAAGAATGCTGTGCGATATCACTATGAAATTAAATAAAACAGAATTAAAACTTGCACATCAGACATGTTGATACAAGCTGGCAAGAAGCTCAAACTCGTGAAAAGCCAGAGTCGTAAGTTTTTACTCAGCTTTATTTAATTTTATTGAATATTATATCATAAATATATGTATATATAAGTTTTTTTCAAAAAAGTACACTTAGCTTTCATTTTTCCATGAGTAGAATAACCTTTGAAACTCTTTTTGATATTATTTGAATCTCCGCAGTCGTATTTCCCAATGTCCTTCATGTTCTTAAATTTTACCCCTAAGAAGAATCTTCGGTTTAGGAAAACGAAAAACGTTACACTCGGCTTAGTATGTTCCCTATGGAAAGCAATGCACTCGCATAATCCTATGTTTTAAAATATTGCTCTTATAATCATATTTTGGGATCATATTTTCTTTCAAATTACCACTGACCCATCTGAACGATGTATAGACGTCTATAAAGCAATTTAGACATCTACATTTTAAAATATTTTGCTCAGCTGTGCATAAGTTTTCATTTTAAGCTTACATTTTCAAATTATTAAGCAAGTAAAAGTCTCACCTTGTGATATTTACTGTTAAGTGTAAAATTTTTAAAAAGTAAATATTTGCGGTACAAATTGCCAAATTTACTTTATTTTGCATGTTTTTTTTTCTGTCATTGGCAGAGTATAAAATATATAACTAAAGTAAGTAAATATTTTAAAACATAGGATTTTGCGAGTGCATTGCTTTCCATAGGGAACAAACTAAGCCGAGTGTAACGTTTTTCGTTTTCCAAAACCGAAAATTCTTTTGAAGGGTAAAATTTAAGAACATGAAGGACATTGGGAAATACGACTGCGGAGATTCTTCTGTGGTTGATCCCACACTATTAAGGACATGTATAACACACATAATTGGTCGGTAAATCTTTCCAGCTAACCAATCGCTGGCTCCCAAGACGTTGGCGCCAGATATCAAAGACATGTCAAGTCTTCTTTTTTACAACCGTGCTCAGTAACGAGCAGACGTTAAAATTGTCTCTGCTAAAATTACAGCAGTGACCGTAGCCGTATGAATTACGTCAAACTTTGGTATATACGAGACTAGGACCTCATTTAAGTGGACTACAATATGTTTATTTTGTATAATATTATATAGCTGCAAACAACGATTTGTTTGCAACAGTAATATAATACTTTAAAATTCCAATGTGTTCATGTTTTTTACCGATAGTAACTTTCTTCTGTTTTCAACTTGACCAAATTTGCGGCACTATTTTCTTTTTTTTTTTTTTTTTTTGCTAACATATTTACAGTTTTGTATACATATTCTCCTCTTCCCCAGCGTAGACCGTATCTTTAGTGTTGTGGGAGCCTTACCCATCTTACCATAATGGACTCTTCTCACCGTTATTAGAACTGAGAGATTTCGCTGCAAGGGGCAGATCAATGTCGGTGTTATCCGAACCGTACGAGACTTCTTACCTTTTCTGTGTAACTCTATCTTTCTTGTGTAATATAATCCGTTATCTAATATCTGTGTTTGCGTTTTCATTAGCGACTCTTTCCGGGGCCACAACATACTGGCGACGAGGAACTCGAAAGAAAAAAGGGACTCTCCAACAAGCAAAAGGGGTTAATCGCACAACATACTGGCGAAGATACATCGCAACAACAAAGAGGTACCCAACTACAAGTTGTTTAAGAATCTACAACAAAGTTCCAGCATACAACGAACCGAAGAAGATTTTTGTTAAACAACTACAAGGTATCAATTTTAGCTAGTGGATAGATCATAAGGGAATACGTCTTTTAAAATGATTATTTGAATAATTAATCATAGTGTTTGAGATAATGGAATATGTTTGCGTAAAATTTAACAACAATATTTATTTTTCAGAACATTAACAAAACCTGTTTTCGGAGATATTAGTTCGAACAGTTCAGGCCAAAACGATCTCAATGATTTTTTTAAAAAAATCTATTTCATGCACTTCATTAAAAAGTTAATTAATCCGTACGAAATCGGTCGGTAAAGTACTTTTTGGACACAATAACATGCCAGTAAGAAAAAAAGAAAAAGAAATAGAAAAAATATGAAAAACAAAATAAGTAAAGTTGTGTTTCATTTGCTAATTAATTACAGGAACGAAATGAATTTACAGTGACCGAAAATAGGAGCGAATTTTTATTTGCGATTTTGGATTGGGTTTTCCAAATTAAATTCGCAACAGGCAACATTTATCAAAGATCAAACAAATTAATATGACTCACAGCAAGGGGGAAAAAAAGAAAAGGAAAGAAAAGAAGAAAGAAAAGAAGAAAAGGAATAAAAACAGAATTAGAGAATCAATAGCAGTATCGAATTAGGAAAAATATCACCAATCTGCAGAAAATACATAATTATAGTTAATAAAATGAAGATATATGAAAAAAAAAGATCATTAATTAGAAAATACATAAAATATTTGTAATTTTCATATATATATATATATATATATATATTTATATATATATATATGCATGTA
Organism: Sepioteuthis lessoniana; assembly: GCA_963585895.1. Taxonomy (NCBI): domain Eukaryota; kingdom Metazoa; phylum Mollusca; class Cephalopoda; order Myopsida; family Loliginidae; genus Sepioteuthis; species Sepioteuthis lessoniana. The sequence continues at coordinate 68,094,296 of OY757926.1, forward strand.
TGTGTATGTGCGTGTGTGATACTAAAGCAGTCTTATTCTAAACTGAAGATGCAATTCTGCATATATATATATATATGTTTGAGAGAGAGAGAGAGAGAGAGAGAGATAAGTAGAAAAATCCAACAATGGGTTCAGGGATGTATGCAAACATGTTTATTCATAAGTATTTCTTATATATGCATATACTTGCATTCCTATCAACTCATATTTACGGATAATCATTTCTTGCATATATATATATTTCCTCTTTATATATATATATATATATATATATATATATGTGTGTGTGTGTGTGTGTGTGTGTGTGTTAATATATGAATAAGCACATACACACCTATATATATATATAATATATATGTATATATATGTATATATTTATATATATATATATAAAGATAATTATCCTATTAATCATTTCATAAAGGAAGAATAAAGGCTACATTTAAGTCATTTTTTAACGTTTTTAATTACCGATAATGGTGTTTGCCTCAAGTTATTATTTGAAGATTGAAATGAAATTTTATGGATTAATGCCTACATTTATATATATATATATATATATATATATGTGTGTGTTTGTGTGCATTAAATATAAAGCATTCAATATTATACGGACATGTATGTGTATTTCAATGGGCTTCTGTGCATCTGTATGCAAGCTATTGCATTATTCTATTTGCTTATAACTGTTTTCCTTTTTTCCTCTTATGATCTATTCGGTTCGGTTTCTTTGTTTAATGGCATATCAACCTTTGTGGGGTATTTAGTAGCAAACTCATACTTGCAATAAAAGAGCTGCGGTACTATTTAAGGCAGAGCTGAAGCAGGAAGGAAGATGATACCATTCCCGAGTGTATTCGTCCAAAAGTGAGCGTAATAGAGCCGAGTTCGAACCCGCTTACTACGATATCACAGTCTCACCCGTTCACCCGTTCACCATTATGCCTCGAAAACTCCCGCTTAAAATCATTTATCAAAAACAACGTATAAAATGCCTTATAATAACAACGTAACGTGGGTCATTCTTATTTAATTTTTAATCTGTCCCGCGCACTTGAGAAGGCCGCGGACACATCCGGTCTGTGAAGGTGTGGCGATTTCGTAACAAGTAGATTTTTATTGGGTGGTGTTGCTAAAACCACGCCAGCTGGTTTTAAATTCAGATTTTTTCCTTCACTTTGAGCAGTTGATATATCAAGGGTAAAGATCCCACTCTGCTCTACAATTTATCCAGAGATGGGTAGAAGATGAGAGACATTCAGTGCTTTTTCTAAAATATCAGAGGGAAATGAAATACAAACAGCTTTAAGAGGGATTTGAACATGGGTCGTCGAGTCCATTGCCTAAGACGATAACCGTTATGCGCTTTCTACATAAACTTGTTGTTAGTAAAATCTATAGTATATATATATATATATGCATATATATAAATAAGTAAAGTTAGCGACCGTAGTCGAGAGCGAACAGAATGCCCCCTTTTCAAGGCGTATCCCATTTCCCTGGATTGCTCCACTTTAGCCTTGATACGAACCTTATATTGCTGAGTGTTAAGC
>OY757926.1:68100848-68375848 GCA_963585895.1 Sepioteuthis lessoniana
TCGTTTCTTTGCAAACAGTTAAATGGTTTCAATTATTGCTATTTAAGACGGATTGTTCTATTTTGTATTAAACATTTGTTTACACAAAGTTAGGTATTTCGAGTATGCTTATTTAAACTAATAACACATTTTAACATCGATTACTAAATGGATATACATGTGATTTAAAAGTCAATAGTTTGTAGGCAATTTCATTTTAAAAAGAATTATAGTTTGCAGACAAATATTGTTATTGTTTGCACGGATTTAAATAGCATCAACTATTGCTATCTAACACTAATAATTCTATTTAACACTATTAGTTCCTTTGCACACAGTCAAATGGTTCCAAGTATCGCTATGTTATAACAACAATTCTATTGAACATCAGTTGTTTGTTTGCTCATAGCTGAATGGTCAAACAGTACTACCACTCCGAGTCAGAGAAGATTTATGAGCAATGGAAATGAAGGGGTACTTTACATTACACAAAGCTCTAGGACTGGAGCCTCATCATCAGATGTTTTTGTTTCATATTCAGAACAATCGTTGGCGGAGGGGTCTTCCTCTTCTGGAGAGATGCAGTCGGTGTATTCTACATCCCCAGCCGACTGGGCTGCACTATTTCTAATTACGTGGTGAAGAGTGTGTTTTGGCTAACAACAAGATCTTTGTATTGGAAATAGGGATATCGTTTTAACTCTCTCTCTCTCTCTTTAATAATATACATATATATATATATATATAGTTTCTCTCTCTCTTTATATATATATATATATATATATATATAGTTTCTCTCTTTGACTCCTTACCATCTTTCCTCTCTATGACTCCTAACTATCTCTTTCTATATCATCATCATCATCATCATCATGTCGTACCACCAGCACGGATATCCCTGACCCTCTCTCGCCACTTCTCCCTATCGTTCATCGCCTCTGGCAGGTCTTCAGGGCTACATCCCGTATCCTCACATAGCTGCTGGATGTATGTTCGAGCTGGTCGTCCTGCTTTTGCTCGGCCGTATGTGGGGGTCCATAGGAGTACATCACTTATGAACTCGTCCCTGCTTCTCCAGCAGTGATCTGCATATCTGGTTCGTCTAACTTGGATAGTTTTCGTGATGGGAGGCAGGTGGCCGTATAGTTGGTGCCTTGTGGGGTGTTGTCGCCAGGAATTTTTCAATATTGCTCGCAGCATTCTTGTGTAATTTCCGTCTATCTTCTTCTCCAGCCGTTTAGTTAGCGTCCAAGTAGTGCATCCATACAGCAGTATCGATACGACCGCTGCCTGGAAGAAACTGCGTTTCATTTTATCGGTCAGGTCTGTTTTCCATATGATCGATAGCTATCGATAGCTGTCCATGCCTTCGTTATCTGCGTGTCGATAAGGACATATATATCTTAAGGGTATATATATATATATATATATATATATATATATATATATATATATATATATATATATGTGTGTGTGTGTGTGTGTGTGTGTATGATATGTAATAATAAAAAAAAAATCTAAAAAACAAAAATGAGGGAAAAGTAACAACTATAACTGTACATGATACTGTCTAATTCACACTAAGACAAAACAAAGTAAATTGCACATTAGAAAACCTGGATATGGGTAATGAAGTTAGAACTGAAGAGAGAAATTGAATCTTTTTTGATAGTAGCGCAAAATAAAGCCAGAAGAATTAATTATACGCACTCAAAAAAAATACGCAGAAGAATAGTAAGTATACCTTTTGAGGAGGCACAGATAAAACGGTGACTGTTATCACAAGCGAATGCAGCAGATTTCCTCAAATGAAATACAGGACAAGGCATGACTGGGTGGAAAAGGTGGTCTGCAGGGAATTGTGCAAGTGATTTGAGCATGTTAAAATTGTTAACATACGCTCGAATACTCAGAAGAAACCTTGTATAAGCACTTTCTCCATCTCTTGGTTATTGTAAAGCTCTCTTACTATCCATCTGTGAACTTTGAACCTCTCAGTCGGTGCTAGGTGTCTAGGTGGGAAGGAATACATTCTGTCACACCAATTTTCAGGTCTAGAAATGTCTAAGGAAGTAATTAAAACTAGTTGTATACTACCCTTCGAAAAGAGGAAAATTTTGTATATATTTGAAATATCTAATCATTTTTATGGCTTTTCAAGGAATCTAGGATTTTCCAACGAACTTGAAACCGTCTTCTTTACACTATACCTTGTGAAAAAAAGACATTGTTTGGTTGGTTTGGTTTTATGGCATAGCAACTTTTGTCGGTTATTTAACGCCAAATTCATTTTTATGTAAATAACCAGATCTATTTCAAACAATTCGGTTTAGCATGAGTCCACAGTTTAATTGTCAAAACAATTCCTATTTCAAGCTTCTCAGTTTAGTCAAGCAGCTCTAATCCAGCTAATTTAGTTTAGTATAAGTACAGATTTTGTTTACACACAGTTAAATGTCAAAACAGTTTTATGTTAAACAATTTAGTTTAGTGTAAATACAGTTTCAATGTCAAAAACAGTTCTATTTCAAATAGTTCAGTTTAGGATAAGCACGCAGTTTAAATGTAAGTACGGTTTTACTTTAGCATTAGCACGCAGTTTAAATGTAAGTACGGTTTAATTGGCAAAAATATTTCTATTTCAAGATATTCAGTTTAGTCAAACAATTCAGTTTAGCATAAGTATGCCGTTAATTCTATTTAACCCATAGAGAGGGCCTTATCAGGTGCTACCACGCCGGGCAAGAGTGGACCAGGGAGCGATGGCAATGAAGAGGTACTCTGCATTCCCCAAAGCCCCAGCATTACTGGAACCTTACCATCATATTGTTTAGTGTCATATACAGGACACTCATTGGGTGTGTGTATTACGTATTCAATGATCATCATCATCATCATGTAGTGCTGGTAGCATGGATATCCCTGACCCTCTCTCGCCACTTTTCCCTATCGTTCATCGCTTCATGCAGGTCTTTTGGACAACATCCCGTATCCTCACCTAGTTGCTGAATGTATGTTCGTGCTGGTCGTCCTGCTTTTGCACGGCCATGTGTGGGGGTCCATAGGAGTACATCACTTATGAGCTCGTCCCTGCTTCTCCAGCGGTGTCCTGCATGTCTGGTTTGTCTAACTTGAATAGTTTTCGTGATAGGAGGCAGGTGGCCGTACAGTTGGTGTCTTGTGGGGTGTTACCGCCAGGACTTGTTCAAGATTGCTCACAGCATTCTTATGTAATTGCCTTCTAGCTTCTTCTCCAGCCGTTTTGTTAGAGTCCATGAAGTGCATCCATATAGCAGTATCGATACGACTGTTGCCTGGAAGAAACTGCGTTTCATTTTATCGGTTAGGTCTGATTTCCATATAATAGGTAGCCTATTGATAGCTGTCCATGCTTTCGTTAACCTCGTTTCGATGTCGTTTTCGGTTGATGCTTCCTAGGTAAGTGAATTTGTCTACTAGTTTAAGAGGGGTTCCGTCTAGAGTGGAGATGTCACCCGTTTGATTATAGCACATATATTCCGTTTTGTGTGCATTGACATCGAGGCCTATACGATGAAAACAAATGAAACATTCTTTTAAATTCGAATAACTGTCCTAATCCTAAATAAAAGAAGACTCTTTGTATTAGTGAAATATCTTAATCCAGTACAGAATGAAAAGTCAACCAGGATAATTCAATTCTTTTGATAGAGGTTTGCTCCATCCGGCTCAATCGTTAAACGCAAAATGATAAAGGAATTTTATAGGATATTATTATGATTCCCGAAATGTAAGTCCGTCCATTCACCTTAGACCCCGCTATTTTTCATTTCGATTTCAACCAAATTTACTAATAGAAATGGTTTTATATTAGACTGCTTTAACTATGGATGTGGTCATTGGCGTTCCAAGATTCGTGTAAAAGGAATAAAAACTTCACTTAGCGAATCCTCAGCTTGATCAATATCTGTGGGTATGAACCAGAAGAGACGCTAATTTTTTGTTTGGTGGAATCTTTGACAGGTTATATATAAAGCATAAATTTTCAAATCTAAAGAAAAATTCTTTTTTTGCTCAATTCTTTCAAAAGACAATTTCTGTCTGAAAAAAAAAGATCTACTCTCATCTATTGTAACCCGAAACTGATTTGTTAATTGGTCAGTTTTTGTGTTTTGTTTACATTACAATGGCAATTCATTTGGTATTGCAGATATTATATAACTATAACTTTCATTATACTCATCAAATTTATTGCATTTTGAGTTTTTTCTTTTCTTCTCTCTTAGACGGTAATCCTCAGAAAAACAATTACTTAAAAAAAATGGTTTTCCTTGACAAAAAAAAAAAAATACAACAAATAATTTTTCGCAGAAGACGATAATCAAGTCTCTTCTGTGAATCGGTTGCGTTAATAACGAAAAAAGAGTTATTGCCCCTTAAAAAATTTCTGCATAATGAGACTTCCATACCAAAAATATTGTGAATAAAATTGTCATATTTATTTATTCAACTTTCAATATTTGAACACACAATGAAAAAATCAAAATGAATTGTTATTTTTGCAAACATCTTTAAGAACAATATTAACGTTAATCTGTTAATTTTTGTGCAGTCTATATCCTGACAAAAAAATATAAAATGGTGAAAAATGGATTGAGAAGTGCAATATTTACTTATATTTTCCTGTTTCTTAAGTCACCTCAAGCAAGGTTTCCGTTTAAAAAGGACCATCTTATTAATGAAAAATTTAAAAAAAAATATAAAGAAAATGCATTTATTCCATAAATTACCTTATAAAAATTATAGAAAATTTAGTCTTACGATTATTAATTAAAAAAAGTTATTTGAATCAGGAAAAGGAAAGACCCGCGTACAGAAATAGCTAATAAACCTGATTAGCAAAGCTCTGGTCGTGAATTTGATTCTCACTTGGTATCACATACTTTTTTTGGCCACTGTTAGACTTGGAAAATAATTATTTGAATATATATATATATATATATATATATATGTATGCATATATATATATATGTGTGTGTGTGTGTGTGTGTAAATACAATACTACTCTTCTAGGAACTGCTTTCTTACAATTGAAATATGAGAGACAAATGCAATGTGAAAACTCACCCTGGATGATTTAATGCTTTAGACCGAGGTTAACTTCCACCAAAAAAACACAAAATGAAATAGGAACTTTATATAATCTTAATTTCTCAAATATCCGCCTGTTCATCGGCCCTTTTTCATTTCGATTTCAACCATGCTTGCAGAAATTGTTAGTCATACCTGGAAAGGTTTTAAATTGTGCGAGAAGATCTGAGTCAGATTGGCAATTAAGTCGGATCTGTCTCTCTTCCTCTATTTTTTAAAAAACTTCCCATTAACTGTAAAAGCACTTACAATTTTAGTTATCATAATGAGAAGCTGATCATTCTTTCTCTCTTCCTACCTGAACTTATGGACCTTTCCATCTCGGCAGGTATCTAGGTAAGAAGCAATAAATATCGTCTCAACTGTTGCTAGGTTTTTAAAAAAAGACTTATAAACCAATAAAATCATATTTCAAATATTTATTAATTCGAATGGGTTCTCGTGGATATCTTAGATCTGCAAAGGAATTCGAAACCTTTTCTGTGCACCATACTCTGGGTTAATGAGACAACATTCTATAATAAATAAACAAAATAAATATATCGTCCTTTAAATAAGAATAACTCCCACGAAATTTAATAAAAGAAATTCCACGATCTTTCTTCTTGATAATGGACATCTTAGAACTCTTATATAATATTGGTAATATGGTTATTAATTATGAAGACTGAATAATAAATTACTTAAGATAATTTATAAGATATGATAATTTTTATAAGTAAAAGTTGTGTAAGGAACCCGAAAACTTTGGCATCAAATTGTTTATGTACAAAAATAATTGTTTATATTAATGTGAAGTTTAAACATTATTAATAAATCAAGATTATAGGAATATTTTTTATACGCTGACGATCGTTGGAGTGACAAAATCTGGAGTCCTTAAGATATTTCAACGTTGTGTTTCATCTAGTTTTGGCTACACCTGCGACAGCGCCAATGTCAAGTTGTATAGCCTAGCTTGGGACAACATCAGTATCGTGAATAGAGGAGATCATCCGTAGGGTAGTTTCAGTCTTGAAATTTTTCAATAAACGAATGGTAAAATAAATTGCCCCATTGTTTTTGCCTTGCCATCTTCTCCGCCGGTGGTCGTTCTTCTCCCTGTCATCTTTTATCACGGACCCTCATCGTTCTATCTTCTCTTCTTTGCTGGGATGAACAAACCAGTATAATATATTTTGTGGGCATGTTTAAACCTATTCATCATCATACCTTTCCAAATGCATAACTGGTTCGTACGACAACCGTGAATAAGACACCGGATTATAGATGGAAATTGGATGTTCACTATTCTCAGTGGTCCCAGAGTATCTATCTTAAAGTGAAATCTAACCTATAACGTTTAGACTTTTAATCCCCTGACTCTAAAATCCTCCAATAACGACCAAGCTTTCAATTTCATTTCAAAGTGATTACGTGTCATTTAAAATATGTTGACATAAACGATTTCTGTTTTTGAGACAACGGATTAAATCTTTTTGAATTATATACACAACATGGTAAATAAAAGATTCCATCAATCTATTATTTTAAAATTGCCCTAGAATTAAAACATATCGTTTTATAAACCATTAAAATATGAGTCATGCTGATGTTTTAAATTCATACACTTTTTAAAGAAAGATTTACAAAAGTTCATTCAAGAAATTTTTAACTCCATGAGAGAAAGAAAGAGTTCAACATAAAAATCAGGTTTTCACGGTCAAAGCGTGGATTGCAGAGACAATGCAGTTTACTTGATTTTGTAATGAATGTTTCTTTCATTGTGTTTTATATGTTTCAATAAGAGAGAAGAGGAAGTTCCGGTTCTGAAGGGCATTGTGCGTTCGGAAAGGACAGGAAGAAGAAATAGGATCTGAAAAGAAATTAGATTTTGCAAAAGTATAATCATATATTTGGCAATGAAAGCAAAAGAAAGAACATAATCATAATTCTAGAAGGAAAATAATAAAGCGATTAAAAAAACATTCATACATACTTAGTGCGTATATATATATATATATATACTACATACATATATATGTATAAAAAAATTATCTATATGTATACGGAATAAAGACATGTATTTATATATATGTGCGTATACGCATATATACATACTTGCATATGCACATATATATATATATATATATATATATATATATATATATATATATATATATATATATATATATATATTTACATACATGCATATATATATATATATATATATATATATATATATATATATATATATATATGCAAACAAACGGATATACATGTACAGATATACATATATATACGTTTCCGTAAGCATTTTTCGCCATACACACACACACACACACACTATTTCTTTCTCTCAATCACCTTCACACGTACACATACACTTACGCATATTCATACACACACACACACACACACACACACACACACACACACATACGCGCGTGCGAACACACATGCACACACGTATATATATATATATATATATATATAATTTTATTTTGAATTAAAGCTACTAGAATATATTTCTTCGGTGACATATAATCAAAATACTTGGTGTAATAAGAAATAAAATTTCAACACTTTTGTAATTCAAAATTACACACTCACGCACACATACGTGCGCATACACGCACATTAACACACACACATACACATTAACACACTCGCACACACACGTATACCTGCTAGTATGATTGTGTGTGTGAATTGTATTCTATTTTGGGACTACAACATGTTGATAAATGATAACAATCAAAATCCCACCCACCGAGGTGTACTAGTTTATGGGACGTGCGTGTGCGTGTGTGTGTGTTCAAATTTACTTACATCAGTATTTACGTTATCTGAAGACAAAGAAAGCAGTGGATCTAATTTAATATTGTTTATTTTTCAAAATATCTTCTGTCTTGTTTATACACTTAATATTGTGAGGAAAATGTATATCATGAGATTGAATATTTTATAATCTGAACTTCATCATTATCACGCAAATAATTGTTCCCTCTTAATTATTATTCAATGAAACAATGTAAATAATTTTCAACACAAGTATTGGCATATCATCGCTTGTCAATTAGAATCAGATAAAAGTGGTGACGAAAACTTTATCCCACAAGTTAAAATGTATTACCCCCCCCCAATATTACTGAAACTAAAACTTCACGCATTTATTTTTATACCAATTCTATAATTCTGACGCTGTGAAAAAACAAGATGAAACAATTTGTAAATGAAAAAAAATTACATAAACTAATGAAATTCCATTAAAAAAAGAAAAGACTAAAAACAAATTTGCTTTTCATTGAAAAACTCGGAAAACTGTTTCACTTCGAAAAAGTTCTTTGGAGTAAAAAAAACGAAATATCACGCATTTAAATCGGATTTAAGTGCTCGATTTATCCAACTTTCCACATATTTCTATCATATTGTCTATTCACCACAGTTTATCATTTCAACATATATATATATATATATATATATATATATATATATATATATATATATATATATATGTGTGTGTGTGTCAGGTGATGTATTTTAAAGAAACGAACACTGATTCATTGCTCAAACGGCCAATTTTTCTTGTCATAAACAGCCAACTTTTCTTTTTATACAACATTTCCAAATTTTTATATATTTTCACACTTTTTATACATCCATCTACCCTTAACATCACTAAAAAAAAACCCTCACAGACCTGATGATGGTTCAGCAGAACCGAAACGCTATAGTGTCGACTGACTTTCTTTCTCTATAAATCCTCACTTTCTGTTTGGATTACTTGTTGTCAATCTTTCTTCACAAATTATCGGATTACTATCCATTATTTTCTTCCATATATATATATATATATATATATATATATATATATATATATATATATATAATTACAAAGAACTTACTGAATAAAAACTAAAACGATTGTAAATTCAGTAAAAGATGAAAATGACCAATACATAAAAATTGTAAAATACGTTGAAGGTTGAAAGTAAATATGACAATATCAAAATGAATAAAAGAAAAAAGGGGTTTAACAAATCTCACTCGATGATCAGTTCCATGAAACTCAAAGTCACAATTATCATTGATTGATTTGTCGATTTTAACATCTAGGGTTCTTACACGAAAAAAATTAGAGAATCACGTTCATTCATACTTGAATTTTTTGCTCATTTGTTTCTTTTTTTTACAGTACAGACGAATAAGAATATCCAAACAGATATATTTAACCCATGGATAGAACCCTAACCGGTGCTAAAACTCCGGCTCAGAGTGGAACTGGGTGTAATGGCAATTAAGAGGTACTCCACACTACCCAGATCTCCAAAAATGGAGCCTCGCCACTGGATGAAGTTCACATCATGGATTCTCCTTTTTTGGTGGGGAGATATAACCCCTTTAAAAGAGGTAATATCTAAAATAATGAATCTGTTGTAAAATGGGTTGTGTCAGTGTGTGTGTGTGTGTGTGTTTGTCAGTATATTTTAAGTTCAGCCGACTAGGCAGTGGTAGCCATTAATGCTAATCTATCTATCTATCTATCTATCTATCTATCTATCTATCTATCTAAGAAGGGCGTACACTGATTTGTTATTTATGAATAGTATCAATAATTTCTATACATTTTTATAATGTGTACGGCTTTTTTAAAATTATGTACCTTATAATTCGATATGTGATAAATTATATGCATCTTTGTGCATTTGGCTGAGGGCGTCTCTTTGTTAATTCTGAGAAATATTGGGCTTCATAACACTTTGAACTGAATACTGACATCTACGTAACTAGGTTTATAGAGTTTTATATAAGTGAATTGCAAAATTCAGTCCAAGTATAGTTAAATGCAGAATGTAAAATGATATATATTTCTCATAAAGTTTTCATTCATTCTCCACCAATATATTTATGATTTTATTTTAGTATGATATTGATATTTCCGTTTGAAATCTCTCTCTCTCTCACTCTCTCTCTCTCTCTCCCTCTCTCTCTCTTTATATATATATATATATGTTCTTTTCTATAAATTCTATTTTTATAAATATATATATATATATATATATATATATATATATATATATATATATATATATATATATATATAAGCATACAAGGGACAAATAATCAATCTGTTTTAAAATGGGTTGTTGATTTATGAGGCGCAATAGAATTAGATAATAAGCCCAAGATGACTAATATACTTACTGTAAATGGCTTGCGATATCAGACATTGATGAAAATTGGTGTAATAAGAATTTTTTCATGTTTAGAAATCAAAATAAAGTCTCTTCAAATAATTAAAAAAACACATAATTACGTATACTTTTGCATGATAGTTTTAGAGTAATTTTGCATTAAGCAAGCAAACGGTTAATATTTTTAGCCATTTGAAATACAAAGTAAGTATGAAAATCATATCCCAAAATATGCATCATTATATATATATATTATATATATATATATATATATATATATATATATATATATATATATTAGGACCAAAGAGAGGAAGAAATATGTTAAAATAATTAGGTCTGCGAACAGATTTGAATTTTTAAAAAATTTATTTATTTGTTTTGTTCTTTCATATCTGTATGTTTCCAGCTTGTTGCTTTCGTCAGAGAACAGGTAGGACACAAGTCCTTGTTAATGGGGCACTCAATGAGACTTGTACTCACTTGTGTTTGCAGCTTGAATGGTTTTCAGTTGGTTATGGGTTTTTATTGTGGTCACTCCTCTCTTTTTCTTAGAGAGTTTTTACTTTAGTCTGCTTTACCCCTCATTTGCTTTTGATATTTGATAAAAAAAAGCAAAAAACAAAACAAAACAAACTATCAGGACTTTTTTCAGATTGTTTTTTTATCCATTAGATCTGAAGAAGTCATGTTAGATTTTTAGTGTTTTTGATTTATATTAAAACCCATAACAGGATGGAAATAAATTTATAATCCTAATGTGACCGGTTTTTGTTTTTTCTTAAAGAAATTATTGCTCTGTAATGTCAGTTACATTGATCTCTTTACCAGGAAAATTTAAATGTTCACTGTTGAATTCTTTTTTTATCCTGATGGAATTACTCCTAACTCCGGTTTAACTGGACCGAATAATACTATATACATATACATATATATATATATATAATCATTTCCTGCTGATACCAGGCATTCCCTTGACTCTCTCTCTCTATCTCGCACACCCTTGCCATCCATCCCAATTTTCTATCACTCATAGTAGATCCTTAAGACAGCATAAAGTGTCTGCACAAAAGTCATGGATTTAGGTCTTTGCTGGTCGGCTCATAATGCTGTGTCCATTCGTGTGAAATCATTAAGGATGGTTTGTGAAATGTGCGGCAAGTGGCCATGGAGTCGTTTTTATTTTTTTCCATGCTGCTTCAGGATTTTTTCAATAAAATTTTGCAGGTCTCATGACTACTTCGGTTTTCGCGTTATGGACTGTTCAACTTGTTATGGAATAGCCGAGGGATTTCGGTTCATGCCTTTGTGTTTAGTTCGGCTGAGAACCTTTCGGCTCAGCACATAGGTTAGTTAGGTACAACATTGAAGCAGGTGTTAACGCAGACGCGCACGGGCGGATGGAGGTGTCACTCAGATGTCATCATAGTCCGAGACGAAACGCGGTGACAGGGTGCGGGTGACGTCACGCACCGGAAGCACGCAGAGGTTTGTGTGATAATTTGAAAAGAGAGTCGAGTACTAGACGCCAAACAAGAAGGATCGACTTTTGGAGCTCGCAGGCTCGAGGCGAACGTGCGCCCTACGGGGGCCGATCGAGATGGGGGCCAAATGAATAAGACAGCACAGAAGATTGTGTCTCTCCTCCTTACGTCGAAAACTTTAACTCAAATTTAATAAAAAGGTTTCGTACCTGAACAAGAAGTCGTTACGTGTTTTCGAATTTCGAGATTCATATGTTCTATCGTAATCAACATTCGATGTCCATTTCACCCATTTCGCACATGGCCATATTCGTGTATATGGCTACGCAACAAACTACCAGGATCCTGACCTGAAGTATATCGGGTCGTCACACACGTAATCAGCGAGAGTCTTATTCTACGCCCCTGTCAACAACCCGTCGTTTGCATATCATGCGCATCGTTGGCAATAGTTTCACTGAATTCAACGATCAACAAGAAATTCTTTTGTCAAAACTAAATTGGATTTGGTGACGGCCACTGCAGGAAATCAGTTGAAATCTTGATAGTAGATTGATTTAGGACAATAATATCGGTTTGTTAATTTCATGTAAAAAATCAATTAAAATCATTGATTGTAGATTTATTTGTTTCTTTCTTGATACAAAATAAAGATATAAATAGATACATTTATTATATGGAAATTCTTAGAATGCATATTCTAAAGGTTTCTGATGGGAAATTTATTGAAAAATGAGATCACATTGATTTTCATTGTGAAACAAATCGTTTTTTTTTATGAGACCGTTATAACATAACTGTTCTGATTACAGTTTTTTTTTTATCTTATATCATTACACAGAAAACTAGCATATCTTAATAAACGTTGACATTTAGAAAATAATATAGAATTCTTTATTCCTATTTACAACTTAAAAATACTTCAAGAAAACAGGATACAATTATTAATATCCTTGTTCGATTAATCTCTGTTAGGCGATATATGGAGATATATTAAGATTCCTGTTCGTTTATTTTATTCTTTGTTATTTTGGAATTAGAAATAAGTTTATTTTGAAAGATATGAATTATACAATCGTCTATTACACAGTTTAATATTAGACGTTGAAAGTATTTTCCTATATAGTGATTCATAGCTGTTTAATTATATAGTTAATTGAATCAACCAGGATTCGTAAGATACGTTGGATTATGAAGCGGGCAATTTTTAGGTTTATTTAATGTTTTTCTTTATTTTTGAGCCTTCTATATATTCTCTCTCGAAGATACATTAATATATATATATATATATATATATATATATATATATACAGATATACATACATATATATATATATATATATAAATGTATATATTGTCATCCACAGACAGACTGTTTCGTTCTATCAGAACTCTTCAGTGTGGCTAGACATGCAGGACGCTCGAAGCCGGGATCGAAACCCGTCCAACTTTACGTTATACTAAGTCTCAGACCTCTCGGCCAACAAGCGGACCACGTTGGCTAAGGGAATTTTTAGATTATTTAATTAGCAACAGCAGCAGCAGCTGTTTGTTTACATTTTTATACCCTATCGGCTACCAGAGTGCTCAATTCTTTCGAAGAGCTTTGCATTATGCGAGCGGCGCCCGACAATTCCTTCACGAGAATGCTCAACCCCCATGGGGGAGCGTATGGTACTTGATACCTCCTTACTTAGCACTCAGCATTATAAGGTATGAATCAAAGGTAAAATGGAGCAATCCAGGGGAAAGGAGTAGCGGCCTCCCCTACGCCTCGGTTTTGTAGGTAATGAAAAGGGAGCCTTCGTGTCACACCCGACTATGGTCGCCAACTTTACTTATAATATATATATATATATATATATATATATATATATATCAGATTGTTCCCAACTTTCATTACTCTCAAATATTCTAAGCTGTCACAAATTGTGGGTCCAACTACCTTCATTATATCCTTAGCGTTAGGCTCTCGATCATATGGAAATCAGACATGACCGATAAAATGAAACGCAGTTTCTTCCAGGCAGCGGTCGTATCGATACTGCTATATGGAAGCACTACTTGGACGCTAACTAAACGGCTGAAGAAGAAGCTAGACGGCAATTACACAAGAATGCTGTGAGCAATATTGAACAAGTCCTGGTGGCAACACTCCACAAGAAACCAACTATACAGCCACCTGCCTCCCATCACGAAAACTATACAAACTAGACGAACCAGACATGTAGGACACTGCCGGAGAAGCAGGGAAGAGCTCATCAGGGATGTACTCCAATGGACCCCCATATATGACCGGGCAAAAGCAGGACGTCCAGCTCGAACAATACATTCAGCAGCTATGTGAGGATACAGGATGTAATCCTGAAGACCTACCAGAGGCGATGAACGATAGGGCGAAGTGGCAAGAGAGGGTCAGGGATATTCGTGCTAGTGGCAGGACATGATGATGATGACTTACATTTGAACTGCGTTCTTATGCTAAACTGAATTGTTTGAAATTGAACTGTTTTTGACAATTAAACTGTGCTTACACTGAACTGAATTGTTATATATAGAACTGTTTTGACATTTAACTGTGCAAATAAAATCTCTAATTAAAATAAACAGAATTAGCTTAATTAAAACTGTTTGAATAAACTGAATAGCTTGAAATAGAAATGTTTTTGACAATTAAACTGTGTACTCATGCTAAATGGAATTGTTTGAAATACAACTGATTATTTACATAAAAATGGATTTGGCGTTAAATAACCAACAAAGGTTGATATGCCATAAATCCAACCAACCAACCAACCAACCAACCAACCTTAAAAATAAATAGATAAATAAATAGATAAATAATAGATAAATAAATAAATAAAAGAAAGAAAGAAAGTAAGAAAGAAAAAAGAAAGAAAGAAAGAAAGAAAGAAAGAAATTAAAATATAAATAATTCAATGAATAAGATAAAATTTAATCATAGCTTATCTACCAAGTAGCAAACTTTTGTTATGTCTACAAACATTAAGTATTTTGACCTTTGATTAAGTATTTCATTAGGATTATTGATGGAAGAAATGGAAAGTTTCACTTCCAAACAAAAATTACAATATTTATTCCCCGCTTTATATCTATGGCATTTTTCTTATTATCTCCCATTTTAATATTTGATTTGTATCTTGATTCTTCTTAACTTTCCACACATAGTAAAATAAACTGGTTGTATGTCTGTTTACTTCGTGGGCAAAACTAAAACTATAATTATATCTTTTTTTAAGGGTCCCTCGAGTGGAACCTACGTAAAACGTTTTTAACATTTCTACTCACGTTACGATCATTAGATCTATGACTATGTATCTCCACCTTATACATTATAGTCTCGAATTGACACTTCACCTTGAGGGGACAATTAGTTTTATTTGTATAATTGCATTTAGGGGGCTCAGTAAGTTGATTATTCTTAAGTTTTTTTTTATATTACTTTTTTAATTAAACTTGCCACATAAGGCATAGTACTGTAACTTAATTTAATCGTGTTCCAATTAAATGTTTTGTATAAACTATTAGTCGAATGAAAGTTTTTCTTTGTATGAGCTCCGAGAACTCGTTTAAAAATTAAGTTAATAACAAACTATTAGCTCACACACACACACACACACACACACACACACACACACACACACACACACACACACACACACACACATTCAGATATGGCCCAGTTGGCTGGGGACGTAGAATACATCTACAGCCTCTCTGCAGAGTAGTAAGAATCACCCCAAAAGTTTCACGGATTTGACACTAAACAATTTAATGATGAGTCTCCACTAATGCTGGAGCTTTGGGGAATGCAGAGTACCCCTTTGTTGCCATCACTGCCAGGTCCACCTAATAGGGTCCTATTTATGGGTCAAATAGAACTGTTTGACATTTAAACTGAGTGCAAACACATGACTTACGCTAAATTGGATGATAGGAAATTTTTGATCATTTAACTGTGTGTAAACAAATGACTGGTATTTAATTGAACAGGTAGTGATACGTAGCAGTACTTGAAACCATTTAACTTTGTGGACATACTAAACTGAATTGTTTGAAATAGAACTGTTTTTACTTTTTAACTGTGAGTAGACAAGAAAACTGTGAACTTATGCTAAACTGAATTGTTTGAAATTGAGTGAAACTGTGTGTAAAAAATGAGCTCAGGCTTGTTTAACAATTTTATCGACAAAATGTGTTTAGATATCATATTTAGTTTATCTATAAATAGCTATTTGCCGTTAAATGACCTGCATTGGGTGATATGCCACAAAACCAAACCAATCGAAGCCAAACACGTGCACACACACACACACACACACACACACACACACACACACACACACACACACACACACATATATATATATATATATATATATATATATATATATATATATATATACGGGATTTGGAATTAGACAGCAATAAAATACCGACAGCCTATCTACACTCTCTCTATGTATATATAATTGATTAGTTCTCGGTATTTTATGGCATATAAACATTTTCGGCTATTTAATTCCAAATTACGTTTATATATATATATATATATATATATATATATATATATATATATATATATATATTTATTATTAAAAAATGCACATATGCATGGGTATGTATGTGTGGGAGGATTTGTAAGCGAATGGCTTGTTATATATTGGTCTTTAAACAAGATTTCGGAGATCATTTCTTTATAATGGTTAAAAAAATTTCTATCTAACACAAATAATACTATCTAATATGAAACATTTGTCTGCACATAGTTAAATGGCTTCAAGTATTGCTATTTAACATTAGTAATTTTAATGCTCAATTATTCAAATCTAATACAAATAATTTGCACATTGCTGTATGATTTCCAATGGTCTTTTGTAAAGGATTGGACAATTCTATTTTACCCATTGATGGGACCCTAAAAAGTACAACCACTTTGGGTCAGAATGAATCTGGGAGTCATACCAATGAAGGGGTATGCAGTATTTCTCATAGCTCCATGAATGTAGCCTCATCGTCAGCTGCACTTTAGTGTTATACCCGAGATACTTAGGGTGTCTTACGTCTTTGACATCCCAAGCTTATTTTATACACTCTCATAAACACACCCAACCACCCATATATATATATATATATATATATATATATATCATATTTACCAACCCCTTCGCTTGGGCAGGATATGGCACTAGGTCAATTTTTAAGCGGAGTTTAACAGGTTTGAATTCAGAGTTTTCCTTCTCCTAGACTAGTTGCCTCACCAAGGCTGAAGAAACCAGTCTGCCCAACTATTTAGCCATAGCTGGAGGGAGAATAATTGGATTCATACCTTTCCCAAGGTTATTAGTGCTATGCGAAATGCAATCAGCCTCGTCCAGGATTTGAACTCGTGTCGCCGTGTCCATTTCCTGCGACGATAACCATTACACCATATATATATATATATATATATATATATATATATATATATATATATATATATATATATATATATATATATATATATATATATATATATATATATATATATATATATATATATATATATATATATATATATATATATATATATATATATATATATATATATATATATATATATATATATATATATATATATATATATATATATATGGTGCCCGTGGTGTAATGGTTATCGTCGCAGGAAATGGATATATATATATATATATATATATGCGGATTACACAAACATTTTATCTTTAGCTATGGAAAGTTATTTTCTCCAAAGTGGATGCATATTCCTAATCGTTTGATTATCTCATTAATCTAATCTATTCAGCCTTTCACGAAAATTAAGTTGGTTCATGCTTAAAATCTGGTGTCTAATGTTTATCTTTCCTACCTCAGGGAGCCAGATTTATACACAAAAATATTTCTCAACAATGGAGGCACATTTGACGTTGGAAGAACACTAAACACAATACAATTGATGTGCAAATGTGTCCACCCCATTAAACAGTCACTGCAACTGCTATATTTGATGGTCTTTGGTTCCAGTGCTGCTGGGTTAATTATGATGTAAGAAGAATCTGTTTCTTAATACTTTCGTGTGAATTGTATTCTGTACATTATATTCTCTTTTCCTTTGGACTTTTATAAAGGCCCACTTCCTATCCGTATGGCCTTCACTGATTTATTTTCCTCACAGATATGTATATGTTTAAATACTTCAAACACAACCACATACATGTATAGATATATAAACCCACACACACACACATATATATATATATATATATATATATATATATATATTATATATAAAATACTTAAATGTTTATTTGTGTCTATGAGTTTCTGTGTGTGAGAGTATGTGTAGGAAAAGTGATCAATTCACACATATGAATATATGCCATTAAAAGAATGTTATGATGCTCATATATGCAATTGTACACAGATTTACAGAAAGGACGTACTCACTCAGAACGCACTCTGATACACACATCTATAAGTACCTGTGTGCCGATCTAAGTATATATATACATACATATATATATATATATATATATATATATATATATATATATATACTGTGTGTGTGTGTGTGTGTGTGTGTTTGTTCATACGCTTAAATGTATGTTCATACTGTTAAAACACACATATACACAGATGCATAGAGATAAACACATGCACACTCCCCACACATACGCATACATACATACATGAATGTATGTGTGCGTGGTCCGTATGACTGTGTTCTTTATAAAATCTGTATATATATATTCACACACACACACACAC
The DNA here is from genome assembly GCA_963585895.1 of Sepioteuthis lessoniana. Lineage (NCBI taxonomy): Eukaryota > Metazoa > Mollusca > Cephalopoda > Myopsida > Loliginidae > Sepioteuthis > Sepioteuthis lessoniana. Next base: position 68,119,402 of record OY757926.1, read on the forward strand.
ACACACACACACACACACACACACACACACACACACACACACACACACACACACATATATATATATATATATCATTACTTCCTTTTAAACATATCTACGTGTCTGAGTTGATGTGTATCTTTTCACGGGCACACACACTCCTACACAGATATGCAGATTCAAACACATAGATATGTATTTTATATATATATATATATATATATATATATATATATATATATATATAATATATGTATTTTATATATATATATATATATATATATATATATATATATATGTATTTTATATATATATATATGTATATATATATATATGTATTTTATATATATATATATATATATATATATATATATATATATTGGCGCCTCTGCACTTTCTGTTTGCCGAATAATTGTCTTTCATGTTTTTTTTTCTTTCTCTGTTTTTGTCCAATTCCGTTTGTTTAAGGAAATGATGGTTTCGATTCTTTCAAATCCCGTTAGATTAGATTCTTGGCGGCAACTTGACTGTCGGAAAATTTCTTTCAACAAACTAAAAAGCACAACAACGCCTCAAACCATTCAAAATGTCGTTAGAAAAAAAAAGAATTACTTTTGCTTTCACTTTCCCTTTCACTTTTGCTTGCTTAAACAACACTTAATATGCAGCCATGCCAAAAATGTCATCTAGAAAACATTCTGCCAATAAAATTTCTCTACATTTAAGTTAGCTCAAGTGATTACATATGTTTACCTTGATGTATTCCATTTATAAAAAAAAAAATTCTCGAAATCTATGACGGAATTATCACATATTTATTTAGTTTTCCTTCAATCTTAATTTTAAAAAATCGCAATGTACCTCTTCTTTCAGCATTTTACGACTATTTGGAACCAGCTTTAATCGGATGTGTAGAAGTGGTTTACGACAACTTTTGAATCAACAGATACAGTTTCGAATTTTGTCGAAAAGTAGTTTGTCATTTTCTTCTTTTAAAAATTTGTTTTAACGATTTGACTCATTGTTTATCGTTATTTCATGCTTAGAAGTTAGGGAATTACGTTCATTGCATATTTGTATTTACAGTTTTTGTGTAGTTGTTTTATAAATCTTTTTGTACACCTTTATACAATATCAAGTATTCCCATCTAACACAAATTTGTACACAGTTGTATGGATTCAAGTATTCCTATCTAATGCTGAAATTTATATGGTTTTAAATGACAATTAATATTTAATAATTGTCAATATTTGCTCTGTTATATTGTTTCAGGTAATTAATAATAGTTTTTAGGAAACAATTATAGTTTCAAGTAACTATTCTAAATAGATATAATTTATACTCATATATAAAGTATTCCTATCTTGAACAAATAATATGTAAACAGTAGCATGGGTTCAAGTATTCCATGCTAATAATTACATTGTTTCAAGTAGTAATTTCTATCAAACAATAATCATTAGTTTGCACATAGTTCTATAGTTTCAAGTAAGTAATAATTATATACTCTTAACACAAAAAATTACAGTTATACATATTTACCAACCCCTCTGCTCGGGCAGGATATAACACAAGGTCAATTTTTTGAGCGGAATTTTAACATGTTTGAATTTAGAGTTTTCCTTCTCTTAGACTAGTTGCCTCGGCAAGGCTAAAGAACCTAGTCTGCCCTACTTTTTACCCATATCTGGAGGGAGAATAAATTGGATTCATACCTTTCCCAAGAGTATTAGTGCTATGTAAAATGCAATCAGTATCGTCCAGTATCGTCCACTCGTGTCGCCGTGTCCATTTCCCACGATGATGACTATTACACCATAGGCACCTTAAAAAATTGCAGTTATATGTCATCATGTATTCCTAACGAATACGAATAATTTTCAGATAGATCTATTTGACCTATAGGTGTGACCCAAACATGTACTACAACCCTGTGGCAAATTAAATTACAGGGTGGAACGATAAAATTGTCGCCCTAGAAAAGAAGACATGATTCCATTTTCGTTTAATGAAAACCGGTTTTCTTTTTTTGTTGAAGACTATCTACTAGTTGGCCAGTTGTGTATAAATCCCAAGAGCAATAGCAGCCTTCTATCATGTCTGAAAGTGACACAATGTTCAACGAGCGGCATCGGAGATTCGCCGCTGTACAACTCATGCACTCTACCGATCCAAGTTATAACAACAGGACCATTTCCAGCACCCTCAAAATGCAAATCTGGATTGCCACGAATAACAGGGACGTACCCAGGGTGATGAAAACAAAGTTTCCGGCTACGGTTATGGTCTTTGGTGTGGTTTCAAGTGAGGTCCACATCATGCCACCTCATATCTTCGAAGTCGGCTTGAAAGTCAACACCAAAGTGTTCCTGAATATGCTGAAGAGTGTGGTGATCCCCTGGTGCACTTAGGTGGCCGGTGGCAGACCCTGGGTGTGGCAGCAGGACTCGGCGCCGGCCCACAAGTCCAAAGAGACCTAGGCTTGGCTTCAGAACGAGTGCTACGACTTTGTACCCTTCTGTTACTGCCCCCCTCCCTCGACCTGAACCCGCTGGACTACTTCGTTTGGTCATACGTCGAGAAAATCACCAACATGACCTCCCACAGCACCAAAGCCAGCCTGATCGCCGGTGCTTGTGGAAAAGGCATGCTCCCAGTTCCGGGTCCGTATCGAGGCGGTGATTGAGGCTGAAGGCTGCTACATTGAATAGATGTCAGCTCTACTACATAATCAAGTTAACTGATTTGATTTTTTCAATAAAAGTTTTAAAATAAAGCTGTGGTGTTGTTTTCTTTAGGACGACAATTTTATCGTTCCACCCTGTAGATGTCAGCTCTACTACATAATCAAGTTAGCTGAATTGATTTTTCAATAAAAAATTTAAAATAAAGCTGTAGTGTTGTTTTCTTTAGGACGACAATTATTCCACCCTGTATAGGCAATGAAGAGATATTCCACATTTCTCAGACCTTCAGAAATGGGACCTCATCACTAAAGACAGTGCAGTGCAGTGTCATACTGAGGACACCTCTTTTTTGCTGGTTATCTTTTCACTTTGTAAGGTTTACATTCCTCGACAGCAAGAGTCAATAAGGGTATGTGTGTAATATAATTAAGGAGGTGCCCGTGGTGTAATGGTTATCGTCGTAGGAAATGCACACGGCGATACGATTTCAAATCCTTGACGAGACTGATTGCATTTCACATAGCACTAATACACTTGGTAAAGGCATGAATCCAATTATTCTCCCTCCAGCTATGGGTAAATAGTAGAGCAGATTGTTTTCTTCAGCCTTGGTGAGGCAACTAGTCTAGGAGAAGGAAAACTCTCAATTCAAACCTATTAAACTCCGCTTAAAAATTGAACTTGTGTCATATCCTACCCGAGCGGAGGGGTTGGTAAATATGGTAAACAATTAAGGGTGATAATTAATTATATGAGTTGAGTATTTTATTTGTAGTGATAAATTGTAAGTAAGCTAAAAACTTGGGATGGAAGCGTAAATCGCGAATTTATTGTGCGGGCACGTTTCACAGAATATCAAGTTGTCAAGTTATTTTGGAAATCACCAAAACGACACATTGGACATTTGTCTTGAAATCGTTGTTGTATGCCTAATATAAAAAAGAAAACATTTTGTCACCTGACTTAGGAAGGGGACGTCACATTGGTAAATTAAAGACACGTGTTCTTATACCATTAGTAGGTGGAATAACAAAGAGATATTATATCAGCTGGATATTTTTGTAAGTTAGTCAGTTGGAAAGTTCTGAGTTGAGGGCCTGAGACAGTCGGTTGAGTTCAGAGATTCGAGTACTCTGGGGCGAAGGGACAAGAGGGAAGAAGTCGGTATTTTGTTCGTCTCTCAACCATGTATCTGATGGCCTATCTATGTAAGAACTAATACTTTTCCCTTTGATTCTCTCATGTTTTGATGACCGACTCCCGTATAAAATGCTTGGTCAGAAATAAACTCTTCGTATTAGAGACAATGTAGTCGCTTTGTACTTGACGAAGTATTTATGATCCCGTAACGTAACAGAGAGGTGTAATGGTTAACGTCGCTGGAAGTGGACACAGTGACCCGAGTTCAAATCCTGGATGAAGCTGTTTGCATTTTACACACTAGATTTATACACATAGGAAAAGTATGAATCCAATTATTCTCGTTCTAGCTATGCATAAATCATTGGGCAGATGGGGTTCTTTAACCGTGGTATGGCAACCAGCCTAGGAGAAGGAAAACTTTGATTTCAAACCTGATAAACGCTTAAAATTGATCCTGTGTACATCCTGTTCCTGCGAAGCAGTTTGGTAAATACATATAAGGGTGTGTTTTAGTTTCTTTATTTTAACGATATATCAACCTTCATAAGTTATTTAAAGCAAAAAACATCCTTTTAGAAGAAAAAATCGGATAATAATTAATCCATAACTGAGGGGAAGGAAGGTTCAAACCTTTCCCCAATATTAATTGTCCGAATGTGAACGTAATAGCGCGACTGGGGTTCGAACTTGCTACATTGTTTCCGTTCAGCACGTTAGCCACGTTAGAAGGGATTCCCCAATGTATATTATAACACAAGCATTATGATGGAATGCCCTACTGAAAAATATGAATTCCTTATGAAAATCTAAGAAATCTTTCATAAAGATTTCTAAAATATATCAATATATAAAATTTTGAAAAATGGACTCGTAAATATCTTCATCTTTTAAACACGCATAAATTTCGGCGAGTAAACTAGAAGAGCTAAAATAGACTTTTATATTTAGTTTGATTGTAAAATAAATTAACTGTTAAATTTCTGTTTGTCATCTTTCATCACTTGCATAAACGATCAATTGGTTTTTGCTCCAAGCTGATAATAAGCGTGAGAAAGCCCAATACAACGTAACACAATCTGGTGCTGTGAACGCTTGATGAAACTTGGATCATAATGAATTTTCTTTGGAAAAAACGTTGCTTGCTGCACATGCTTGGAAAGCGGTCTGAAGTTTCTGATAAGTTGTTAGTGAATTGCTACTGAGTTGTTGAAGGTTGCCGTACTGATTTTGTTCAAACAGTTGTTCTTCTGAAGTCACCATTCGTCAATAGTTATAGTGTTATGCTAAAATTGAAACTTTTTAAAAAGTCTGCCTGCACTGATTTCAAGAATCCTTAACATCAAACCGTCTTTTACAGATGAAAAAACTCTTCTTAGTTAAGGCATTTTGGAAATGATTTTACTATATGAATGATTAGGAAATGATTTTAAAATGAAATTTACAGGAAATTATTTTACTTTAATAATACATTGGAAATAATTTTATAATAAGAATGCTTAAGGAGAGATTTTCCTATCACAATGCATTAGAAATTATATTACTATAGAAATACATTGGACATAATTTAATAATGAACAAACATTGGAAATGGTTTACTATAAGAATGCATTAGAAATTATATTACTATAGAAATACATTGGACATAATTTTATAATGAAAAGTCATTGGAAATGGTTTTACTATAAGAATGCATTAGAAATTATATTACTATAGAAATGCATTGGACATAATTTTATAATGAAAAGTCATTGGAAATGGTTTTACGATAAGAATGCATTAGAAATCATATTACTATAGAAATGCATTGGACATAATTTTATAATGAAAAGTCATTGGAAATGGTTTTACTATAAGAATGCATTAGAAATTATATTACTCTAGAAATGCATTGGACATAATTTTATGATTAACAATCATTGGAAATGGTTTTACTATAAGAATGCATTAGAAAAATTATTACTATAGAAATGCATTGGACATAATTTTATGATTAACAATCATTGGAAATGGTTTTACTATAAGAATGCATTAGAAATTATATTACTCTAGAAATGCATTGGACATAATTTTATGATTAACAATCATTGGAAATGGTTTTACTATAAGAATGCATTAGAAAAATTATTACTATAGAAATGCATTGGACATAATTTTATAATGAAAAGTCATTGGAAATGGTTTTAATATAATAATTCTTTATAGCTAAGGTAGCTCTTACAAAAAAATCTTTCCAATTATTCCTAAAGTATAACGATGATGTTATGATATTTTTTCTTTCATTTTTGTTCAATAACATATCAACCTTATAATAGTTTTTTCTACTAAAGCCTTTATTGTAGAAGAACAGTATCAGTACTATTTAACCCTTATCTGGTGCGATAAGTAACTTCATACCTTTCCCAACAGTTCTCTGCTTTTTGCCCCAATCAGACGCAGCTAAGAAAACGCAAATGGGCGTCATATTAAAAGACAAACAATGAGATAATCAACTATTTTCTATTTCTTCTTATTGTGTCTTTTCCGGCTTTTATTGATAAATTGACAATAGCAGAACGTGAGCCATGATTTTCTTTAAATTACACATCCTCTTATCAACAGTGGTAGCAAACTGTGTGGTCTGTCAGCTTGTGATTATCGAGATGCTGTCAACGTGATAGATTAACACAATCGAATGTTTCCTCTTTAACTTGGTTGAAAAACAAACAGGTGTCTCTTGCAGGAGAAGTCAAGCGAAAATGAGGGTTAGAAATATTAATTAGGGGTTTAGAAAACGAATAAAAGAATACACATTATTTCCAAAGAAAACAATGTGTATTCATACTTTCTCAACAGACAATTGACACTATAAAAACACTTTTTTGCTGTTTTTTCTAAAATTGGTCTTCTCATAATATATTGATATTATAAAAGATTGTATTATATTATAGACATTCTAAAAATGATTTTACAATGAAAATCATTGACAATGATTTTATTACAAAATGCCTTGATCATGATTTTATCATAAAATGTATTTGAAAAGATGTATCTTAAAATGCTCTTGAAATTACGTTGATATAAATGCTATACACAGGAAACAATTTTATAATAAAAATAAATTGGAAATTATTGTACAATAAAAATCCATTGGAAGGGATATTACTATAATAGGTAATGGGAATATCTTTATATAAAGTGTATTGGAGATCATCTTACTATAAAATGTTATATATAGCTGTAGAAGGATGAAGGAAAACACTTGGTTATAAAAATATGTACGTCTTTTTATTCTTTCGTAAGGGTTTGAAGCTTCTGTGGGGTGTGAGAAAGACAGACGGGGGGGGGATGACAAGACAGATCACTACATTGACCCATATCTTCTCCTTGACCATTGCACGCTATGTTATCTTCGATATCCCACTTAATGTTTCTTCTTATAAGCCTGGGTTGTTTCACAGGACCAAGCGGGGCGTTCTCAGTGACTGCAAGCTGGCTATGACTCAGCCCTCACTGACTCCAACTGCCTCAACTCACCTGCAGGCATCTGCATATATTATTTAATAATGTCTGCAACTTCCGATTAGATCAAGTAATCTTCCGCTTATTTACACAGGTGTGTCTGATTAACGGCTCGGTCAAGGGTCAATATGCAACAAAAAGCATTGGATATGATTTCACTATAAAAAAAAAACACTGGCTCATTGGCCGAGTGAGTAGAGTGTCCGCCAATAGTCCGGGAGACCTGGGTTCAATCCAAAGTCGTGTCATACCAAAGACTTTAAAAATGGTACTTGATACCTCCTTGCTTAGCACTCAGCAATATAAGGTACGTATCAAGGTTAAAGTGGAGCAATCCAGGGAAAGGTATAGCGCCCTCCCCTACAACTAGGTGTAGTAGCTATTGAAAAGGGAGCCTTCTGGTCGCCCTCGACAATGGTCGCCAACTTTACTTACTATAAAGAAAATTGGAACTGATTTTATATAAAATGCACTGAAAATGATTTCACAATGATATTACAAAAATACATGAGGAATTATTTTAATATAAAGATGCATACAATATTCGCGAGTTGTGAGCGCCGTCACAAAATATTTCTTGATCTTGTTGACATTTCTTGCTCCCTGGAGAGAAGGCCCACTGAGACCAGGTGGTAAAAATAATAATACTTCCTAGATGCCTATTCCTTTGTTTTCTTGTTCTTCAGTATTCTTTTTAAAATTGTCCTTCAGTATTCTTCTTAAAATTATTCTTCAGTATTCTTTTAAAAATTGTTCTTCAATATTCTTTTTAAAATTGTCCTTCAGTATTCTTCTTAAAATTATTCTTCAGTATTCTTTTAAAAATTATTCTTCAGTATTCTTTTCAAACTTTTCTTTCCTATCTACTTCTTGATGATATTCGCTTCCAATATTTTCAAGTAATGGTAATTTTCCTGCTCTCTTAGCGTTGATATTTTCTTGATTTGGCAGTTCTATTCCTTTCGTTGTTTGTCTTTCCCAACTTTTTATTTGAGCATGGGACATTTTAGATGCCAAATTTTATTCCTATATCCTGGCCGAATATTCTCATTGTTAGTGTCAGGGTCTTCAGTCTTATTCAGTTTTTGCAAACATCTTGATATCCTCCATGTTCATAAAGTGATTAATCTTCTCTAGTGATTTTGTAAATTTGTAGTCCCTTTTAAACTTCCTAAGTATGTAAGGGAATGACATCATTGCTAAAACGAATAGCATTGGCGAGAATGATTCTCCCGCGAAGATGCTTTTTTGGATTTTCACTTTTGATAGTGTTTATCCTTCTGCTGCTAATTCTTCTTTTCATTTTTCCATGGCTTTCTTGATGAAGTTTATGACTTTGTCGGATTTTCTATATTTTCAGACATTTTATTATCCAATATTCTGTAATCTGCTAAAGCAGATAACTGAATATTGTCAGGAATATTTTCTTTGCACTGATCTCGATAAGCCGTATTTTTACCCTACCTGATACAAAGCTCTTAAGTCATGGTAATGCAACTGATCTGGGAGAAGGAAAAACTGAATTTGAAATATGAGAAGTATAGTTCAGGAGTATCTGTGGCTTATTAGTGCATCAGTCTGTAACCAACGTGTCTTAAAAGTACATCCTGTGTGACGGGATAGCACAGCTATTATATATATATATATATATATATATATATATATATATATATATATATATATATATATATATAAGTGTGTGGAGAGAGAAAGAGAGAGATATACAATATTTCTGAGATATAAGACGACTGGATTTATAAGACTACCTCCAAGATTTCTAGTTAAAACGAAGGTTTTAGGATATAATCGCCATATATGACTACTCTCTTTAAGACATACACTAAACATATAGAGGGTTAAATAAGAAATGCACATATGAAGGTTGATATTTTTAAGCTTAGAAGCTTATACATCGACGTATACAATTGACTGATATACTGGATATTTTTCATTGCATCACAATTTATGTCAGCTTAGAATATTTCAGAGTACTGAAGTTTCGAACATTCTACTATGTACGAAATAAAAAAAAAGAACAATGAACATATATATATATATATATATATACGAATTAGTTATCAATATCTTATTAAAGAATATAATTTCCGTTAGAAGCTACGTTTTTATATGGAGATTGTTTCGAGTAGAAAAACAGTTTCTGATGAATAAGAGAAAATATCAGATAAAATTAGATATTTCTTCTTTATATCGCTTTAGTAAGTTATATTTAATTTTCTATCAGCTTGATATATATATATATATATATATATATATATATATATATATATATACATATTTACCAACCCCTCTGTTCGGGCAGGATATGACACAAGGTCAATTTTTAAGCAGAGTTTAACAGGTTTGAATTCAGAGTTTTCCTTCTCCTAGACTAGTTACCTCACCAATGCTGTAGAACCTAGTCTGCCCTACTATTTACCCATAGCTGGAGGGAGAATAATTGGATTCATACCTTTCCCAAGGGTATTAGTGCTACGTGGAATGCAATTAGCCTAGTCCAGGATTTGAACTCGGGTCGCCGTGTCCATTTCCTAAGACGATAACCATTACACCACGGGCACCTATATATATATATATTGCAACTTTCCTATTTCCCAGCTCTCATTAACCTGGGTTGTCAGGGAGAATTTCTGACTATAGTGACGTACCACCCAATCTTTATCAGTCGATTCTCCGTAACTAGTTATAATTTGGTGATAACTCTAAAAGTTCATACAACTAGTCAAGCATAAAGATTGCGTATTGGTTTAGTTTTGTGATGTGGACGAATAAGAATGTGTCAAAGGTTGAGATAACGACGTTATATAAATGAAAGCGCAATGAATCCCGAATTAGACAAACAATATGACGCGTGGTTATATTTTTTGTTTCTTTTTATTTTAAAGAAAATAAATAATGAAAACAAAAACAAAAAAATATATGTACGAGGATGTCAAGCCAACAATAAAGTTTACATTTCAAAATGAAGTTAAATTCATTGCCCATTTTGTTACATTATATTTTTGTTTAACTGTATCCGTCGTGAAACAATCTCCTAATTTCAATTTATTTTAAAATTGAAATGTCATTATTTTGTTTCTTTCCTTTTTATAGTTAAGGGGAGGGAACTTTTCCCCCCTTTTTTTTTATCCCTTTAACAAATAATACAATACTATATTCTCGCTTCATCTTGGAAATAGTTGCAATTTTCAAACACAGAAAATGTTCCCAAACATAGCTTGTTCACAGCAAACGACTTTCATGATATCTCTTCAGATATTTCCGATAAAATCCTTAATTATAAAGGATTTTCTTCAGTATAATCTATTATTTGTGATAATAAATTCCCCATTATTATTTCTGCACTCAGAAATAAGTTTAATTGAACTTTCAGTTGTCTAAGATTTCTATTTGAATACAATTAGTATTCACCACATTTGGATTCCTCGCAATAACTTCTTTTAGAGAAGAAATTACAATAGATCTTAAAAACATTCAAGTTTTCTCTTAGGAACACAATTATCATTCATAAAAAATTTTTTTAGACCAACCATTTTTTGTAAGGTTTTCTTCATATCATTAATTTCGATTTTTCTGTTGATATCAGCTCAACGGCTAAAATTTATGATTCTTATTTGATTTATTTTTCTTGATTTGAATTTGCTCCTTTTTTATATTCTTTAAATCCCAATTAACGAATCTAAATACATCATTCTTCTTTTTCCTATGATCTTGCGTCTTCTTCTTTTTCTTCGTTGAATTTTTGTTTCTTATTCAACGGAGTTGACGAATTCCACAATGTCATTCTATCACCAGAATTTCATATTCACTGGACATCGTAAAAAGATGACTTTTCATCTCCCTGGCGAAGCTCGCAACTGACTTTTGGATTTTTATCTTTTTGGTGTTAAAGAACATCCTATCTGCTTCAACCTATCATATGCCGCTTCCCTGTTTCGACCATGACCATTACCCTTTTCAGTTTATCCAGTGCTGTTTCTAAGACTCAAAAACACCCCAATCGCCTTGACATCATTTCCGGGCCTTGTGGCGTGATTTCTATTTTTAGATTATCACCATTATGATTGACACCGGATCGTCACAATATATATATATATATATATATATATATATATATATATATATATATATTTATTCATATATTTTTATATATACATATATATATATATGTATATATATATATATTCATATATTCTTTTACATATATATATATATATTCATTTATGTATATATATATATATATATATAAGGGCTTGTAAATTTTTCAAACCAGCCTTGACTGGTGATTTTCTCCAAAGTTTTGAAACATTAAGTCTGCATAGATCACTGGGATACTTTTCAGTTCTTCATCACAATTGTGATCTTACAATTCACAGATTATTGATTTACTTGCCAACGTAAGTTTCTAATTCAGAGTAATATTTCCCTTTACTTCATTCTGGCTGACATCAAATCCGCCTTAATGTCATTTTTTGAGACTAATTTTCTGTTCAGATAATGTTATAACATCCGATATTGCGTCACTTACCAGCATCACCTATATCGTAAAAGGACATGAATAAATAAATGTTTCCCATAAGAATATATTCAGAATAAATAAAAGGCATAAAATTTAACAATAAAAGTAGTAAAAAATTAAGAGCTCAATTAAACACAAAAAAATTAAATAAGCAATACAATAAGATATTTGCGCCGAAAAATTGTAAGTAAAGTTGATGACCTTAGTCGAGGGTAACCCGAAGGCTCCTTTTTCAAAAGCTATAACACCGAAGTGTAAGAGTGGATGCAACTCAATTCCCTGAATTGCTCCACTTTACCCTTGATCTTTACTTTATAGTGCTAAGCAAGGCGGCATCAAGTACCATTTTTTGAGTCTTTGGTATGACTTGACCTCGGATTGAACCCCGGTCTGTTAGACTTATCTAATATCATTTCCTTTTGTTTCTTTGTTTTTTTTAACAAAATAAGGCCTAAATATTCTTTTAATTTATTAAAGATTTAACTACTGTTATATTATTCTGGATGAGGTTGACACTAATTGTACGCTGTTTGCTGTCATGCTTAAGGCATTTAAAAAAGATAAATCACTTTGTAAATATCATCATTTTAATAAATAGGTTCATGTTCATTCAAAATTTGGACAAAAATGTACTTTTGCGCTGTTTACACTTTGACGATAGGTATAATCTTTCGCAATTTATTTACACTAGATTGACTGAATTTGTTCACATTTTAAGAAGTTTTTAAGGCATTCCGTTTGATATACGTCAAAATCCGGCTTTCGAAACTAATTGGCAGAAGGCGAGGTTTGATTGTATATAATTAGAAACTTTTTGTTCTCTGTCTCAATTATGTGTTTTCCAACTTGTTATCGGTTTCTATTCAACGTTCTCGTACTTGCGCCGAAAAACTGTAAGTAAAGTTGATGACCTTAGTCAAGAGTATATATATATATATATATACTCCTTTGCACGATTAGAATGTGACAGAAGCTCAATTTTTAAGCGGAATTTTATAGGTTTTTAATTCGAAGTGTTCCATACCAAAGTTAAGGAGCTGAATCTGCCCTACTATTTACTTATGGCTCGAGGGAGAGCAATTGGATTCATATCTTTATCGAGGGTATTAGTGATATGTGAAATGCAAACAATCTTGTCCAGGATTTAAACTTGTGACGCAGTGTCCATTTCCTACGACGGTTATCATTACACCACAAACAAACATATACGTACGTACGTACGTGTGTGTGGGTGTGTGTGTGTGTGTGTGTGTGTGTGTGTGTGTGTGTGTGTGTGTGTGTGTGTTTGGCGCCCTGAATTAATCTTTATCTTCTTTTAGCCTACTGTTTTAGGGAAGAGGCTTACATTTTCCTCGGTAAGCTTCTTTCGTTTGGTTCCTTAAAAAGGTACTTGAAGACATTCAGAATGAACTTTACCGGAGTTTAGGGCAAGCGGTCATTAAATATTCATCCGTCGTAATTCTTTCCCTATCGACCGAATCAACGGTATGACCTATCACGCTTCTTCTTTTTGAGCCAGGAACTATAAAAAAAAAACAACTTTATTATTGGATCATTCATGTAATGTTACATTTAATGTATTTTTTAAAACTTTTCAACAAAACTGCGTTTTTTTTTACCTCGTATTGCTCATCCACACATGATTTTCTTTTAGATAGTCTTAGTTGTTAATTTTTTTTTGTAAATTTTATTGTTTTTAATAACTTTGTTATATTTAGATTATTTTGAATCTAATTTTCCAGGCTGCAAACTCTCTGCTCCCTTTAGTTTTAGCAAGATCTTTTCTAGGTTTCTTAGTTCATCTGCATCTCTGGCCTTTCTGTTACGCTAGTAACTTTTCTTATCCTCCACTGTTGTGAGTATCAGTGGGCATCTCTGCTGGTGTAATGATTAGCAAATTTGACGAGCAATCCTACACGAGTGAGTTCGAGACTCGTTGGGTATCACCTTCGTATGTCCTTGTGCTACATCTAAGCAAAAACTTAATAAATTAACACTGTTTTTCGTATCTTTTTCTTCTTTCTGTTTGACAATCTCGGTGCCCAGAGTGGTAGCACAGGATAGGGTTGAATAGAACTAAACAGCATACTTATGCTAAACTGAATTGTTTGAATAAGAACTGTTTGACTAAACTGAATAACTTGAAATAGAAATGTTTTTGACAATTAAACTGTGTACTTACATTTATACAGCGTACTTATGCTAAAATGAATTGTTTGAAATAGAACTGTTTTTGACATTGAAATTGTACATATGCTAAACAGAATTGTTGGAAATAGAACTGTTTTGACATTTAACTATATATGGACAAAATCTATACTTATGCTGTAGAATACACCGAGTACTTTTCTGCAGATGAGTAAGACCCCCTCCACCGCCAAAGAGTGTCCTGTTTATGACTCTAAAAAATCTAATGGTGAAGTTCCAGTGATGCTGGAACATTGGGGTGTACGGAGAACCCCTTCACAGCCATCACTCCCAGGTCCACTCTGGTACAGAATGGTAGCACCGCATAGGGCTCTCTCTATGGGTCAAATAGAACTAAACTGATTACTTATGCTAAACTGAATTGCTTGAAATAGAACCGTTTAGACATGTAAACCGTGTACTTATGCTAAACTGAATTGTTTGAAATGGAACTGTTTTAACATTGAAACTGTACGTACGTTAAGCAGAATTGTTTAAAATAGAACTGCTTTGACATTTAACTGTGTGTAGCCAAAATCTATTCTTATACTAAACTGAATTGTTTGAAGTAGAACAGTTTGACTAAACTGAATAGGTTGAAATAGAACTGTTTTTGTGAATTAAACTGTGTACTCATGCTAAACTGAATTGTTTAAAATATAATTGACTATTTGTATAAAAATGGATTCGGTGTTAAATAAGATGCAAAGGTTGATATGCCATAAAATTCATCCAACCAACCAACCATCTCGGTGACTAATAAAAACTTTAGTTTCAGAGTTGCAATTGTCGAGAGAAGTTTATATGTCATATTTACGCATGCATCTCTGGATGTAGTTTGTGTGTGTGTGTGTGTGTGTGTGTGTGAGAAAGCAAGGGTGCGTACGTGCGTGCGTGTTTAAAGAAAGTTTTAACATGAATACGCAGAATTCGGTCTTTTGTTTAATGGCATATGGTCCTTTGTGGGCTATTCAATGCCAAAGACAGGCTTGTTAAAGAACATCAGTGATATTATTTAACCCACAGCTGTAGGAACAAGAGGGTTCATATATGTATATAATCTGCCTAGATTACATATTTCGATCTTCACTACATCTAATAAATTAAAAAAGGTCTCACACACACCAAAAAGAAGGCAAGAAGCCGACGATATCCAGCCGAAACTAAAGTAGCAATTCACAAAGCAGTAGGCTGTACAGATACTTTGCTTCCATCTCACAAGACGAAAAAACCAACAGGGTGCTGCTTAAAAGGTTAGGAGGAACTCATATGTGATATTTTTCAATAGGCTCCGACATATGAATGTGCTAGTGTTGGTCAAACAGCAAAAACTTTCATACAGCTGTTCTGTGCAGACACAGGATGCAGTCTAGAACACCTAGAAGCAATGGGTGATAGTGATGTATAGCAAGAGAGAAAAAGAGCTCCATGTTTAGTTTGTTTGTTTGGGTTTATGACAAATCGACCTTTCTAGGTTATTTAATGCCAAATCCATATTTATACAAATAAACAGTTCTATTTCAAACAATTCAATGAAGCATAAGTACACTGTCTAATTATCAAAAAAATTTCTATTTAAAGTTATTCAGTTAAGTCAAAGAGTTATAATTCAAACAATTCAGTTTAATATAATTTTTGTTTACACACAGTTAAATGTCAAAACAGTTCTATTTCAAACAATTCAGTTTAGCGTAAGTACAGTTTCAATGTCAAAAACATTAATTTAAAAAAAAATCAGTTTAGCATAAGTACGCAGTTTCAATAAAGTTCACAGTTTAAATGTCAAAACAGTTCTATTTCAAGCGATTCAGTTTAGCTTCAGTACACAGTTAAGTTCGATTTGACATATAGTGCTGCCACTCCGGGGCTGAGTGTACCTGGTATATATAACAATGAATGTTTTGACATTAAAACTGCATACTTATCCAAAACTGAATTGTTTGAAATGAAACTGTTTTTGTAAGTTAAACTGAATTGTTTGAAATAGAACTGATTTTGACATTAAAACTGTACTTACACTAAACTGAATTGTTTGAAATAGAACTGTTTATATGTATAAAAAGTTTTACAATATTTTTTTAAATCTCTGGACTGATTCAAGTATTTGTCTGTATTTTTGCCTTCTTTCATTTTCAATCTATGGTCGGCTGGAACGTCAAAATCCCCTTGTTGACAAGTTTTTTCGTCCTTGTTAATGAATATGTCTAGTTTTATCGACGGGGTTTTGGATGCCGTTTATATCTTAAAGTCCAAGAAGATTTCACGCCTATCAGTTTATTGGAGATTTGTTTAGTTTGTGCTTATAGCATAAGTCAGTATGATTAAATTTGCAAAGTTCCCAGTAGATCACCTTTCTTAACCAGTCATATCTACTTTTGTATTCATTTTGTGCCAGTTAGCTGCATTTGTTTTTTTATACATTTAACCATTTTACATTTTTCACCATGTAACCTACATTGCTGTTCTTCGGTGTATTATCTTTATAATTGTTGTGGGAGCCTCACCCATCTCACCATAATGGACTCTTCTCACCGTTATTAGTACTTAGAGATTTTGCTGCCAGAGAGGCAGATCAATATCGGTGTGACACCTCTCCAGGTGTCGGGTAGCACTTCGGCCGGCCGTGTTATCTGCGGCACGGATCTGGCCGAGTGTGTCTCGGTACCTGGAGATTTCCTTCGGCCTCAGGCGGCCTTCCCCCCAGGCTTTTACCCCCTTTCGAGGGGGGTTGGGTTCATTGCCCGGCGCATGAGGCGCCCCTAACAAGGGGAATGCCGACGGGGCCGAGGGCATTTTTGGCAAACTCCGGGCGCGTGTGGGCTACGGCCCTGCGCCCGGTCCCACCCAAAAAAAGGCCTTGTGCCATACATACCCGTAAGGTGGGGCGTGCATCAAATACCGCAGATCAATATCGGTCTGACACCTCTCCAGGTGTCGGGTAGCACTTCGGCCGGCCGTGTTATCTGCGGCACGAATCTGGCCGAGTGTGTCTCGGTACCTGAAGATATCCTTCGGCCTCAGGGAGCCTTCCCCCCAGGCTTTTACCTCCTTCGGGAGGGTTGGGTTAATCGCCCGGTGTCTGAGGCGCCCCTAATCAGGGGAATGCCGACGGGGCCGTAGGGATATTTGGGAAATGCCGGGCGCGTGTGGGCTACGGCCCTGCGCCCGGACCCACCAAAAAGGCCTTGTGCCACACTTGCCCGTTAGGCATCAAATACCGCAGTTCAATATCGGTGTTATCCGAACAGTACGAGACGTCTTACCTTTTCTATGTAACTCAATCTTTCTTGTGTAATATAATCTGTTATCTAATATCCGTGTTTGCGCTTTCATTAGTGACCCTTTTCGGGGCCACAACAATAATATACCACACATCGGTCAAGTCGGTAGAGTGTTTGACAATGGCGTTGGAGACCGGGGTTCAATCCTAAGTCAAGTCATAACGAAGACTCCAAAATGGTTCTTGAGACCTCCTTGTTAAAAACTCAACATTATAACGTACGTATTAAGGAGAAGCAATTCAGGGAAAGAAGTAGCGCCCTCCTCTATACCATGATATATTAGCTATTAAAAAGAGAAGCTTTGTTTGGTTTGTTGGTTGGTTTGTTTTACGGAGCATCAACCCTTTCCGGGCCACTTAAAGCCAACTTAAATTTCAACCAATTCAGTTTCGTTTTTGTTTAGAAAGAGTTAAATATCAAAACAGTCCTATTTCAAACAATTCAGTTTAGCATAAGTACACTGTTTAGTTCTATTTGACCCATATATAGGACCCTATTAGGTGCTACCACACCGAACCAGAGTGGATCTGGGAGCGATAGCAAGGAGGGGCTGCTCTGCATTTTCCAAAGCTCCAGCACTACTGGAACCTCACCATCAGATTGCTTAGTGTCGTATCCAGGACACTCGTTGGAGGGCCTTATCTCTCTGCAGATAAGCAGTCTCTGTATTCTCCAGCGGCAGCCGGCTGGGCCAGGAGCCTTAGGATTGTCCTCGACTATGTTTGTCAACTTTACTTACTTTCACTAATATATATATATATATATATATATATATATATAGCTTGATAGCAGTTCCTTTATTTTCAGTGTTACTCGTCCGTTTGAGTATTAAGTGACTACATTTTTCACAAACGCAGACGACACATAACAGTCAATAATTTTGCGCATGAACAATACAGACCTCCTCCCTGCAACCATTTTAATTAATTAATTGATGGATAAATTAATCAAACGGACAATCAGTCATAACAATTCCATGACTTTAATTTCGAGCCAACTGAAAATTTCAAGATTCCACACTCTCCTTTTCCTACTTTGTTTTTATCTCACTCTATCTCTCTCTCCCTCTCTCTCTCTCCCCTCTCCCTATGCACGTTACCGACGCCTCCACTATCTTCATCGCTGTTGCCCGAAAACATATTTTGCCGGCCGGGGTCCACTTGATTAAATGATTGATTGGGTTGTTGTCGACGCATATCGCCTTCTAACATGTCGATACGATCGCAAAGTTATTAAGTTGAGATCACAAAACAAATTATAAAAAGCGATATCGATCTATTTTTCAATTTTCCTTCTTTTTCGATTTCATTTTTTCTTGGTGTCTTTATTGTTTTCTTCTTTTCACTTCTTCAATACAAAAATATAAATTTCCATCATAATTTTTCGCTGTTTATTTCTTTTAAATCTTTCCATCTTTTTTCATTTTAGTTTACTTTGTTGTCCATTTGCATATAAACCCTCTTTTACATATTTACATATTTATGTACATATATATATATATATATATATATATATATATATATATATATATATATAAAGAGGTAAAGTTATATATATATATATATAACTTTACCTCTTCATATATATATATATATATATATATAACTTTACCTCTTTATATATATATATACATATATATATATAAAGAGGTAAAGTTATACATATATATATAAAGAGGTAAAGTTATATATATATATAAATATATATATATATATAACTTTACCTCTTTATATATATATATATATATATAACTTTACCTCTTTATATATATATATATATATATATAAAGAGGTAAAGTTATATATATATATATATATATATATATAAAGAGGTAAAGTTATATATATATATATATATAAAGAGGTAAAGTTATATATATATATATATATATATATATATATATATATATATATATAACCAGCTCATTGGCTTAGTGGGTAGAGTGTTCGCCAATGGTCTGTACATCCTCTTTTACATATTTACCTCTGATGTGATCTTAAACACTCGGTTAATATTTTTTACATTTCAAATGTACATATATATATATATATATATATATGTATATATATAAAGAGGTAAAGTTATATATATATATATATATATATATATATATATATGTATAGATATATAATAAACAAACGGGTGCTGCTGCTGTTGCTAAATAAATACCTTAAAAATTCCCTTAGCCAATGTTGTCCGCTTGGTGGCCGAGAGGTCTGAGCATTAGTCCAACGTTAAGTTCGACGGGTTTCGATCTAGGCTTCGAGCGTCCTGCGTGTCTAGCAACACTCAGTCTGTCTGTGGATGTCTATATAAAGTTTTACCTCTTTTTTAAAAGTATGGATCATTAACCTCAGAAGGCACACACACAGACATATATACATATATATAATACTAGAATTCTGTGGGCGTAACGAGTAGTTCGCTTCCTAATAAGCTTGGTAGCATACAGTTGTTTCTCTCAGTCGTTCCAAAACGTGTCCTGGCCATGACACCGAAAAACAATTTGTTGTAGGACTTCAGTTCTCGAACTCCCGGGATGGGATACGATTAGTTAATTGATTGATTTTAACGACGTGTCAGCCTTTCAAATAGGTATTTTTGATCCAAAGATGGGACCCTAACTGATACTACCACTCCTAGTAAGAGTGAAACTTGAACTAATAGCAATTCAAAAATTAAAGCCCTACAATCAAACCCAAGTCACCGCAAAAAAGAGGACAGAGGTAGCATATTTTAAGCCTTGCCGACATGACGATCTTTTTACACCGGTGAAGAATATTAACTTCTAGTGAATGAGTGTTGAAATGGTTATGATACTCAGAAACATTATTGTTTCTCCCTCTCGATAGGACGTAGAATACACAGATTGTATCCCTTGCATAGTGATAAGACCTCTTCCCCACAAAAGGTGTTCTGAGCATGACACTAAATTACATCCGTGAGTGAGGCCCCAGTTACGGATCTCTAGTGATCGAGGAGTTACTCCTTCATTACCACGCCCTGTTAGCAAGGTTGAGAATACGCAGGCTGTAATCCTTGCCAACAGGGAGTTAAACTTCCCAAAGTGGTGTCTTTGGTTAGACAGTAAACTGCATTTATTTGTGAGGCCTTAGGCCTGGAAATCTGGGGCGTGTGAAGTTACCCTTTCATTGCCTTTACTTCCGATCTACTTGGAGTGGTGATATCTGTTATCTTCAATCGATAGGTCAAATTGATTTTCTTAAAATTATTCGTATTTGACAGGACCCTTTGAAGGAAAAAAAAACTTCTTAAGAAACTACACGAAAATTGAAAACATGAACGTGAAAATTCACAGTCGTCGAAATTCTAGATATTATCAAAGATAAATATAAAAGAGATCGAACTGTAACTCAGCCCGCTAATGCCACTATCCATACTAATGACGTTTTCACTCGCCACTAACCTAATGAGGCCCAGTTGGCTGAGGCTGTTGAATACACCCAGTGCTTCTCGGCAGAGGGGTAAGACCCTCACTCAAACGAGTGTCCTGCATATGACACGAAACGATCTGAGGGTTAGGATCCAGTAATCCTGGAGCTTTGGATAATGTAGAGTACCCGTTAAAAGCCATCACTCCAAGGTTCACCCTGACTCGAAGAGGTAGCACCTAATACAGTCCTATCTATAGGTCAAATAGAACTAAACTTATGCTCAACTGTATTGTTTGAAATAGAACTGTTTATTTGTATAAGAATTGATTTGACATTAAATAACCTACAATGGTTGATATACCACCAAACCAAACCAAACCAAACCCACCTAATATTCGTAGTATAAGTACAAAGACAAAAAAAAAAACTTAGAAAAGGATCAAGTATTTATTTGGTGACCCACGAGATTGCGTAGGAAATGGACACGGCAACTCGAGTTCAAATCCTGGACGAGACTGATTGCATTTCACATAGCACTAATACCCTTGGGAAAGGTATGAATCAAATTATTCTCCCTCCAGCTATGGGTAAATAGTAGGACAGACTAGGTTCTTCAGCCTTGGTGAGGCAACTAGTCTACGAGAAGGAAAACTCTGAATTCAAACCTGTCAAACTCTGCTTAAAAATTAACCTTGTGTCATATCCTGCCCGAGCGGAGGGGTTGGTAAATAGGATCAACATTTCTCTACAGGAGTGCCTCAGGCACCGAGCAGCAAAATCAGCCTTTATCTCTTTTAGACGAGGGGATAGGTGCGACCGAATAGGGAAGACCCCCTGAAACCTATCTATTCCTTTTGCTCACCTAACATACGCGAAAATTTAAGAGAAGAGTTCGGAGATGTAATGTATATTATTATTATTATTATTATTATTCACTCATTAGAGCTTTTCACATCAGCGTTAGCTGATGGTTTTTCACTGAAATCTGAGTGACAGCAAGTTTCCTCAAGTCTCCAGCACTCTTCTTAATATCTGGCCGTTCTCAATAATGCTGTCGTTTAGATGGTCTCCACTCGTCCGATAACTTCCAAGTCCTCCAATCCCTTGAGCAATCCTTTAGTTACTGTTCCAAACGCACCAATTACAATTGGTATAATTGTCACCTGCATTTTCCACAGTTTTTTCAATTCCCTAGCAAGGTCGAGGTACTTATCCTTCTTTTCATATTCTTTCAGTTTTATTCTGTGTTCAGGCGGGACAGCAAAGTCGACTATTTTGCGAGTTCTCTTTTTTTTTGTTGTTGATTATTATTAAGCCTGGTCTTCTGGCCGGGATTAGGTGATCCGTTTGTGTGTTAAAGTCCCATAGGAGTTTATGCGTGGCATTTTCTAGGACAGGTGCTGGGTTGTGCATATACTATTTTATTATTATTATTATTATTCCTTTTAATTACTTTTTCATACGATTTCCTCGGGTCGTAATTTCTGTGACAGCAATGAATAGGGTGTATCAGAGACAATAATACACCTAGATACCATTTCATTGTGAGAGATTTTGATTCTCACAAAACACGTTATATTTCTAAACTAAGCTTTATGAAGACTGAAATATGTAACCTTTACCCAGCGACGATTACCCATCGTCATTAGTTTATTATTAGAGTAATACACGTAAACTGCTTAAGATAAGAAATAAAAGCAATTTATTATTCAATTTACAAGGGATTCATAATTTTCTCAGATAAACTTCTTGTGATAATATGCTCGACACGGCCGGTCCCCACTATCTCAACTTCTTAAATCAGCCTATGGCCATTTGATCGTCTAGGGATTTCTCTCATCTCCAGCCGAAGGCATTTCACTTTGTTTTACATATATATAACAGATATAACATTTATAATCGAGAGTGGAAGAAAGAACAAACAAGCAGGATCTTGGGTTAGCCCTAAGCGTAAGAAGGAAGAAGTTTTTGGCATTTTCTGGCACTTCTGTGCATCTGTGGCTATCGCGAGCGCGTATCCGAGTGAAATTCCCACACAGCTACCAGGAACACTGACTTACCCTCTCGTGCTGGCCGACCTGGCCTCTAGATTCACAAGCCCCAACTCCTCCTTCAGCAGTTGCTCTCTCTGACTCTTGCCTTTCCTTGACTGTCGTTAACTCCTTTCTGTTCTGCTCTGGGACCTTGCCTTTCCTTGTCTTCTTCCGGTCTCGTAGGAAATCTCGTGCGCAAGCCCTTTGAGTGTGCTTCGCACCAAAACAGACAAAGGGATCCACTGAATGGCGGTCACTCACACCCACACAACGAATGCTCACCATAGTGCCACACTCTTTTGGCGTCGGTAAATCTTGTTTATCCGTACTATATACTTCATGAAGTAAGCTATGAAAGTTTCTGGTATTATAGAAGCCTAAATCCAATCCAATCTATTCGCTCTTATATTCATCTTTTAAAATTCTTCCTTCTTACCCAACATTGCCCGTCAATTGGCCAATCTCTGTTGTTTGCTTTATTTTGACTTTTAAAAGTTTCCTTTTTTAATTAATGTGTTTTATATTTTCTCTCTGTTTCTTTCCTCTTGAATTACCAATTTCTTCTCATTTCCTCTCTCATTATCTATCACTCTATCTCCCACCGTTCTTCTGGCTCTTTCATTCTGTTTCTTCTTTTCTTTTCTATATCACTATAACTTTACATTCATTAGTTTTCTCTCTTTCCTGCATCAATTTGTGTTCCGTTTCTTATTTTTCACTTTATATTTCATTCAAACTGATATTTTCTTTCTTCTATTTAATTGAGTATATAACAATATTATTACTAGTAAAATAAGTCTGACTGTCATGCTGCTTGGTTAAGTTTAGTTTCTCTGTTTAATAGAATATAAGCTTTATGGTTTATTTAAGACCTAAGCCATCCTTATAGAAGATCAATAGTGGTACTATTCAAATCATAGTTAGGGCGATAAGCGAGTTCACACCTTTCACAAAAGGATTAGTCCGAAAGTGGACGTAATACTGCGACTGGAGTTCGAACTCGCTTACTACGATGACGCAGTCCAACACGTGTGCTACTCTCCCACCACTTGAATCTTTGAATCTTTGACTACCGGCGGGCTGGTAGTAACTTAAACTACTATGATCTTATTAACATTAGTAATGGTTTTAACTAAGGATTTGTTAGGGATACCAAAATACCTAGCCACTTAGTAACAATAACTATTGATCATCATCAACAAGTCGTGTTGGCAGCACGGAGTTCCCTGACTCTCTCTCTTGCTACCCATCCTTATCATCTATCGCTCCTGGCAGGTTTTATTGGCTACATTTTGTGTCCGTACAGAGTTGAATGTAAAATATGTCTTTGCTGGTCGGCTAACACTCGCATGTTTCTATGCGAGAGTTTACTAGAGAAGGTCGTTCATGAATTCGTCCTTGCTTCTCCAGCAGAGCCACTGCATGTCTTGTTCGACTTACTTGAACAGTTTGTGTGATGAGAGGTAAATGGCTATACAGCTGTTGTTTTGTGGTGTGCTGCATCCAGGGTTCGTTCAAGACAGCAAGTAACACACATGTGTAGTTCCCTTGCAGCTTTTTCTCTTTCTGTTTTCTTTGAGTCCATGTGGTGCATCCATATAATAGTATGGATACACCTACAGCTTGGAAGAAATCTAATTTTATTTTATCGGATAGATCAGTGTAACGTATGTCTGATAACCTGTCTAGCATTTCATACATTCGGTAGATGAGATGCTGCAGCTAAAGTATGTGAACTGGTCCACTAATTTTAGAGACTTGCTGTTTTGGACCGAGACGACTTCTTTTTTAAAAGCTCGACCAGCTGCCACTTCATGCAGTGGCTTTTCAGTGGACTGTCTGGCATCCGTGCCTGGCGGTCAATGTTCAATGGCAGACTTGAGACCGAAAGGCCCCCGATTTCGGCTCCGCCCCTTTCGTGTAGGTGAGCTGCATTATTGACACCTTTGTATAGCACTGTCCAATTTAAGCAAAAATCAGGCACATGTGCCTGGACCCAGGTTTGGGTCCATGTCCAGTTTGACTCATCAGGCCGACATTGCACTAAGTGGGCCGATGACCAGCATAGTCAAGCAAGGCTTGAGCCCGACCTTCCTCTCCCCTAAATCCCAACATTAATCGAACTTTGGGTCACTGACGTTGTGTCAAATTCAGTCTGGTGGGAGGCAGACACAAATATCTGCTTCTTTTTTAAAACACTTGCACTCTATTTTATTTGCATTCACGTAGATGTCAGTGCTTCCAGTTACTTACTCTAGCTTATGGAGTTGGGGTTCTTTTTGGGTTAGTGTATTTGTGAGAAGCGTTAGGTCATCTGCGTAGTCTCGGTCTGTCATAGTTTCTGCGGGATATCGTCTTCTTATTGCTTTTTTGAAGCAAAATAATTTTCCTTTATAAGATCTATGGATGTTCAAATTACGTAGTCTTGGCAGAGTATAAACAAATATGGTGCTAATGTATCTTCTGGACAGCTGTTTCGACCTTTTTAGGTCTCATCAGCTGTGTACATCGTGATCAACACCACTGGAGATCGAATGATCACAGAATGCAGAGCCGAAATTTTACCACTGAACCATCGGTCCATATTGCACTCTATTTTATTTGATCATCATCAACAAGGTCCATATTGCACACAAGCGATGCCAAATTAATAAAGTCAAAATAACCACCCAGTGGTCCTGTATGTCGTGCGCAAGTGTTTGCCAGATTTTCTGGTCATTGTAATTCAATTTACAATTCAGTTTAGTATAAATATCGTATTTGTTTACGCACAGTTAAATGTTAAAACAGGTCTATTTCAAACAATTCAGTTTAGCTTACAAAAACTGCTGCATTTATACAATTTAGTTTAGCATAAGTGCATAGTTTAAATGTCAAAACAGTTCTATTTCAAGTTAGACAGTTTAATACAAGTACATAGTTTAGTTCTATTTGACCCATATCAGGTGCTACCCTATCAGGTGCTACCCTATCAGGTGCTACCACTCCGGGTCAGAGTGGACCTTGGAGCGATGGCAATGAAGGGGTCCTCTGCGTTCCGAAAAGCTCCAGCATTACTGGAACCTCACCATCAGATTGTTTTGTGTCATATCCAGGACACTCGTTGGGGGGGGGTCTTACTCCTCTGCAGAGAAACAGTCGGTGTATTCAGCAGCTCCTGTCGACTGGGTAAGTTTTCCTCCGTGTGTGTAATCGAATGATTTGGAGAAATCTACAAAAATTGGTGTTGCGTTGAGATTGTTTGATTTTACTCTTTCGATGATTCGATAGATTGCTGGAATCGGTGAGGTTGTGGAGTGATTTCTTCGGAAGCCGATCTGATTTTTTTTCTCGATTTCGGGTCGGATGTGATTGAGAAGCAGTGTGTTATAAACGTTAGCAGCTATAAGTAATACACTTCTTTAGTTCTTAATTATTCGTAGGTCACTTTTATAAGGATGCAACTTTTCGTCCATTTCTCTATTGTGTTTTATGTATAGACTTCGTTGCATGATTGGAGAAGTATGTCGTCAGATTTTCTTTTGTTCCAAACTTCAGTCGGTATTTCGTCAAGACCCGAAGCTTTTCTGTTTTCATTGTTTTTTAGTACTTCGTCAAGAGCTTCCACCCTAAACTGTCCTAGTTTGACGTCCAGTTAACCATTAATGATTTCTTAATATGTTTGTCTGAGATTTCAGGAGGGTTTCAATACAGATTTTTGAAATGTTCTTTCTACTTTTGAAGTCTGTCTTCTTTTTAGCAGCTTTAATTTTTGCCCTCGATGTGCTCTTCCTCTCGCCAACTTTATTTACTATCATGCTATTTGTGATTCTCTATCTTTACCAAATTTCTAATTTTATCGAATTGGCCTTGAGTACGTGGTGCCTTCAATAAATTTCCAGACTTTTTTCCAGGCATTAAAAATTGTCGTAGACTCTTGAAAATTCCGTATGTTATTGCTATACATCTTATGAAACGACTGACCAATTCTTATGATTTCACGTTCAAATGAACAGCTACAGCATGAAATGGAATATACCCTACTAAAGCCTGATTGTCACAGCTGGTCAATTTAAAAATGCAATCTGGACGTGAGGACAATTTAGAAGAACGATATGCAATAAAATTCTGTTTTAAACTTGGAAAAAATGACACAGAAACATATGGAATGCTTTAGACTGTTTTTGGACAATTTTGCATGAATCAAGCATGTGTTTTTGAGTAGTATAAGAGTTTCAAGGAAGGCAGGGAGTCTCTGAGGGATGATGAGAAGTGTGGGAGGAGTAAGGAAGTCAATAGACCAGAGTTGATTGACCAAAGGGTTATGGTTAAGGTTACTATATTGAGGTTTTTTTGTGGAGGTGCCCGTGGTGTAATGGTTATCGTCGCATTATATGGACACGGCGACACGAGTTCAGATCCTGGACCAGACTGATTGCATTTCACATAGCACTAATACCCTTGGGAAAGGTATGAATCCAAACATTCTCCCTCCAGTTATGGGTAAATAGTAGGACAGACTAGATTCTTCAGCCTTGGTGAGGCAACTAGTCTAGGAGAAGGAAAACTCCGCTAAAAATTGACCTTGTGTCATATCCTGCCCGAGCGGAGGGGTTGGTAAATAGGACTAAGTTGAGGTTTTAAGGGAGTTCAGGAAAAGATTCCGTCGGAAGAGGCCAGCAGTCTTCGAATCGGGTCTGAGGCATTTCCACCATGACAATGCACCAGTCCACAACTCCATCCTTGTCACGGACTATTTGACCAAGATGGGCATCAAGACAGTTCCTCGCCCTCCCTTTAGTCCTGACCATGCTCCCTGTGACTTTTGGTTATTTCCTAAGCTCAGAGGCTGTCGTTATTTGACAATTGAGGAGATGAAAGAGGCTGTGACGAAGGTCATTGACACGCTCATGCAAGAGGACTTCCATGGGGCCTTCCAGAAGTTGTTGGAACGGTACAACAAGTGCATTACAGCTGAAGGAGATTACTTCGAAGGGGACTAGAGTTTCATGTATGTACTATCAATAAAAGTGCCTATACGAAAAAAGTCTGGAAAATTATTTAGTGATCCTCGTATATTCCAATTGCTCTTTTTGGTAAATGTTTCTTAGTTTTTTTCTGGGATTTCTTAAATTTATGTGGGTTAATATTTTTTGTTTTTTATTGAATAAGGATACCTTTATAATTTTTTTTTTGTTTTGTTCCGAACCACTTGCAACTCCCAGTGAACTCTACATTTAGCTCTTGGTTTGGTTGCTATACATTCTTCTTCTTCTTCTTCTTCTTCTTCTTCTTCTTCTTCTTCTTCTTCTTCTTCTTCTGCTGCTGCTGCTGCTGCTGCTACGTGGGCTGTGACAAAGTTTTCATCTTCATCATTCGGAATATATCTTTCAAAAATCTCTTGAAGAGTATCAAATTTGTTTCTTACATTTATTCTATATTTATTGCTTAATCATATTTACCCAACCCCTCCGATCGGGCAGGATATGACACAAGGTCAGTTTTTAAGCGGCGTTTAACAGGTTTGAATTCAGAGTTTTCCTTTTCCTAGACTAGTTGCCTCACCAAGGCTGAAGAACCTAGTCTGCCCTACTATTTAACCATAGCTGGAAGGAGAATATTTGGATTCATACCTTTCCTAAATATTAGTGCTATGTGAAATGCAATCAGTCAGGTCCAGGATTTGAACTCGTGTCGCCGTGTCCATATCCTGCAACGATAACTATTACACCACTTTAATTTTTAATCCAGGACAAACTTATAAAAAACATGTTGGTTGAAGTATGTCGTCAAATTTATCTGATCCCTTGCCATATCTAGAAAGAAGTATTTTCAAATATATCAAAACGTAATTTTTTGTTATGTAAACGGCTGCGTTACCCGAAACGACTGTCCCAGAGATAAGGAAATATTTGATGATATAAAGTGTATGGAGAACTATTGAAATATAGAAATTGGTTTTGTTTGCTTTTAGTTTGCTTATCAATCTTCGAGGGTTGTTTAATACTCGAGTAATCTTTGTAGAATCACCATTATTTGGGTGAGAAGATAAGATGGCCCATTCCTTTTCCAAGAGTATCATTCCGAAAGTTCCTGTTTGCTTATAAAGATGCCGCAGTCCAAAACATTTGCTACTTCACCAAAATAGATTGTAGCGATATAAATATTTTTACTGGATACTCGGGTTTAGTGTATGTTTTAACAGTTCATATTTAATTGATTTAATTTATTTCAAATCCAATGTCTGCAGAAATTCTTTAACAAGTATATTGTCAAGTTTCTGCAAGGGATCATTCAATATGAAACGAGAACATTTAATTGGATATATTTTCAAAGATTGTTGCTTAATTGAGTCTCCCAAAACAATAAGCCAGAGCTAAAGGTTTTGAAGTCGTCGTAAAATTGGTAAATATTGTAATATATTTCGTTTTTGAGTACACAATGTGATTATTGGTTTTGACCATGGAGGGAATGATTGACAGTTGTGTGTGTGTATGTGTGTGTGTGTGTGTGTGCGTGTGTATGTGTGTGTGTGAGAGAGAGAGAGATAGGGGGAGAGAGAGAGAGAGAGTGTGTGTGTGTGTATGTATGTGCGTGTGTGTGTGAGAGAGAGAGAGAGAGAGGGAGAGAGTGTGTGTGTATGTGCGTGCGTGTGTGTGTGTGTGTGTGTGTGTGTGAGAGAGAGAGAGAGAGAGAGAGAGAGAGAGAGAGAGAGAGAGAGAGAGATATCAAAGGTTGTAAGACAGTGTAGAAACTAAAGGACATAGAAAAACTAACGATTTGACATTACAAATATGCGTTGATTTATTGGCTAAAGCAAGTCACATGATCTAAAAGAGGAAAAAAAAAGCAAAAGTTTATTTTAGTTTCTTTGAGACCCACAGAAGTAATTGGATGTGTTTCGTGGATCTAAACCATTAGAAGGGGCGCCTCTGGTGGTGTAATGGTTAGCAAGCTCGACTAGCAAACCTACACGAGTGAGTTCGAGTCTCATTGGGTGCCCCTTTCATATGGCCTTGTGCCACATCTAAGTAAATTGCTTAGTAAATTACATCTAAACCATTAGAAGTCCCTTTTGAAGAGCTCCAGCTGAATTGAAGAAGATGTAAAGACTTTTCTACTGCCGATGAATTTATGAAATGAAGGTTAGAAATTCACAGAAAAGGTCTCCCTGATCTAATTAACACATCAAATAATAAATAAAGGTTGGAATCAATATATAAATGCGTCAATTTTTTTCATCACCCGGGCAGGAATGACGTTCGATAAATGTTTAATCTTGCTGGCTTGCAAATACCAGGAAGATACAGTATTTTCTTCAGATTCCTGGTAATGCAAGTAAATAATCAGCATGAAAATTCAGACTATAAGACGTAAACAAAATTTTCTATTATTATCAAAATTGTTTTTCTGAATCTCATAGTTCTTTATTTTTTCTCAAAGTATTTATGGGTATTTTTGAAAAAATTGAAATCTTTTTTCTGATTGACTTATACAGGTTGAATTTCTTTTCTTTCCAATCAATAAAAAATGATAATTGGTTTCTTGTAATATTTTATTATTAGTTTATTATTGGATATCACTTACAAGTCTCTTGAGGTCACCCTAAAAGTTTATAAGAAAAACCTCTATCTATTAATCAATAACAAGAATATTTAGATAGTATTCTGAGCTTTGGGATTTAAGTAATTTTATACATCCAAAATTATCTATTTTTTTCATGCACATCAAATTAACTTCACCAAAGTTTAACAATTTCCTTCATGATCCTGACAGTCCTTATTTTTAAGTAGGTTTTAATCGGAAGTGATTTTCCTGCTGAATGTTTTGAAATTTTATTTGTTGCCTTGCGACTGAATGATCGTCAGTATCCTAATAATAAGAAAATCTATCTATCTATCTACAATCAATATCTAAGAATCTAATGTGGTGCATTAAACATGATAAATTCTTATATCTAAATTAATTTGCAATTGAATAAGTTGCTGAATTGAAAGTAATAAAGTGTAATAAATTAACGAAACGGTAGGAGATGCTCGTGGTGTGAAGGTTATTATCGTAGGAAATGGACACGGTAACCCGAGTTCAAATCCTAGACGAGGCTGTTTGCATTTTATATAGCGCTAATACTCTTCAGAAAGGTATGAATCCAACTAATACTCCTTCTGTTTGGGTAAATAGTTAGGCTGATTGGGCTGTTTAAACCCAGATGAAAGAAAACTCAAACGGCAGGACCTTGAGAGGGATGGGCACCACCAAGGTATTTCTCCTCAGTACACACTACATGTTTTTCCTTTACTTGGTATTCTAAGACTGGATATACATTAATAATATTTGCTAAAATTACCTCCTTTTAAAGAAGAAAAAATATTTGACCCAGTTGACAGGAACAGGAACATGGTCTTATCTTAAAAGTATGGTTTTAAGTCATCACGTGTCCTGTTCCCGTTGTGTCGTTTCAAAGCCTTTGTTGGGTTTAGCTTTGGAATGTTAACATTTTCTTAAACCATATTTTAAATAATAAATATACCTCAATAGTTTCCCCCGTTTGCCTGCATCACATCCCCCTGATGAAAATGCCTATTTGAATCTTCACATCAATCTTCTATTACAACTTCACTTTTTTCTTGATTTTAAAACAAAAACGACGAAGCCAACGTTCTTAATTGTAAGCATAGATTATAAAATTGCAATAAAAGACAATTTCAGTACTCATTTTCAACCTCCTACACTCTTAAAAATGCCATTTGGGATTGGTGTGAATCGATCTTCTCCTCCATTAATAGGTAAATAGTTGGGCAGTCGGTGCTCTTTAATCTTAGTACTGCAACTAGTCTAGGAGAAAGAAAACAGCAGATTTCACTATACGTTGCACGATCTTCCTTTCCGTATATTTAAACAGTGGATTCTATCATTAGCCAACGTTCATCAAAAATTTTGTTTGCGCAAACACGTATTACTACAACTGTTTTATATTTCTATTATTTAGAATATTCGGACTATTGACTTCATGCAAAAAGCTTGATAGGGCTCACCCCTCTCCAGGTCCTCCAGTTTGAGTTTTCTTTGCCATATCAAGTATAAATAGCCCAGTCAGCCTGACTGTTTACCCAAGCTGAAGGAAGATTAATTGTATTCATCATATTTACCCAACCCCTCCGCTCGGGCAGGATATGACACAAGGTCAATTTTTAAGCGGAGTTTAACAGGTTTGAATTCAGAGTTTTCCTTCTCCTAGACTAGTTGCCTAACCAAGGCTGAAGAACCTAATCTGTCCTACTATTTACCCATAGCTGGAGGGAGAATAATAGGATTCATACCTTTCCCAAGGGTATGTACGGAAAGGAAGATCGTGCAACAGTACTTTATGGGGCAGGGATACATGCTCCCATTCGAAGGGGAAACATTGCAATAGTGACTATTTTGAGAAGTAGGGATGTGATCCACAGAGAAGCACCTTCATTTTGATAGATGTTCTTCTGTCGGTAATTGTTCCTGTTGTAAAGAAAAACTATTACTTTTTGACTCAAACTCGTATATAAATTATACATGCCTATCATTTAATGAATCTGTGTATAAAAGACAGATTATATTTATGTGTGTGTGTGTGTGTGTTAGAGGTGCTGGTGATGTAATGGTTCTCGTTGAAGGAAATGGAAACAGCAATTCGAGTTCAAATCCAAAGCAAGACTTTTTGTCTTTCACATAGCGCTTAAACACTCTGGAAAGGTATACATCCAATTATTCTCCCTTCCACTATTGGTAAATAGTTGGGCAGACAAGGCATTTTAGCATTGGTATACCTGCCGGTTTAGGAAAAGGAAAACTGTGTATTCAAACCTGTTAATCTCCCCCTAAAACTTGACATTGTGTCACATCCCGCTTGTGCGGAGGAACTTCCAAATACACACACATAGACACGTATATATATATATATATATATATATACGTGAGTGTATGTGTGTGTGCTTGTGTTTAAAACATACATTCGCCTGATTTCCTTTTCATTTGTTTCTTTCTTATTTGCAATATATTTAAACTACGAACTCATACCAGCTGTATTATACTTACTAATTGACCATGTGTCACATTTTTCCTTGGCTTGTTAAATACTTCGATATATATTAAAAAACAAAGCAAAAGCACAACAACAAAAAACGACAACAAATAACAAACTCAAAAAACTTTAATAAACTGTACATATCTCTTATTTAATGATGCATGTGTAAAAGAGAGATTGATGCCTGATTATATATATATATATATATATATATATATATACATATATATATATATATATATATATATATGTGTGTGTGTGTGTGTATCTTTGTATGCAAGAGTGAAATACACATCTTCCTTTCTATTTCTTTCTTTCTTCCCTGCTATCCGTTCAAACGCTGTCACTTCTTCCCTCGTTTCATTTTGAAGCTCTTGTTGGCTTTTGGCATTGATCAGGAATATCGAATTTCCGGCAATTTATTATGTTTTTTTCTTTTTCGAAACGGTTCCCGCGCATTTCCCTCCAAGGTTCTATCACTCACTGATCACGTGACGTGTTTGCCTTCCATGTAAACAGATATTGCGGTTAGATAGCGCGGCTCTACAAGACTTGTCATCTCTCTCCAACAGGAGAAAACATTTATCCAAAGCGTCGACAAATCCAAGCCTTCCATAACTGAAGATGACGGAATTAATTCCCATATCTTCTCATTAGCGCTCTTAAGATCTGCTCTTATTATCAACTAATCTATAAGTCCCGTACTTGTTCTATAGTGCTGTCTTTGTATTGTGTGCATGAACCTCAAGTTAATGCGGGGGCCATAGATCATCTAATCAGTAGGCCTAGCATTGATAGAAGAACCAGATGAATCTCTCTAATTAGTAAAACGAGAAGAACAACTTCAGGTCAAAAGGTTGCAAGAAACGGCGGTAAATATTATATTCTTTTTTGAAAATCCTTAATTTCTTTTATGAGTCAGCTATTGTAAGATTATATGGGAGAAAAGCAAATGGCAACTTATTGAAAGACGATGCCGATTATTTGACTGATTGAAAATTGTTCTTGGGTTTTGAAAAAGTTTTATACATATTTTGAGGAGGCTCGGTTAGTGTAACATTTGGTTTAGCAGGAAAGAGAATCTGTGACTTGATTTCAAGTTCTGAACGAGGCTGTTTTCGTTTCACTTCGTGGGGAAAGACATGAATCTATCTGCTCTTACCCCAGAAATTGACCTTGTGTCACTGTGGCGGATGAGTTTTGTAAATACATACATAATATGTTTTGGAACCAGGACACATATTTATTGCAATCCACTTTAAGAGCTGTAGACGTTTGGAATGAATAGACAGTAGTCGAGGGTGACCTGAAGGCTCCCTTATCGATAGCTACTACATCAAGGTGTTGGGGAGGGTGCTACTCCTTTCTCTAGATTGCTCCTCTTTACCTAGATCCTTATCTTATAATCCTGAGTGTTAAGCAAGGTAGCATCAAATACTATTTTTTGAGTCTTTGGTATGACTCGACCTAGGATTAAACCCAGGTCTCCGGGGCCATTGGCAAACACTCTAACCATTAGGCAAATGTCCGGTAGAGTAAGTAAAGTTGGTGACAGTAGTCGATGGTGACTCTAAGGCTCCCTTTTCAATCGCTACTACACCGAGGGGTAGGGGAGGGCGCTACTCGTTTACCTGGATTACTCCACTTTACCCTTGATACGTACCTTATAGTGCTGAATGTTAAGCAAGGAGGAATCAAGTACCATTTTTAAAGGGTTTGGTATGACACGACCTGGGATTGAATCCAGATCTCCTGGACCGTTTGCGAACACTCTTCCCACTAGACCAGTGAGCCGGCTTGGAATTAATACCACCTAATGATAATCGTTTTTTATTTGATAATGTTCGATTAAAAATAAGAATACTCCGGCATAATGAATAAATAACTATTAGAAATTAATATTAGAAATAATAAAGATTTGATTATCATTAGAAATAATAAAACGCTTGAGAAGAAAATGAACTTTTTATAAAAATATAATTTAAAAAAGCGTACATTGAAATATATTCAGTGTTATTATTAAAGTTATTTTAATTAAAAGGCCCAGTTTTAATTAAAAGGCAAATTAAAAGGCCCAGTTAACATGGATTGTAGAATACACCGATTGTATCTTTACAGAAGGGTAAACTAAACCCATTGATTATCCTGTAATGATACTAGGAGGTGCCTGTGGTGTAATGGTTATCGTCGTAGGAAATGGACACGGCGATACGAGTTCAAATCCTGGACGAGACTCATTGCATTTCACATAGCACTAATACCCTTGGGAAAGGTATGAATCCTATTATTCTCCCTCCAGCTATGGGTAAATTGCTTTCTTCAGCCTTGGTGAGGCAACTAGTCTAGGAGAAGGAAAACTCTGAATTCAAACCTGTTAAACTCCGCTTAAAAATTGACTTCGTGTCATATCCTGCCCGAGCATAGGAGTTGGGTAAATAGGATTCTGTTATGATACTAAAACTTGAGGCGCCAGTGCTGGAGTTTTTGGGGATGTGGAGTAACTCTATTCTGGAGAGGAAGTACCTCTTAGGGATCAATTGATCAAATAGAACTGTTTAACCATTTAAGTGTGTACAAACAAATGACTGATGTTAAATTGAATTGTTAGAGTTAGATAGCGATGCTTGAAACCATTTAACTTTGTGCAGCTATGAGTGATAGATAGCAATACGTGAAGCCATTTAAATATGTGAAAACAAATGATAAATACTCAATAGAATTATTCATATTAGATAGGAACACTTGAAATTCTTTAACTATTTGCAAAAACGGAATTATTGGTATTACATAGCAATACTTTGAACAATTCAACCACCTGTAAATAAATGAATAGAGTTGAATAGAATTATTAGTGTTAAATATTAATACATGAAAGCATTCACTGTGTGCTATCAATAGCAATACTTGAGAGCAAACAAATTAGCTCTAACTAATTCAAAAATAAGATTACCAACAAATTATTTCCTTACAAATCGTAGATATGTAAACATTTAACGGTGTGCAAAAAATTGACTGATGTCAAAATAAATCGTTAATGTTACTAAGTAATCACTAAAATATTTAACGTGTGCAAAAAATTGACTGATGTCAAAATAAATCGTTAATGTTACTAAGTAATCACTAAAATATTTAACGTGTGCAAAAAATTGACTGATGTCAAAATAAATCGTTAATATTACTAAGTAATCACTAAAATATTTAACGTGTGCAAAAAATTGACTGATGTCAAAATAAATCGTTAATATTACTAAGTAATCACTAAAATACTTAACGTGTGCAAAAAAATGACTGATGTCAAAATAAATCGTTAATGTTACTAAGTAATCACCAGAATATTTAACGTGTGCAAAAAACTGACTTATGTCAAAATAAATCGTTAATATTACTAAGTAATCACTAAAATATTTAACGTGTGCAAAAAACTGACTTATGTCAAAATAAATCGTTAATATTACTAAGTAATCACTAAAATATTTAACGTGTGCAAAAAACTGACTGATGTCAAAATAAATCGTTAATGTTACTAAGTAATCAGTAAAATATTTAACGTGTGCAAAAAATTGACTGATGTCAAAATAAATCGTTAATGTTACTAAGTAATCACTAAAATATTTAACGTGTGCAAAAAATTGACTGATGTCAAAATAAATCGTTAATATTACTAAGTAATCACTAAAATATTTAACGTGTGCAAAAAATTGACTGATGTCAAAATAAATCGTTAATATTACTAAGTAATCAGTAAAATACTAAACGTGTGCAAAAAAATGACTGATGTCAAAATAAATCGTTAATGTTACTAAGTAATCACTAAAATATTTAACGTGTGCAAAAAATTGACTGATGTCAAAATAAATCGTTAATATTACTAGGTAATCACTAAAATATTCAACGTGTGCAAAAAATTGACTGATGTCAAAATAAATCGTTAATATTACTAAGTAATCACAAAAATACTTAACGTGTGCAAAAAAATGACTGATGTCAAAATAAATCGTTAATGTTACTAAGTAATCACTAAAATATTTAACGTGTGCAAAAAACTGACTTATGTCAAAATAAATCGTTAATGTTACTAAGTAATCACTAAAATATTTAACGTGTGCAAAAAACTGACTTATGTCAAAATAAATCGTTAATATTACTAAGTAATCACTAAAATATTTAACGTGTGCAAAAAACTGACTTATGTCAAAATAAATCGTTAATATTACTAAGTAATCACTAAAATATTTAACGTGTGCAAAAAACTGACTGATGT
Source organism: Sepioteuthis lessoniana (assembly GCA_963585895.1). Lineage (NCBI taxonomy): Eukaryota > Metazoa > Mollusca > Cephalopoda > Myopsida > Loliginidae > Sepioteuthis > Sepioteuthis lessoniana. The sequence goes on from OY757926.1 coordinate 68,156,443, forward strand.
CAAAATAAATCGTTAATATTACTAAGTAATCACTAAAATATTTAACGTGTGCAAAAGATTGACTGATGTCAAAATAAATCGTTAATATTACTAAGTAATCACTAAAATACTTAACGTGTGCAAAAAATGACTGATGTCAAAATAAATCGTTAATGTTACTAAGTAATCAGTAAAATATTTAACGAGTGCAAAAAACTGACTGATGTCAAAATAAATCGTTAATGTTATTAAGTGATAACTAAAATATTTAACGGTCTGCAAGCAAAAGGTTAATAATAAATATGATTAATGGTATTAGATAGGAATACTTGAAACTATTTTAGCGCATGCAAAAATGATTAAAATTCAAAGAATCATTAATTTTAATTTGAACTAATGGAAAGCATTTAATTCTAAGCAAAGAAATGAGTCTGACTCATTTAAAAATATTTTCTATAAAAATACGTGACTAGCAAAGGCATGGAGCACCATTGATTGGTTATCGGTCATATAGAAGGGATCCCTATCCGATAAAATAAAACATAGTTTAATCCAAGCTGTGGCCGTGTCAATACTGATATATTGATGCACCACATGGACGTTGACTAAGTGTTTGGAGAAAAAGTTTGACGGCAATTGCACAAGAATGCTACGAGCTATATTGAAGAAATCCTGGAGGCAACATTCCACAAAATAGCTGCTGTACGGCCACCTACCACCCAGCTCGACAACCATCCAAATTAGACGAACAAGACATGCAGGATACTGCTGGAGAAGTAAGGACGAACGTATAAGCGATACTCCTGTGGATCCCTTCACACGGACGAGCACGTTTAGGTGACCAGCTAGAATCTATCTACAATAACTCTGTACTGATAGACACAGGATGCAGCATGAAAGATCTTCTTGGGGCAACGTGAGAGGATCTGGGAAATCAGTGCTAGTGGCAGGACATGATGATGATGATGATGATATAAATAGGATTTGGGTTTGAATAATCTACAAGGATTGATATGCCATAAAACCCAACCAACCAACCAATTAGAAACACGTTCAGAAACTCCTGAGGGAGAAACCTGATGGAACTGGTTTCGGAATGAGAAGTAGGGATGCATTAGATAATTATATTCCTTAGATAATTTGCATACCCAATAGATGCCTCGCAGGAGATCTCATGGCAGTACCAAAAAAAAAAAAAAGAACAACACATTCTCGACATCTTTTCACCTGTGGTCTTTGAACAATAAAGATGTTGCCTCTAAGTCCTGCTAGAGAACGGTAAAGCGTCGTGGCTATCTTTTACCTATCCTTATCAAGTAATCCCTTTTTCTATTTTATACCCCTTTCAAATACTGCTTGTTCATCGAACAGTATCTGTATATTTTTAGCTGCTTGGTCATATTTGTGTATTATTTCTTTTTAATTTCACTTGTAGATATATTGTGCGCATAGAATATCAAATTTTGTCTGCATGAGTGAGTGCATTTTCTTTTTACTTCCAATGAGTATATTACGGATATGTTAAGGATAATATTGGTCCTTAAAGAACAGGTACTCAACTAATTTACTTTCCCTACCACAGACTATCCAAGAATTTCAAATAAATAGATAAGTAGATAATAAAAATAGTTTGTTAAAAATTATAGTTTCAAGTACCTATTTTAATACAATTTATTTGTATACAGTCATATGATTTCATGTGTTGTCATCATATATTAATAATTTTCAAAGATCTATTTGATCAAGAGATGACACTCCAACGGGTATCAACAGAATGAACCTGAGAGTAATGGCAACGAAGGAGAGAGTCAACAAACATAGAGCTAAGAACTAAATGAATAATGATTATCATCATCATCATCGTACAATGATGCTTGCACAAATTTCCCTGACTCTTTTTCGCTATTCATCTCTATTATCTATTGCTTCCGGTAGGTCTTCTAGACTACATCCTGTGTTCGCACAGAACTGTTGTAGATAAGTTCTAGCTGGTCATCAAACACTTGCTCGTCTGTGTGAAGGGGTTCATAGGGGAATATCGCTTATTAGTCCGTCCTTACTTTTTCATCAGTGTCCCCGCATGTCTTTTTCGTCTTATTTGAATGGTTTTAGAGATAGGAGGTAGGTGGTCGTTCAACTGCTGTTTTGTGGGATGTTGCCTCGAGGATTTGTGCAATATAGCTTGTAGCGTTCTTGTGCAATTCCCGTCTAATTTTTTCTCTCTATACAGCGTCCCTGTGGTGCACCCATGAAGTAGAATAGACACAACCGCTACTTAAAGAGAATTGCGTTTTATTCTATCGGATAAGTCTGACTTCCATATGATCTATCACCTATCGATTGCTGTCCATACCTTCGCTAGTCGCATATTGATGTCATCTTCAGAAGATGAGACACTGCATAGGAACTTGAGTACTAGTTTCATAGAACCACTATTAATGTGGAGATGTCCCCATTTTTGAGTAAAACACATGTACTTCGTTTTGTTTTATAATTTAGGAATGATTTTTTATTTTAATCATTTTTCATTAATTATATTTTATCATTCAGTTTTGTTGGGCTTTGAGCTATTCGGGTTAAGAATTCAGGTGTGTTGTCAATTGGTACAGTTTACGCTCGTGCGCGAAGGATATGACAATCACCACTGTCATAATAAACTCCAGACAGAAAATGAGGCTGGAGAGTGGGTGACGTCATACCCAGAAGAGGTGGGCTGAGAATTTGGAAGATCCTGAAAAAGATTCAGTTGAGGTCCTACCATGGTGTTGAGAAGTTTAGGTCCGACCATGATGTTGAGAAGTTGAGGTCCGACCAAGGTGTTGAGAAGTTGGGGCCTGACCATGGTGTTGAGAAGTTGAAGTCCGACCATGCAGTTGAGGATTTGGGATTGAACTATGCTGTCAGACCATTGAGTTTCTGCCATTGGGGCAGAGAATTGAGTTCTCTGCCATTGAGTTGAATGTCCTACCGTTGCGGCGGCGGTTAAGTTTTTCGGGTCCCGACCAGCGAAGATGAATTGAGATCTAAAACACCATGAGATATGCCGAACGTTGGGGGTGTTGTTAGCATAGTATGATTACGGAAGACTTTTAAGAATTGTCTCACTACTCGTGTCGAAGAACCGAACTAAGAAATTATTAAAGAAATTATTATTATATTGTTTTAGTTTTTTTTTAAGAAATAAATAGGAGGCCTTTTTTTCAGAGTGTTATATAATTACGAAATGATTTGTTTATATCAATCATTTTTCGTTATTTATATTTTATCATTCAGTTTGGTTGGGCTTTGAACTAATCGGCTCTTAGTTCAGGTGCATAGCATTGGGTACAGTTTACGCTCGCGCGCAAAGGATATGACAATCACAATTGTCATAATAAACCCCATATAGGAAATGGGGCTGGAGTGTGAATGACGTCATGCCCGGGAGCGATGGTCCTGAGAATTTGAAGATTTTGAAAAAGAGTCAGTTGAGAATTGAATTTGGGCCATGTTGGCAGACAGTTGGGTTGTCTGCCTCAATGGCAGACAGTTGAAGTTGGGGTCCGACCATGATGGTGAGAAGTTGGGTCCAATCATGATGTTGAGAAATTGAGATTGGACCACAAGATGTACCGAGCGTTGGGGTGTTGTTAGCATAGTATGATTACGAAAGACTTTTAAGAATTGTCTCTCTACTCGTGTCAAAGAACCGAACTAAGAAATTATTAAAGGGTTCGTATTTGAAGCGAAAGTGTCACTTGCGTATTTGTATTGTGTGGTTTGTATATGTATACGTGTTGTATACAAGAGTTTTGTCTGCTTTCATATGGAGGCTAATGCCACCTGCAGCCTGTATCAGACTATGTAGCAAACCTTTTGTAAACAATTATAGCTTCAAGTAACTTGTTTTAATACAAATGATTTGCGCAGCGATTAACAATTTAATGAATCACTGTCTAATATTTATATTTTTCAAAGATCCATTCGACTCGTAGATAAAACCCTGATAGGTAACAACGCTCAGAGTCACAGTGGACCTGGAAGTGACTCTACAATCGATATAGCCCCAGAACTAGTCTCATCATGGAATGTAGTTTGGGTTTGGTTTGGTTTGGTTTTATGGCATATCAACCGTTCTATGTCATTTAATTCCAAACCGTTTTTACACATTTATTAAATAAATGATTTCTAAATGTGTTTGGTAGATAACATTTTTAAGCAAGCAAGCCTGAGCTCATTTTTCTTTGTCAACAGTCAATTGGTTTCACTTAATTTTAAGCAATTCAGTTCAGCATAAGTACATATTTCAAATGTTAAATGGTTCTATTTGACGCATAGATAGGACCCTACCAGGTGCTACCATTCCAAGCCTGAGTAGACCTGAGAACTATGGCAATAAAGGGTTACTCCACATTCCCTAAAGATCCTGCGTTACTGGAGCCTCACCATCATATTGTTTAGTGTTATATCCAGGGTCTTACCCCTCTGCAGAGAAGCAAGAATGTAGTTTGGTATCATGCTTTTTTTCTGGGCACGGGGTAACATCTCTGCAGAGGATGGATTCATTATTCTTTAAACTTGGCTGACAGGACGAGCTTTAATAATGACAACAAGGATTACAAATCTTGTTTGAAATATAATCAATCGAGGAAAGATCTAAGTAGCTTTTAACAGCGAACGGACATTACATTGTTTTAAGAGACCTGCAATTATAACCATGACGTTATGGTGAACGCTTCTTGCCGGAAAATAACATTTACATTTACATATATATCACTGCAATTCACTTCTATTGAGGGCTCAATCCTTAAAGGACTTTAAGACTTGATTAAACTGCTGTCATATATAATTATTAATTGAATTATAGACTATCAGACTGTTGTATTTATTACCAGGTTTAATCATAAACTAAAAGTGCTACTTGGCCTTTCTCGGATTGAATGATGAATATCACATATGACTGAGACGTAATGGCAAAAGACCTGGACTCGAAGTAAGCGAGTTCGAACTCCAATCGTGCCATCATGTTCACTTTCGGACTAATACCCTTGGAAAACCTATGAACCCCCCATATACTCACAGTTAAAGAGTTAAATACGAGGATCATTAAATAAGTTTCCAGACCTTTTTCGTATGGGCACTTTTATTGATAGTACACACATGAAAGTCTTGTCCCCTTTGAAGTAATCGCCTCCAGCTGCAATGCACTTGTTGTACCGTTCCAACAACTTCTAGAAGGCCCCAAGGGATTCCTCTTCTGTGAGGGTGTCAATGACCTTCGTCACAGCCTCTGAGCTTAAGGAATAACAAAAAAAAAACACGGGGAGCAAGGTCTAGACTATAGGGAGGGTGAGGAACTGTCTTGATGCCCATCTTGGTCAAATAGTCAGTGACAAAGATGGAGTTGTGGACTGGTGCATTGTCCTGGTAGAAATGCCACTGACCCGATTTGAAGAGTGTTGGCCTCTTCCGACGAAATCTCTTGCTGAACTCCCTTAAAACGTCAAGATAGTATTCTTTGTTGACTGTCTGTCCAGTGGTAACCCAGTTCATGTAGATCATGCCAGTTTTGTCAAAAAAAGAGATCATCAAAAGTCTGTGGGTGGATTTGCTCTGTCTGGCCTTCTTGGGTCTGGGAGATCCAGCATGCTTCCACTGGGAACTCTGTCTTTTTGTCTCTGGGTCATAGCAGTAGATCTAGATGTCATCGCATGGCATTTTTTCTAAGTTTAAAACAGAATTTTATTGCGTATTGTTCTTCTAAAGTGTCCTCATATTGCATTTTTGAAATTCATTAGCTGACAATCAGGCTTTAGAAGGGTGTATTCCAATTCCTGGTTTAGCTGTTCATTTGAACCTGAAATCATAAAAATTGGTCAGTCACCTTATAAGATGTATAGCAATAACATACTGAAATTTTCAAGAGTCTTCGACAATTTTAAATGCCCGTGCAAAAAAAGTCAGGAAACTTATTGAAGGCACCACGTATTACCATGACGGAAGGCTTTAAAATTAAAAAATCCATGAGAGTTAAGATGCTATTAAAACAGAAAGAAAGAAAATCAACACATCTTATCCTTTAAGTTTTTCTTTTTTTGAAAATTTGGAAGGATAAATTCAGTGTAAGCTAATAAAATATATTTTTACAAACTATTTCATTTTAATGAATAAAAAAGTCAAACCTTACAAAATAAGAAAAAGACAAAGACAAAGAAAATGTTTAAGTTTTGATGCACTTTTCATTTTTTGATTACGGAGAGATTTTCTGCACGAAAAGGTGTCGCTCTTCAAAATCTTTTTTTTTTAAATTTAAATTCTCTTAAGAATTATTTTAATAAGAACTATAAATGTACTTTCCAATAGATTTTTTAAAAATCAAGTAAGTGAGGGGTAGCAAGTATATTTCTGCATAGATTTTCTCAAACAAAACACTTAAAAGATAACTGGAACCATTAAGGAATAAGTTACGAACACGAAATTAATTAACCCAACTATCTGTTAGGTAGTATTACTACTGTTTTAGAGTGATGGCTTTGATATTAAATAAATCACAAAGGTTGATACGCCATTAAACAAAGAAACTAAATCGAAATTAATTTAGAATTGACGCTAAAACTGATTTGATTTTGAAAGAGAAAAATACACGGAAGAGACTTGTAGAGGTATGCTTAAAATCCCCCGTCCCTACTAACAGTCTAAATGCTAAAACCTACTGAGCTAACTTCTTTCGTTCGAATCTGACATTTAGAATCTGATTAAACCCTATCTTTCATTATACGTGACGTTCATCTTTGTACCTTTGTTCCCGCAGTAGAAGAGAATGGTTTATAATCTATAACCTATACATTATGCGTCCAAAAGTGTTTGAAATATCCACTATCCAGATTGCCGAGGGTGGTTGGGTCAGCATGTCCGACTATCTTTTAAATTAATCCTTTCATGAACATTCTATCTACACACAAAAACGTGGAGAGTGGGAATCGCAATTCGTCACTTAACTATTTTCTCAAATGGAAAGGAAAGCCCTAAAAGTGAAGCTTAATTTTCTTTAATATTAGTTCAAAATAATGCCGTAAGAGCTACTTAGGTCACAGCAAAAACTGATTATACGTAGATGAATGGCAAATGGATGTTATCTGGTGACAAAGTTTAAACAGTTAATCACATTATAAGTGAATGCAATATGCTTAAAAAAAGAATAAAAGACGAGGCACAATCGTATCGAAAAAGGTGATTCATTATGACTTATGGAAATTTACTTAGGTTTTTACTTAGATGTGGCACAAGGCCATATGAAAGGGGCACCCAATGAGACTCGAACTCACTCGTGTAGGTTTGCTAGTCGAGCTTGCCAACCAGACGTGCCTAATTCTTTAGGACTTATGCAGGGACTAAAATTTTACCATGCTGACATTTAGAATCTGATTAAAACCCTATCTTTCATTATACGTGACGTTCATCTTTGTACCTTTGTTTCCGCAGTAGAGGAGAATGGTTTATAATCTATAACCTATATATTATGCGTCCAAAAGTGTTTGAAATATCCACTATCCAGATTGCCGAGGGTGGTTGGGTCAGCATGTCCGACTATCTTTTAAATTAATCCTTTTCATGAACATTCTATCTACACACAAAGATGCACAAATTATATGCACAAACTAGAATCTATCCTTGATAATGAAACACATAATATTCTTTGAAATTTTAGGATCTCAAGAAACCACTTAATCGTGTACAGAAGAATACGAAAATCGTAAACCCTTTAATGATCAATAGAAAAAAAAAGAGCTCATCATCTATTGGATTTTGCTATTCCAACAAAACATGGAGAAAGAATAAAAGAAAGTCAAATTGCTGGATATTGCCAGAGATCAGAAAAAACTTATGAAAAATATTGACGGTGATAATAATTGTACTTACTACACTTAGAATGGTCACCAAGGGCTTGGAAAAAAGACTGAGTGAACTGGAGATCCTAGGAAGAACTGAGACCATCCTGACAACATCAATGCTAAGATCAGCTAAAATCTTGAAGAATCCTAGAGAGCTCAGCAGACTGATGAAACAATGAAAAACTGGAAAGTGGAATTGAGCACAATATGAATATCTTAAACTGAGGTAAAAATCCCGGGAAGTATCGTCCAGGGAGATGTGTTTTTACCATTACTATTTGCAATAACGATAATACCACTTAATCAAATACTAAGAAAATACATTGGGGGCTACAAATTTACTAAACCGCAAGAAAAGATCAACCACCTAATGTACATGGGTGGCATCAAACTGTCAGCAAAAAAAACAAAACAAAAAAAAACGAAAATGAATAGGAGATTCTAAAACACACAAGAGAAATATGCATTCATGATATAAGAATGGAATTTGGCACAGAAAATGTGCCATGCTAATAAGGAGAAGCGGAAAAGGTAAATAACGGAAATAATAGAATTCTCAAATAAAGAAAGAATCAAAGCACTTGGAGAACAGGAAACTAACAAGTATTTAGGAAAATTGGAAGCGGACACCAAGAAACTAGAGGAGATGAAAGAAAATTAAGAGTTTCTCCAGTGAATGAGAAAACCTCTCGAAACCTAGCTCTACAACAAGAACTTCATCGAAGGAATGAACACCGGGGCCTTCCCCCATGTAAAATACTCGAGTCCGTTCGTGAAATGGACGAGGAATGAAAGCTAATGACTATGCTCAAGACCTTATATTCGTGAGATGACAAGAAAGATGAAGAAGACTGCCCAGCATTGAAGACAGCGCAGATGCATCAATTCAAGAACGCAAAGAACAAAAAGAACAAAGAAAAACTACTTAGAGCAACCAGAAATAGCACCGGCAACATAAAGATCAACAGAAACAAAAATAACTTGGAAACAGAAAATGGAAGAAAAACAATTATATGGATATTTCAGACTACAAACCGACAAGAAAACAGAAATATGGGAAAACAAAATAAAACCAAAAAAAAAAAAAAAGAAACAAAACAAAAACAAGGCAACTTTATTGTAATATAATGGCCGAGGGATTTCGTTTTATATATCTTGCCTTTCGGTATAGTTAGGCTGAGAACCTTTCGTTTAGTGCATGGGTTAGTTAGGTGCAACATGAGCGCAGGTGTTCACGCGCGTGTGGGGAGGATATGCCATTCAGAGATGTCAAAATAAAAATCCCAGATAGAAAATATGACCAGGGGGAAGTGAATGACATCACGCACCGGAAGCGTGGGCTGAGATTTGAAAAAAGTCAGTGAGTTGAGTTCCTGGGTTCGAACGGAAGAGTCGAGTTTTAGTGTCTGAAGAAGACGGTTAACTTTCGGAGCTCGCCGAGGCCTTGCGGTGGGTGTCGCACGTGGTGGTGGTGGGGGGTCAGATGGAAAAGTCGTCATAGAAAGTTTGTGCCTCTCTCTTCCTCATGTCGAAAAACCTTTTAACTCAAAGGTAATAAAAAGTTTCGTACCTGAACTAAGAAGTCATAAGTGTTTTGTGTTTCGGGATTCCTATGTGCGTTATGGACATTATCATATTTACCAACCCCTCCGCTCGGGCAGGATATGACACAAGGTCAATTTTTTAAGCGGAGTTTAACAGGTTTGAATTCAGAGTTTTCCTTCTCCTAGACTAGTTGCCTAACCAAGGCTGAAGAACCTAGTCTGTCCTACTATTTACCCATAGCTGGAGGGAGAATAATTGGATTCCTACCTTTCCCAAGGGTATTAGTGCTATGTGAAATGCAATCAGTCTCGTCGAGGATTTGAACTCGTGCCGCCGAGTCCATTTCCTGCGAGGATAACCATTACACCACGGGCACCTCCATATGGACATTATGAAGGTTTTGCGTACCGGTATGAATATGTCTATTTCACCTATTCATATCTGGATATGCTCCATTATGAGAGAAGTTGAATTTCTTCTAATAGCTTCACAAAACAAGGACTGTTTTAAAGCAAAAATAGATAAGCCACAATGGAATATCAAGAGTTGACTAGACATTAATGGGTGGGGAAAGGTTATCCACTGGGAATTGTACAAGAAACTGAAATTTGGCTACACTGCCAAATGATATATGCATACACCAGAATCCATTCTGGAAATAGACTCAAAAAATCCTCTAGTATTACAACATACAAACGGATCACGTAATACCGTCCAGGAGAACAGACCTATGGATAATTAGAAAACAAGAGAAATTACCGTTTACAGAGTAAAAATAGAAAACAAAAGCGAAAAGAGAGACAAGCTCTTAGACTTTATCAGAGAACTAAAAAGGTGCGGATGATGAACATGACGGTGATACTAATTATAATTGGTGAGGTTTGACCGATCCACAAGGGCTTGGTAAGGGGGCTGTAAGAGTTAGAAATCGGAGGATAAGCGGAGAAATGTTTTGATCGGCAAGCATACTGAGAAGAGTCCTGGAGACTCAAACTCCAGTGAAAGACCATCAGCTAACGCTGAAGTAATATCCTTAAAAATACCTTGTTATAGTTACCCAGAAATAGATTTTTTTCACATAGTGAACTTAGCTCACACAAGCCAAATATCCTATAGAAATGTCGGACCTCCAAAAAAACTTACTTTAGGAAATATCAACAGACAACAGAATAAAATTAAATGAAAACGAAATTCAAAATACCTAGACCTTGCTAGAGAGGCAAGAAAAAAAGTGACATGAAGATGATACTAATACCAATTATAGTCGGAGTCCTTGGAACAAAATCAAAGAACACGGAAAAGAAAACAGGGGCCTGGAGAACTGGGTAAGGATAGAGACTATTTAAACCACAGCACTGTTAAGATCAGCTAGAATACCAGGAAGAGTATTTGAGAGCTGAGAAGACCAACTGTCAATCGAAATGCAATGTATGTCACCAGTTCCTACTTATGTGAAAACTTGAAAATAATAATAATAATAATAATAATAATAATAATTTATGAACGTCACGCTGGATCAGTCATAGAAGGCCATGAAGTAATTATATTTTCAGACTTTACTATTTTCGTTCCGACTGGCAGATATTCAAAAGGTAATAGACCAGACATAATGATTAAAAAACAACAAGCAGAAAAAAATGCCATATAGAAACGACACTGTCATCAGATAAAAATATATATGTTAAAGAAAGTAATAAAATAAGAAAATAGAAAAATATTGAAATAGTAATTGAAAAAAATGAGACACCTTGTAACTACTGTCCTACATATAAAATTAAACCCCTATGTATGAACATGAAAAGTGCAAGGTGAGTTATCGCAGTGTAGTTACTAACGTGTTAGACTGCGACATCGTAGTATTCGAGTTCGAAATTCTGTCGGGCTATAACGTCCTCCTTCGGACTAAAACGCTTGGAAAAGATGTACACTCTCTTATTCCCCAGGCGAAAGGTTAAATGGTGCCATTACTATTCTACCAAGACGGTTTTGGCATTAAAGGACCCACAAAGGTTGATATGCCATTAAACAATAGAAAGACAATCAAACCAAACAGAATAGTATATCAATTACGCACTTAGTAAACCCTGTTTACAAAAGATTAAAAAATTCACCAAGTGAAACATCTACTCAAGAGAGTCTTATTATTATTAAGGGAATATAAATGATGGACATACCAAGAAGGTAAGCTGAGCGTGGAGGATACTGTTCTTGCTCAATCCTGTTTTTTTCCCAAAACCTGGTGACCAAGAAGTATCAAGAAAGCCGATAAAAATATGAAGAATCTGGAATAAAGAAATATAGACATCTACACCTGATCACTTTATTCTCAAAGTTTTTCAACCCTGAAGAGGTTACTCTAATTTTTAAATAGTTAAATTTTAAAAAGAAGTTTCATCTCGATACTTTTGAACAACTCCACGTATAAAGATGTTAATACTAACCATGACAAATTTAGCGTTCAGAAATGTTAAATGACACAGTAAGAATTGTAAATCTTTGATGTAATTGGTACCATTCACTCGAATTAAAATACTAAATACGGTTAAGAATAGTCAGAAGACTGTTTCTCTATTTGCTGGGTTTTATTCTTCCGTTAAATCAACTTTCGAGGGTCACGTCATTCCAAAGCAATCCTTATAGAAGGACAGTAGCGGTACTATTTAATCCATATCTGGAGATAAAGGAGTTTATACCTTTCTCAGCGGTCAGTCTGAAAGCAGACGTAATAGATCGACTGGAATTCGAACCTGCTTTCTACGTTGTCTTAGTCCGATATATTAACCACTTCGCTATCTTCACTATATTTTTTCTCGCTCAATCATATTGGAGTGAAAAAGTGTTTGAATAATCGGGCTAATCATGAAAATTTAGATTTATCACATTTTTTTTTTCAAAAATTGGACTAAAAGACTAAAAGAAAACGTTTTAGAAATTATTCCATATTTTGCATGCGCACCCTATATATATATATATATATATATATATATATTGAAAATAATAGGTTCGCGAATGAATCTGAATTTGGTATTTAGGCCTTTATTATTTCATGTATTTGTTCTCTACATGTTTTTCAGTATTTATATCTTCTTCCGGAGATAGGCAGGGGTTAGGGTTGTTTTATTCTCAGCTTTTATATTGAAGATTGTTTTGATCAGGATGAAAGTAAGTAAAATTGACGACCATGAAGGGCACTACTTCTTTCCTTGATTCTTCCAATTTACACTTGATCCATACCTTATAATGCCGAGTGTTAAGCAAGGAGGCATCAAGTACCATTTATTGGGTCATTGGTATGACTCGACCTAGGATTAAACTCCGGTCACACAGGCCTTTGGTTAAGAAATTGTGGCTCTAAAAATAAATAAATAAAATGGAATGAAATGAAACAAAAATAAAGATATTCTTTGGTTGGCGATGTGTTAAATTAACAAACGTTTCTTTTATGAAGGAGCTGATCTCTTCAGAACAATGAATTCTTCGCACTTCTCACATTTTCCAAGAAAGTTGTTTGAGGTTGTTATTTATGGACGAAGATTGCGCGTGTATGCTTGTGTGTGTGTTCTAGTGTGTATATGCACCTATAATTAAACTTTGCCCGTAAAGCCCTTATATATTTTGAATTAAAAAAAAAAAATCATACAACGTGAGAACACATGCGATACCCTGTCCTCATCAGCCACCAACCAGGGATAATGCCACGGCTTCTCTGGCTAAAGTGGTACTGCCACACTTGGCGCCAACAAAATAAAACAAACTTTATATATATATATATATATATATATATATATATATAATATTTCATTTTACAAATGAAATGAAACTGAGTAAATTCTTGTATGCAAATACTCTGATAAATCAGTAAGATATGGTGCTCTGTGTACAAGAAAGCAGAGCAATATGATGATATTACAACTATAAGACAAAATAAAACAGGGTGAAAACTCACGACTCTGAATTATACGTGCTCAATCTTTAGGTGAGCTTGTAATGACATATCTCATCTTCTTTCTTTCATGAGTTTTTGCTTTGTTTTATTTCATTTCATTGATGAAAATATATATATATTGCTCTGCTATCTGGTACGCAGAGCACGATATGTTACTGGTTTATAAGAATATACTCATACAATTATTTACTCAGTTTTATTTCATTTTACAGATAAATATTATATATATATATATATATATATATATATATATATATATATATATATATATATCCTAAATTAACATGCTGGTTCTACACAGTTTTTTACTGGTAGCTAGCCCTGGCGGCAGGGGCTATAGAATAGACATATCACATCTCTGTAGAGTGGTAAGATCCTCTTCTTCAACGAGTATCCTAGATATGACACTAAACTGCATCTGATGGTGAGTCTCCAGCCCAGGAGCTTCAGGGAATGTGGAGTACTTCTTCATTGCAATTACTCTGAGGTCCACTCTGACCCAGAGCAGTAGTACTTGTAAGGATCAAATAGAACTGTTTAACCATTTAACTTTGTGCAAACAAATGACTTGTGTGAAAATTGAATTGGTAATGTGTGCATAACAATTCTTGAACCTATGAACTGTAATTAAATGAATGTTTAATTTTGGATAAGAATCATACAGAGTCTAAATCAACTCTGTTTACATAGAAATGTGTACATATAATGCCGCTTCTTTACATCAGGAACAGATTTTCTTCAGAGATGTCGAGTCTCTTGCATAGAAATTCTTGTTTCTTAAGGGCTGACTCCGATGTTGTGGACACATTGTTAGAATGACCTGATCATCGATCCTTCCTCCAGCAATTATTTTATAGATAGAGAAGTTTCTGCTGGAAAATTGGCTACTATGCAAGCCAAATATCCTAAAGGAATGTCAGAAAAAAACGCACTCAAGTACAAGTCAGTGGATGGCTGTGAAGAACTACTACTTGAAAGACCCACCTAAAGGAATATTTTATCTGAATCTATCAAACAACTTCAAACGAATCTGAAAAGCGCACGAAAAACAGAAATGAGTTAATAGTAAAGGAAAAGAAATATACATACCGCTAAAAAATGCAGCGACAAGAAATAGTATCATTAGAGTCCTGACGATCAGGGTTCAAATCCACGACGAAGTTGTTTGAGATTCCCTTTTGTTATGATGAGATATGTAATCACCACCGGAACAGTTTAAATAAGGAACTAGGTCACCGGTCACCGGACAGACATACACAGAGAAACACAGAGAGACACCCTGGACTGAATACGTGAAGAACAAACACTCTCTCTGTAAATATTACAATAAACATCTTCTTTATTTATTCAAACCTATAGTACATATTATTTCCTTTATTTCCTTTCACGGAACACTATCTCTTGATTATCCTTATATTATTGCCACCTCAGGATATATCACCTTTGCACTCTTGGGAAAGGCATGAAACCATCGACATTTTCCCAGATTTGGTTAATAGTAGGACAGACTAGCTTTTTAGCGTTGGTCCGGTTTAGTAGACATGGCCCTGGAGGTGACTGTGTTCTCTGTAAGAGCACGGTCATTACTTACAAGACGCATGAAGTTGATTGGCGGCACAATTACCATGACAAGTTGATTTGACATCGCTTGTGTGCAATGTAGCCCGGTAGTTAGTGGTAGAGTTTCGGCTCTGCATTCTGTAGTTGCTGGTTTGATCTCCAGTGGGGGAGATCACGGTATACGCTGCTGATGGGACCTAATAAGGTCGGAACAGCTGTCCAGTGGTTCCTTATGTCAAGCGCAAGTGTTGGACGTATTTTCTGGTTGGTTGGTTGGTTTGTTGGGTTTTACGGCATATCAACCTTTGTAGGTTATTTAACGCCAAATCCATTTTTATGTAAATAATCTGTTCTATTTAAAACAATTCAGTTTAGCATAAGTACACAGTTTAATTGTCAAAACATTTCCATTTCTAACTATTCAAGCAGTTGTATGTAACAATTCGGTTAAGTGTAAATACAGTTTTAATGTCAAAAACAGTTCTATTTGAAATAATTCAGTTAAGCATAAGCACACAGTTTAAATGTAAGTACGGTTTAATTGTAAAAGTAATTTCTATTTCAAACTATTCAGTTTTACTCAAACAATTCATTTTAGCATAAGTATGCTGTTAATTCTATTTAACCCATATATAGGACCCATATCAGGTGCTACCACTCCGGGCCAGAGTGGACCTGGGAGCAATGGCAATGAAGGGGTACTCCGCATTCCCCAAAGCTCCAGCATTGCTGGAACCTCACCATCAGATTGTTTCGTGTTATATCCAGGACACTCGTTAGGGGGTGTCTTACCCCTCTGCAGAGAAGCAGTCAGTGTATTCTACAGCCCCAGCTGACTGGGCAAGGATTTTCTGGTCCTGGTAATTCAATTTTTGGGAAGTATTCAAGCACATCTTGAAAACCAGACCTGAACAAACACATTGAATGGTATTTTTGAATTCAGCCTGAAATGGCGATCATATATCACTTAATAAACCTTTGACCTTTAAAAAAGTTTTTTTTTTTTTACACAGGTCAGTGTAATCATTGTGCCACAAAAGGCACAATAAACTCATTGAATTAAAAATAAAACAAATCGTCAAACATGCAGATTGAAATGGAGTTGAAAAAAAATCAGAGTGAATATTCGTCAAGACAGAAGAGAAATTGTAGAAAAATGGTAGAAAAACACCCATGAAAACAACAGATTTATTACCTAGAATGGAAAGTTCATTGTATTTTTGTTTAGTGTCGTAACACGCCCTGCTTGCCACTGAATAAAAAAAAATACTGAGACAAAATCATTAATGAAAGCAACGACACACCACATTTAACATATCATTTTTATCATAATTTATTGCTACTAAACTAGTTTCTCAATTTATATATATATATATATATATATATTTATTATTCCTTTCATCGATTTATGTTCTATTTCAATTTTTTGTTTTCATTTATTTCATTTAGGTGTAATGGTGATTATTATGTCTGAAGGAGTTACTGTTCTTGACAGTGGCTCATAGTTGTTCAATAACGCAAAATAAGTGACACCTCATTATATGTTGGCATAGTATGTAATCGAAAATAGTCTCACGTGATTATGTATCAGAATTTTATTGAGCAGAAAGAAGCACAATGAAGCGATGATGCACGCTGTGTGATAAAATGTTTGGGAATTATTTTGTCAGCAGGCCGGGGTGTATACGTATACCCCCCCCCCCAAAAAAAAACACGCTGAGTGAGAAGCAAACGTTTCGGCATTTAGAGCTAACAATATTTTAGTGCATTTAGTCCAGGTGTGCTTTGAGTGAGGAATGTATTGAGGAGAAATAAACAAATTAGATTTAGTTTGAGTTGAAATTTACTGGAAGTTAAAGAAGAAAAATCACACATTCAAAAAGAAACAGTCAGACAACATTAGTGATGACTTCGGGTCAGATTAGACCTGGGAATAATTGCAAATAAATAAATGAATCATCATCATCATGTCGTGCCGCTAGCACGGATATCCCTAACCCTCTCTAGCTACTTTTCCCTATCGTTTATCGCCTCTGGTAGGTCTTCAGGGCTACATCCCGTATCCTCACGTAGCTGCTGAATGTATGTTCGTACTGGTTGTCCTGCTTTTGCCCGGCCATATGTGGGGATCCATAGGAGTACTTCACTTATGAGGTCGTCCCTGCTTCTCCAGCAGTGTCCTGCATGTCTGGTTCGTCTAACTTGGATAGTTTTCGTGATGGGAGGTAGGTGGCCGTATAGTTGGTGTCTTGTGGGGAGTTCCTGCCAGGACTTGTTCAATATTGCTCGCAGCATTCTTGTGTAATTGCCGTCTAGTTTCTTCTCCAGCCGTTTTGTTAGCGTCCACGTAGTGCATCCATACAGCAGTATCGATACGACAGAAGTGGGTGTCCTCGTGGAGTAATGGTTAAAGCCCTGAACTGCAGAACCGAAGTAAAGTTCGAACTCCAGTTGCGCTATTACGTTAACTTTCGGACAAATACTCTTGGGAAAGGTATGAAACCCCTAATCCTCCCAGCTATGGGTTAAATAGTATCACTATTGTTCTTCTCGAAGGATGGCATTAAATAACCACAAATGGTTGATATGCCATTAAACAAAGAGACCAAATAAATAAATAAATAAATAAACAATGAAGCATGATTTTACACTTCTCTACGTATCAGAGATGTCACTTTACAAACAGATGCAATTTAGTATCACACTTAGGGCACTTCATTTTGGGGGAACTTACCTTTCCACGGGTCAGGTGATACAGTCAGTAGTAGTAGTAGTAGTTAGAAAAAGAAGAAGAAGAAGAAACTCATTCTTTTCAGTATTTCCATTTGTTGTATAGCCACATACATATACATATACATTTATAAGTAGAGACATAATCAAACATTATGACGACTTTAATGAACAAACGAACAAACTTCTTTATAAAAGATATATCTCTCACACTTTATTCTCGAAAGGGTTGATGTTGGTTGTGAGTGAGAGGTGAGTTGGAGACGGGGACAGACTGCTACATATTGATCCCAAGTTTTTCTGATCATAGCAGCACTTCTTTCGCATTCTGGCTGGGCTGCTCAACCGTTGGTCACTGAAGGTCTGCAAGCTGATTCTCACGCTGACATCTTGTCTCCTAACTGACTCCAACTGCAATTGGAACTGACTCAAGCCGTCTGTGGCACCTGGTTATATTTTTGTCTGTGGCCAACCTGCTTCCTGTGGGCGTACACGTCTACAGGTCAAGGTGATATTCCGATATCTTCGACCAGATTCACCTGTTTCGCTGTTCTTCCACTTATTTACACAGGTGCATCTCTTCACTGACGGTTCGGTCGAGGGTTTGTATGTTACACATTTTCATGGTTCAATCCAGGTACCACAACCCAGACCCAAGTTAACACACTTTAACGACTCTATGAATTCTATTTAAGAAATAAATAAAGAAGGATTTTTTCTTAAACTTCATATAAACACCTAATGGGTAATTTAATGTTGAAATTTAATTATATTAATCTAATTCTTTAGCAAATGTTCCATTGCATTTTTAAATATTAAAATTTCATTTATTGATTAATAATCATTTGATTCCACACAATTACATGGTGCCTGTGTTTATACTTAATAACTCAAATCTGCACAAAGTTGTATGGTTTCAATTCATTCTATCTTTTTATCATTGAGGGTTTTCGGGCTATTGTCTTCATCTTTATTATTATTTCCACAACGTTTCGGCCGATATGTCCTCCATTTTCACCAGTATTGGCGAACATATACATGGAATACTTCAAAGAAATCACACTAGGATCTTCATCACTAAAGCCGTCAATGTGGCTTAGATACGTTGATGATACATTTTTTTCTCTGGCCTCATCAGGAAGATTTTCAGACATTACTTGATCACGTGAGCTCAATCCGACCATCTATACAGTTCACTAAAGAAGAGAAAGAGCAAGATAACAAATTACCCTTCCTCGATGTATCAGTAGCACGCACAGAGCAAGGATTCAGGTCATCTATGCATCGTAAGCCAACCTTCACCGGACAGTACCTCAATTTTAACTCCCATCATCTATATAAAGTAAAGAAAGGAATAGTTCGTTAACTTAGAAAATCGAGCAAAAACCATTAGTAGCGATACTGATGCATATCAAGAAGAAATGATTAGTTTGAGACACAACCTTCATCGCAACAACTACCCAGAGCGCATAAGATCGGCTCCAAGAAACCTGGATTGGAGGATAGAGGACAATACCCGAAAACTCACCACAGTATGTCTGCCCTATGTCAAAGGACTAGCCGAAAGGATCCAAAAGATATGTAGTCCATATGACATCTGGACAATATTCACAAATGGTTCAATTCTCCAGAGGTATCTCTTCCGGGTCAAGCCACCAGTGGAATTCAACATGATCAAGAACTGTCTTAAGTCCATCCCTTGCAGTTGTGCTAAAATATACAAAGGCGAGACAGGTCACCCACTAAAAGTAAGGCTAGAAGAACATCGGATGGCTGTTGAACGAAGTGAGATTGAAAAGTCGGATAGGGTAGACCATATATGGAAGAAAAACGGGAAACCATCTGCTCTCATGGGATGAATTTGAAATAATTGATAGAGAAGAACATTGGAGGATTAGACATCTTAAGGAATCAGCACATATGTTGGGCTACAATGACTTGTTCAGTAGACCAAGAATAGAGATGAATACAATATGGGAACCAATAATCAAAAAGGTTAGATATAAAAATCTGAATATGAGCACAGGTAAAAATTTATACATAATTGTAGTAATCCTAATCTAGTAAGAACATTAAGTTTATAAGTCCTAAAAATTCACCCTAAACTGTCAAGTCGGACACATTAAGGAGAAAATCATCTGGAGGTTACAGGTTCAATCCTGACTGCCAGCGAGTAAAAATATAGAAATTCTTAACGCTTGTACCTGTTTATAGTTAACGGAATCAGAACAGGTGACCCTCGTGGATTTAATAAAGGACGTAGTTAATCATTTTTCGTTAATTATTTTTTATCATTCGGTTTGGTTGGGGTTTGAACTATTCGGCTCTTAGTGCAGGTGCACACATATTGAGTACAGTTTACGCTCGCGCGCAGAGTATATGACAATCACAAACGTCATAATAAAAACCCCAGATAGGAAATATGACAGGGGTATGAATGACGTCATGCCTGGAATCGATGGGCTGAGAATTTGGTGATTGTAAAAAAGAGTTAGTTGAGATTTGACTCTGGGCCGGGCCAGTCCAGCTGGGGACTATGGGATGCGAAGTGCGTTTGTTGGGTCAGATAATACAGTCAGCATAGTAAAAATTGTGTCTCTTTCTCCTCGTTTCGAAAAACTAAAGTGAAGAAGTAATAAACGTTTCGTTCCTGAGCAACGGAGAGTCGTCAGTCTTTTGTATTTCCCTGCATCTTTGTATTTGTATAGTTGTGTTGTGACTATACAACAAAATGATTTATACATAATTATATGGTTTAAAGCAACAATTACTATTTAACACCAATGATTTGAACAAAATATGTGAATCAAGTAAGTATCAATAATAATCCTTGATAATCTATTATAGCTTCAAATAACTATTCTGCATAAGAATATTTTTCGAGAATAATCATTTGTTTGGGTACAGTTATTTGGTTTCACGTATTCTTACCAAATACAAACAAGTTTTATCAATCTATTGTAGCTTTTTGTGAGACCCTTAAACCTACAAGCAATAGATGTGGGATTAATGGCAATAAAAAGGGACTCTACTCTTCCTAGATCTCTAGAACTGGATCCTTACCCGCAGGTGCAATTTAGTGTTCCACCTATTATGAATCAATGAGAGCTGAGTGTTTACACCTTTTAAGAAGATGCAGTCAGCGTCTTAGAAGCTTCATTCACAGTGCAAAGTTGCATGTCTTCTTAAGAAATAAGGTACGCATTGTTTATTTCTAAAATTATTGCGCAAAACATTGAAATATCTTTATTACATTTAACGAATTATTTATTTAATTGCATCATAAAGCACTCAGTTGCCCAGTGGGCTGGGGTTGTAGACATAACCGACTGCACCTCTGCAAAAGGATGAGACCCCACCCAACGAGTTTCTTTGTGTCGATTTGTTAATACAACGGATATATCACTGCAAATCGACTGTACAAGGTGTGTTCAAGAATTATCAAGACTGAAGCTGCATTTATTAAGATACGAAATCAACAATGAATAAAATCTTTCTTGAAAATATATTCCTTGCCCTTCAGCATCCTTAATCTGCTTGGTCGAAGCACTCTGGAAATTATTTTTAATAGGGTTTTAAGCTGGTCTATAACATTTATCAAAGTTCTCCACGCCTTGAAATTCTATCAGTGATGTTGATTTTCGGACGGGACACAAGGTCAATTATATAAGCGAAATCCAGGTGGTTTGAATTCAGTTTTCTTTCCCATAGACTGGTTGGGTAACTAAAGGTAAAGATTTATCATGGCATCATTCAGTTTTGCGGGTTGACAGAAAATGTTCTTTTCTCTTGCCGCAGAACTTGGCAACATTTTATCGAACTTATAGCTTTCTCTTCATGACACTAATAGTGTTTAACAGAAGAACAGATTGGTTGGTTGGTTGGATTTTATGACATATTAATCTTTGTAGGTTAGTTAATGCCAAATCTTGTATCGACCTTACAGATTACTCTTCTTGGCATCGATATTGTTCAAGAGAAAAACAGATTGGTTGGTTAGTTGGTTGGTTAGTTTTTATGGCATATCAACCCTTCTAAATTAGTTAATCCTGTTCACACACACACACACACACACACACACACACACACACATATATATATATATATATATATAATTTGTATACAAATTGATTGTAGCTAAAATTTGTTTGCACACAATTAAATTGTTTAAAGTATTGCTTTTAATTATTTAATCACAGTTAGGTTGTTACAAGTATTGCTTTTAATTATTTAATCACAGTTAAGTTGTTTCAAGTATTGCTATTTAACACTAATAATTCTATCAAATATTAATGATTTGTTTGTACAGATTTAAATTTGAGCACAAATCATTTCAAGTAATTCAATCCAAAACTAGTTGTTCTATTTGAACACAGATGGGTTCATGTATTGCTTTATAATCTTAAACGATTATAAATCCTATTAATCAAGTATTCCTGTCTAATTTTCTACTAATCACTTGTTTGCACACAGTGAAATGGTTTCAAGTATTGTTATTTGACTCTAGTAATTCTATTCAGTATTAATAACAATCCAAATTAAAACATTGAACAGCTCTATTTGACCCAAACATGGGACCCTCACAGGTGCTACCACTCCGAGTGAGAGTGGAGATAAGTGTAATAATAACGAGAGTGTACTCCATTTTTTCCAGACTCCATGACTGCAGCCTAACAATCAGATACAGTTTAATGTTATTAAATTGTTTTAAGTATTGTTATCCAACACTAATTATTCTATTCAACATTATTTATTTGTTTGCACACAGTCAAATATTTTAAGTATTGCTATCGAATACTATTAATTCAATTCAACATTGATCATTTATTCGCACACAGTGAAATGTTTTCAAGCATAGTAAATGATTAAATAATTCCATTAGACCAGTATTACCATTCCGGGCAAGGGTGGACCTAGAAGTGATGGCAATGAAAGGTTACTCCACATTCCCCAAAGCTCCAGCACTGGAGTTTTACCATCCGATGATTTAGTGTCATATCCAGGACTCTTGTTGGGGATAGGATTTTACCCCTCTATAGAGATGCAGTCGGTGTATTCTACAGCCCAAGCCGTTTAAAGGTGTCTTAAACTCCTGCAGAGATATAGTCGGTGGATCTGCAGCCCCAATCGGTTGGGTCAATTCGTTACGAGGGTCTTACCCCTCTGCAGAGATGCAGTCGGTGTATTCTACAGCATCAGCTGACAGGACTGAGAAGAACACGACACTCAAAGATTTGGCGTTAGGTTCACTAACGTCAGAATACGTTTGAAAAATTTTTAGATTGTCTTTTGGTATTCTAAATCTTTATTTTGAATTCAAGGTCTTCTTCTTCTAAAAAGGGAGTCCTATAACAGAAGAGAGCGAAGATGGTTTGCATTCGGTATTTTTCTCTTCCAAGTCTGGTTGCGTTACCTTAGTTAGCGATCCCAGTTTTCCCGATTTTACGTGTAAGTAAGGAAACCAGATGAGTACATGTTTTTTCCCAACGGCAGTAGTGCAAAGTGAAAATCAAACAAGCCCATTCAGAATTTGAACTCGGCTCGCCTAGGCCATTTTTCAAGGTGATAACCATTACATCACAGATGCCTCATTTTTTGAGTTAGACCTGTGCTAGAATAGTAGGTTTAGTATTGTTATTTACACTTTTTGGGCCACAAAAAGAACCTACGCAACTAATTTTAATCCTTTCAATTCTCAACGACCTTGCTAGTAAATTAATAAAATTGAACATCATCACAACAATTAGTAATTCAATATTGCAAAAGTCTGAGGACGTGATAATGATTCTAAATCTCGTAAACACTGAGATTTAATAAAATTTCTCGGCTAAGAAATATTGAGATAATGGAAAATATTGCGAAGGGGAAATTGAAATAAAAAAGCATTTACTATAAATATTTAATGGTGAAACAATGTAGAAATATTATCTGTTTTTGGTCGATGAATTAAAGATTATTTAAGACTCTTGGGATATCGGAAATTAGTTTGGAAATGTTAGCCAATATCGAAAATCGGTTTTTGTTTTATTCTATCGTTCTCATTTTGAAATTGCTAACATCGAACAAATGTATTTAAAGAAAGCAAAAATGAAAATAGTATCTAAATTGCTAGTCATGAATGCTTGTGAGAATAGATACGCGTACATGTCTAGGTTATTTCTGCTTCAGAATTCGTTCACAGGTTGAAGTTGGTTTAAGAATATGTGTGTGAAAAATCATGAGGTTCTGTTTGCATTAATTAGCGGTAAACATATTGCGCTATGAGAGAGGCTTAGAATAAAATGACTGCATTCTATACCACAAGGTGTACACTGCATATGACACTAAACTGTATTTGGTGGTGAGGCCCCTGTTCTGGAACTATGGAGAGTATAGACTCACTCCTTCATTGCCATTACTCAATTCGACACGGAGTGGTGGCACCTGTAGGGGTCTCATAGATGAATAAAATAGATCGGTATGAAAATTATTTTTATTCGGTAGGAATACTTGAAACCATATAACAGTGTGTTATTGAATGAGTATTATTACATATTTACTTGAAACCACACACACACACACACACACACACACACACACACACACACACACACATATGTACGCACGCACACACACATACACACACACACACACACACATATATATAAATATATGTATGCTGGAAGCGCATGTGATTATCGTCTTAGGAAAAGGGTATGGTAACTCGAGTTCAAATCATGATTTCCCATTCGGCTGGGGCTGTAGAATAAACCGATTGCATCTCTGCAGAAGGTTAAGACATCCTCCCCAATGAGAGTCCTGGATATGACACGAAACAATCTGATGGTGAGGTTCCAGTGATGCTGGAGCTTTAGGGAATGCGGAGCACCCCTTCATTGCCATTGATCCCTGGTCCACTCTAGCCCGTAATGGAAGCAGCTGGTAGGGCCCTATCTATGGGTTAAACAGAACTAACTGCATACTTATGCTAAACAGAATTCTTTGAATTTAGAACTGTTTGACTAAACGGAATAGCTTGAAATAGAAATGTTTTTGTCGATTAAACTGTACTTACATTTAAACTGCGTGCTTATGCTACTCTGAATTGTTTGAAATGGAACTGATTTTTACATTGAAACTTTACTTTCACTAAACTGAATTGTTTAATATAGAACTGTTTTGACATTAAAACTGTATGTAAACAAAATATATACTTTTACAAAACTGAATCAACTGAATAAGAATTGTTTGAATAAACTGAATAGCTTGAAATAGAAATGTTTTTGACAATTAAACTGTGCATTTATGCTAAACTGAATTGTTTGAAATAGAACTATTTGCGTAAAAATGGATTAGACGTTAAATAACCCTACAAAGGTTGATATGCCATAAAACCCAAACTACGAACCAACCAAATCAAATCATGAACGAGGCTGCTTGCTTTACATATAGCATTGATGTACTTGGAAAAGATATGCATCCAATAATTCTCCCTCCAGCAATGGTTAGATATTAGAGTAAACTAGAATCTTTAAACTTCATATACCAACCAGTTTAGGAGAAGGTAAACTTTGTATTCAAACCTGGAAAACTCTGCTTAAAAAATCGACTTTTTGTCGCATCCAGCTCGTTTAGAGGGGTTGAAAAATACAAACACATACATACACGCACATAGATACATAAACATACACGCACATATATGAATAGATATACGAGGATCATATATATATATATATATACGAGGATCATTAAATAAGTTTCCAGACTTTGTTCGCATGGGCACTTTTATTGATAGTACACGCATAAAACTCAAGTCCCCTTCGAAGTAATCTCCTCTGGCAGATGCACTTGTTGTACCGTTCCAACAGCTTCTGGAAGGCCCCATGGAAGTCCTCTTGTCTGAGCGTGTCAATGACCTTAGTCACAGCCTCTTTCATCTCCTCAATTGTCTCATAACCACAGCCTCTGAGCTTAGGGAATAACCAAAAGTCACAAGGAGCAAGGTCTGGACTATAGGAAGGCTGAGGAACAGTCTTGATGTCCATCTTGGTCAAATAGTTTGTGACAAGGAAGGAGTTGTGGACTGGTACATTGTCCTGGTAGAAATGCCACTGACCCGATTTGAAGAGTGCTGGCCTCTTCCGATGGAATTTCTTGCTGAACTCCCTTAAAAACTCAACATAGTAACACTAAACCTAACCCTAATCCTTTGGTCAATCAACTGTGGTGTATTGACTTCCTTACTCCTCCCACACCTCCCACATCATCCCTCACAGTCTCCCTGCTTTCCTTGAATCTCTTATGCCACTCAAAAACCGATTTTCGGTTCATGCAAGATGGTCGAAAAGACGTTTGAAGCATTCCTTTACGTTTCTCTGGCATTTTTTTTTCAAGTTTAAAACAGAATTTTATTGCATATCGTTCTTCTAAAGTGTCCTCACGTCCAGATTGCATTTTTGAAATTGACCAGCTGTGACAATTAGGCTTTAGCAGGGTGTATTCCAATTCCTGCTGTAGCTGTTCATTTGAACCGGAAATCATAAAAATTGGTCAGTCATCTCATAAGATATATAGCAATAACATACTGAATTTTCAAGAGTCTACGACAATTTTAAATGCCAGCACAAAAAAGTCTGGAAACTTATTGAAAGCTCCAGGTATATGTATATCAAACATGTATCTAGACTGAGGCTGCATATACCATGACAGAAATGATCACGGAATGAACGATTAAAAAAAGATCCCTTGAAAAATCTTGAAGGCAAATTGCAGAGTGGAAATTGCCTGAGGAAAACGGAGTTCACAAAAAGATTTTCTTTGGTCATTTTTACAAGTAGATTCTAAAAGTATGCAAACTCTTAAGATGGAGACTGCTATGAATACTATCTCTGTGGCAGACAAAGAATTATTCAACACAAGTACAGTATCGCTTATAATCAAGTACGCGTATAACATTTTTTTTACATCTAAATGTAATTTTCTTTTAAACTTAAAATAGTCGGATTTTATTTTTTGTGTAACGTTGAGGTGTCTCAACAAAAGTTGGTGGAAAAGAAATAACAAGAAAATGAAAGAAAGCATTTCACACAAATATTCACAGAAAAATCCCACTCAGTTAATTGCTAGTGTTACAACGTTCCTCTGGTTCGGTCTTAAAACAGGAAGACATAAAGTGCTATTTCAAATCGATGACGAAATATCTATTCTTTGACAAATCATAGCTCATCCCCAATTAGGTTGGGTGCTCGCTAGGTCGTTACATGTTGCTCTGACTTATTCTGGGATATTTTAAATCGCGAGAACTCTTGCATGAACTAATGCAAGAATTAATCTTATTAATCTTTTGTTGTTGGTCACACAGCCGGGAACCAGAATTACTGATGGTGGGAGGTGGCCATTACATTACAAATTAGGAAGATTATACTGACAAAACAGATATCATTATATATTATTTTTTTCTAAAATTTACAACTTTGAAACTAAAAATATCATTATGCAACAGTCTATAAATAAGTAAAACTCTGCGCAAAATTCTATGAAGTAAGTATATTTTGAAAATCGAACGAGTTATTTCTTGGTTACATTGTTTGAAAGTCTTAGAGTTTGTGAATGATAGTACCTAATAATATTCGATTTCTTTGTATCATTCACAAGAAATTATGGAATTCTTGTATTTTTATAATAAAAGTACATTTTTATCAAAAGATTTTTGGGAGTAAAAAAACAAACAAAAAAAAAACAACAGCAACAACAGAAAATCTTCAATGAAACATCTTGAAAACAGAATTGGTCAGAAAAACAACTGTATGGCTACTTCAAGCGACAAACTTGGGACATTGCACATTAGATGACACGGTTTAAGGCCACGAACTAGAAATCTAAAGAAAGTCTATCTCTTTTATCATATATCCTCACAAAATAAGAACTAATTAGGAATTATATCAAATCAAAATTTGATAAAACGCAAGAGAATAGCTTGTATAGGCTAAATGGTGGCAGAGATTAAAGTTATAATAAGCGCAAAGTGCAAACTGGTATAAAAGCAATCATACAGTAGGAATAACTGGGCGAGAAAGACGATAGACTTGAAATTATGGAAGAGTGTAGAGTTTGATTTTATTGACAAATGGTAGAATCCCAAACCAGAACCAGTCCTTGAAAATAAGACGAATTAAAATCTGGTCCTTTGAGATAAATGGATAACTGAATCACGTCTACAAGACTAGATCTAGTGTTAATTAACAAGAAGAAAACAACTTGTCAAGTGGATTAGCTGTTATAGCAGACAGCTGAGTGAAAATCAAGGGCGGCGAAAAATTGGACAAATAACTTTATATTTCTAGAGAACTGAAAATCTTGTGGAATATGAAGATGACGGTGATATCTATCATTATGGGAGTCCTTAGATCAATCCCAAATAATCTGGATAATTGTAGATCAGTGGAAGAATGGTGAGCCTCCAGACCACGCTATTGTTAAAACCACCAAAGATTCTTAGAAAAGACTTTTAAGTTTGAGGAGACTTGCAGTCACTCATATATTAGAGAAAATCCAGTAGTTAGAGATAGTGTGAAAAGCTCATGAGTCATAAAAATGGTATTTCGAATATATATATATATATATATAATGATGAACCTCTAGAGGACTTAGATAGGTATTATAAGCAGTATGAGACTGGTGTACGAGATTAATGCTTAGTAAATAACATAATGTACCGATCATTGAAGTTAAGCAATGATTAGCCTGCTAAGGACTTAGATGGGTATTATAAGCAGCCTGTAGCTGGTGAGCAATATTGAATAAAGCTTACTAAATAACATGGAAATGTGCCGATTACTGAAGTTAAAGAATGATGAACCCGCTAAGATTGGTATAATAAGCAGCATGTGGAGGTGCCGGTGGTGTAATGGTTATCCTCGCAGGAAATGGACACGGTGACACGAGTTCAAATCCTGGACGAGACTGATTGCATTTCACATAGCACTAATACCCTTGGGAAAGGTATGAATCCAATTATTCTCCCTCCAGCTATGGGTAAATTGTTGGACAGACTAGGTTCTACAGCCTTGGTGAGGCAACTAGTCTAGGAGAAGGACAACTCTGAATTCAAACCTGTTTAACTCCGCTTAAAAAATTGACATTGTTTCATATCCTGACCGAGCGGATATGATAATAAACAGCATGTGGCTGGGGTAATTAATTAAAGCTTAGTAAATAACATTATACACAGATCATTGAAGTCAGGCAATGATTAGCATGCTAAGGACTTAGATAGGTATTATAAGCAGCCTCTAGTTGGTGGACGAGATTAAACAAAGCTTAGTAAATAATATAAAGAATGTGTCGATCGTTGAAGTGAAGCATTAATGAACCTGATGAGGTCTTACATGGGTTTTATAAGCAATATGAAGCTGGTGGACTATATTGAGCAAAACTTAATAAATTCCACTAATAGTTTGGTGGCCGAGTGGGCTGGGGTAGTAGAATACACTGACTGCATATCTGCAGAGGGTAAGATTCTTCCAACGTATGCCCTGGACATAACACTAAACAATTTGATGGTGAGGATTCGGTACTGCTGGATTTGAGGGAATGCGGAGTACCCCTTTATTGCTATCGCTCCCAGATCTACTCAGGCCCAGAGTGATAGCACCTGATAGGGTTATATCAATGGGTCAAGTAGAACTATACTGCGTGCTTATACTAAACTGAATTGTTCAAAATAGAACTATTAATATTTATAAAAATAGATTTGGCATTAAATAATCTATTATGTTTGATATGCCATACAACTAAATGAACAAGCAAACTAATAGTTAGGATCATTAAGACAACTGGATTTTGGCATTCACAGCTACCGCTTGGAAAAATCACCGAATACACAATGATAAATACGACAAAGCTATTATCTGTCAGCTCAAGATATTTAGCACGTGACACCAGTGTGCCCTAGCTGCACAATGGCAGCAGATTTCGTTTCAGTTAATAGAATCTTCTGAATCGCGATTCAATTCCATTGAATATCCAATCTGCCGGAAAGATTTCTAATAAAAAGAAACGAATAGACTAGAAATTTATATATATTGCTTTTCTTTCTTATTTTTACTTATTTCAATGAAAATGTCCCCAATGATATTTTTCAATTATTTTAAAGCCGAGTTCATTAATCAAGTAAAATCATATGCGTATAAGTTGTTTTATTCTTTGACTCCTTTTTCCACCCTATCCCTCTCAAACTGTCCTAAATAGAGAATTTGCGTGTACATCTCAATGGTAAAGAATATATATCGAAGTCAAAAGTTTTCATTTTGAGGTGAAGTTAAAAGTAAACTAGATCGGTTGGTTTGGTTTGTTGGGTTTTATGGCATATCAACATTTGTAGGTTATTTAACGCCAAATCCATTTTTATGTAAATAATCAGTTCTACTTCAAACAGTTCAGTTTAGCATAAGTACACAGTTTAATTGTCAAAAACATTTCTATTTAAAACTATTCAAGCAGTTATATGTAATAATTCAGTTAAGTGTAAATACAGTTTTAATGTCGAAAAACAGTTCTATTTCAAATAATTCAGTTAAGCATAAGCACGCAGTTTAAATGTAAGTACGGTTTAATTGTCAAAAACATTTCTATTTCAAGCTATTCAGTTTACTCAAACAATTCATTTTAGCATAAGTATGCCGTTAATTCTATTTAACCTATAGATAGGGCCCTATCAGGTGCTACCACTCCGGGCCAGAGTGGACCTGGGAGCGATGGCAATGAAAGGGTGCTCTGCATTCCCCAAAGCTCCAGCACTGCTGTAACCTCACCATCAGATTGTTTCGTGTCTTATCCAGGACACTCGTTGGGGGTGTCTTACCCCTCTGCAGAGAAGCAGTCGGTGTATTTTACAGCCCCAGCCGACTAGGCAAACGTAAATTAGAGGAACAAATCTCAGTATCAGACTTCTACTACACCAGGCAAAAATGATACCATTAACACAGATTCTTATAGTTATTTCAAAAGCTTTACTTAGTGAGGCACAAAAGCATCGGGATGCTTACAGCACCTAAGTGGTCACCCATTTGAACATTTAGCCGGTTCATCATTGCTTAAACTCAGTGATCAGTAGAGTCTTATTGTTATTTTTTTGCTTAGTTTGCCACTAGTTTCAGGTTACTTACAGTCATCATCATCATCATGTCGTGCGGCCCGCACGGATATCCCTGACCCTCTCTCGCCACTTTCCCTATCATTCATCGCCTCTGGCTGGTCTTCTGGACTACATCCCGTATCTTCACATAGCTGCTGTATGTATGTTCGAGCTGGTCGTCCTGCTTTTGCTCGGCCATAAGTGGGGGTCCATAAGAGTATATCACCTATGAGCTCGTTTCTGCTCCTCCAGCAGTGTCCTGCGTGCCTGGTTCGTCTAACTTGGATAATTTTTGTGATGGGAGGCAGGTGGCCGTATAGTTGGTGCTTTGTGGGGTGTTGTCGCCATGACTTGTTTAATATTGCTCGCAGCTGTAATTTAAGTTCGGTTTGGTTTCTTTATTTAATGGCATATCAACCTTTGTACGTTATTTAATGCCAAAGTTATTCTCTTAGAAGAACAGTAATGGTACTATTTAACCCATAGCTGGGAGGATAAGGGGGTTCATACCTTTCCCGAGGATATTTGCCCGAAAGTGAACGTAAAAGCGCGACCAGAGTACGAACTCGCTGACAACGATTTCGCAGACCATCGCTTTAACCATTACACCACGAGGATACCCCTGTAATTTAGAGGTCACCCATCTATCTACTGAACTAGTTCATCATTGCTTAATATCTGGGATGTAACGAGAACCGTTTCTTCCCCACCCCGTGAACTGGGATGTGCTAAGTTTTGTTAATTCTGGCTTACAAGTCTGAGATTGCTTATACTTCACCTGGCAAAATTAATGGAATTAGAACACTTAGAAGATGGTTTTTTTTATCATTTAGCAGTAAATTAATTTATAACGTATAAGACTAAAATAACTTTTTTTCTAAAAGAAAAGAACATTCTGGTTTCATAAAATATTCCTTATACATATTGGATCAGATTATTTAATTTAATGAGATATTTTTCCAAGCCTTGCAGAATATTTCACATGGAAATAGCTGATAGCGAAATTTCATTGTCCAAAATACAGATATGATTCGAAAGATTATTACACGGTTATCACGAATGTCAGCCCTTGTTTCTTTTTTTATTTTTGCAAGCAAATATATTATTTTAAGTAGTCATTAATTTACTAAGCTTTTCTTCTACGTTGTTCTTGTCAACGTTTTATCAACTTCTTCTAAAGGTATTTTCTTTTACCAAAAATCCAAGATGCTATGTTTAGAAAATCTTTTCAAATATAGACCTCCCTGTTTATAATGTCATCCATCAAATAGATAGCCTTGACATTGTTTCTGTAAAAAGATGCCTTTAGAAAACCGGCTGATGACATCGTTACTTTAGTAGTTAGGGCGTTATTCATATATGTATTTACCCAACCCTTCCACCATGAGTAGGATGTGATAAAGGTCATTTCTTAAGCACTGGTGTCAATTTAGAGTTTTCCTTCTAGACCAGTTGCCCTACCGAGGTTAACGAGACCGTTCTGTTCTATATATCCATAGCTGAAGAGAGAATAGTTGGATTCATATCTTTCCCAGGGGTTTTACCGCTATGTGAAATGCAAGTAGACTCGTCCAGGATTCGAACTCGGTTTGCCGGTCTTTTTCCTACGACGATGAAATTACACCAAAAGCATTATTCATGTAAGATATACGTGGTGCCTTCAATAAATTTTCAGAATTTTTTTGTACAGGCATTTAAAACTGTTGTAGACACTTGAAAATTCAGTATGTTATTGCTATACAACTTACGAGATGACTGACCAATTTTTATGATTTCAGCTTCAAATGAACAACTACAGCAGCAATGGGAATACACCCTACTAAAGCCTAATTGTCACTGATGGTGATTTTCAAAAAATGCAATCTGGACGTGCGGGAGAACGATATGCAATAAAATTCTTTTTTAAACATGGAAAAAGTGCCTCAGAAACGTATGGAATGCTTCAGACTGCTTTTGGACTATCTTGCATGAATCGAGCACCAGTTTTTGAGTGGCATAAGAGATTCAAGAAAGGCAGGGAGTCTGTAAGGGATGATGAGAGGTGTGGGAGGAGTAAGGAAGTCAGAACACCAGAGTTGATTGGCCAAAGGTTTAGGCTTAGTGTTACTACGTTGAGGATTCATGGGAGTTCAAGAAGAGATTCCATCGGAAGAGGCCAGCACTCTTCAAATCGGGTCAGTGGCACTTCTACCAGGACAATGCACCAGTCCACAACTCCGTCCTTGACAGAGACTATTTGACCAAGATGGGCATCAAGACAGTTCCTCAGCCTCCCTATAGTCAAGACCTTGCTCCCTATGACTTTTGCTTATTCCCTAAGCTCAGAGGCTGTCGTTATGAGACAATTGAGGAGATGAAAGAGGCTGTGACTAAGGTCATTGACACGTTCACACAAGAGGACTTCCATGGGGCCTTGTGGAAGTTGTTGGAACGGTACAGCAAGTGTTGTATACTCATAATACATGTACATATACAAATATAAGCGGAAACATAGTCAACATAATGACGATCTTCAATGAACGAAGGAACACACTTCTTTATAAAAATATACCTCTCACACTTTATTCTCGAAAGGGTGATTTTTCTTGTTTATGAGAGGTGAGTTGGAGACGGTGACAGACTGCTACATATTGACCCCAAGTTCTTCTGACCATAGCAGCACTTCTTTCGCATTCTGGCTGGGCTGCTCACCCGTGGGTCACTGAGGGCCCAAGCCCTTTGTATGGAGCTGGTTCTCACTCCGCTAGCATCCTATTTCCAACTGACTCAATCCGTCTGTGTCCTGGTTATATTTTTGTTTGACGCTCACCTGCTTCCGCTTATTTACACAGGTGCATCTCTTGATTGGCGACTCGGTCGAGGGTCAGTATGTAACACAAGTGCATTGCAGCCAAAGGAGATTACTTCGAAGATCACTAGAGTTTCATGTGTGTACTATCAATAAAAGTGCCCAAACGAAAAAAGTCTGGAAACTTATTTAAGG
Source organism: Sepioteuthis lessoniana (assembly GCA_963585895.1). Taxonomy (NCBI): domain Eukaryota; kingdom Metazoa; phylum Mollusca; class Cephalopoda; order Myopsida; family Loliginidae; genus Sepioteuthis; species Sepioteuthis lessoniana. The sequence continues at coordinate 68,190,171 of OY757926.1, forward strand.
ATCCTCGAATGTTCCTTGAAGTGTCAGGAATGAGTCCACTTCAGTTCTGTGGAAATAGTGTGCTAGTTGGGATTTCTTTTCATTTTCTTTTGTTTAATGGCATATCAAACTTTGTGGATAATTTAATACCAAAGACGTCCTCGTAGAAGACGGAAAGATTATATTCAAGGTAGTTCTTACAAGGATATTAGTTCGAGAGTGAACGCAATAGCGTGACTGGAGCTCGAACTTGCTTACTTCCAGACCGTGGTCCAGCACATTTGCTATTACCCCACGGGGACTTCCGCGGTTGGAGCCTTTCTGCTTTTTAAAAATGGCAGTCTATCCTGGAGGTACCAAGAAACACAAATGGAGTCAAAGGTTTCACCCCGAAGCAACCGATCTTCTATCGGTAGCTTACTCCCTTATCGTTCTGCACAGTGCTGGCAGTTATGTATTGATGTAAGGCGTATTCTGTCGATGTTTGCCATGACAACGAGTAAAACGGTAGAATTTCTACACAGATTTGACATGCGCATATTTTTTGCACGTTATTTGCATTTCATGTTATCCTATGTTCATGGCTTGTTTAATCAAGATAATGAAACACTCTACCTACTCCTGCATGGGTGATTCAAAATTCGTTCTAGAAATACTCGGCTGATTTCCAGGTCATCCGTTGTCCATGACAATCATCAGATTTAGATCTCTTGAGGATGACATGTTGCAGACCTCACGAAATTTCTGCAAGTACACTCAACAAATATATTTCAACGCTGAAACATGCCTGAATTAATTTAGACACAAAAAAGCTCCCGCACCTCATAAAATTCTATCGTGTAATCATTGTAATATCGGCATAGGAAGGTGCCATTCTTTATCAGGTAAATGACAATTTGGGGTTATTTTTTTATTTCAATTGATATAGAGAAATTGTGATTGACGTAACGTACGAAAAAGAAGTGAACAGAGCATTGAAATAATATATATATATATATATATATATATATATAGAGAGAGAGTGAGAGAGAAAGAGAGAGAACATACCTATAAAAGAAACACAGAGAGGCAGAGAAAAAAGATGAGATTAAAAGTAAGTAAATGTAAAAAGGGAAAGAGCAATAAGGTATGTAGAGAAAAAAGAAGGTAAATAAAGACATAGACGGAAAAAGAAAAATTGCGGAGAAAGGGAAAGAGAAAAGAGAAAGTAAAATTTAAAGAAAAAAAGAGAGAGAGAGAGAGAGAGAGAAAGAGAGAGAGAGAGAAAGGAAGAGAGAGAGAGAGAGAATGTGGAAAGGAAGGAACAGAATATTCCGAGAGACTACAGAAAGAAAGGAAAAACAAAAGAATGGGATTGATAAATAACGGTAGAGACAGAGACATAGATAGATAGATAGATAGATGGAGGAGAAGGAGGAAGAGGAAGAGTAGGAGGAGAACATATCGATAAAAGAAAAACAGAGAGGCAGAAAAAAAAAGATAAGGAGATTCAAAGGGATTAAATGTAAAAAGGGAAAGAGCAATAAGGAATGGAGAGAAAAAAGAAGGTAAATAAAGACATGAACGGAGAAAGAAAAATAGCGGAGAAAGGGAAAGAGAGAAGAGAAAGTAACATCTACAGAAAGAGAGAGAGAGAGAGAGAGAGAGAGAGAGAGAGAGAAAAGAAAGTGATAGAATATTCTGAGAGATTACGGATAAAAAGGAAAAGAGGATGGGAGATAGAGACATAGTCAGATAGATAGGTAAATAGATAGATAGATAGAGAGAGAGAGACAGACAGACAGAGAGAGAGACAGACAAACAGAGACAGAGAGGAGAGAAAACAGGGGAAAATGAATCTATAGGTATACCAGAGTGGTTTAAAGATGTAATAGATAATTAGTGTTTAAAGTGTTTAAAGTGTTGCAGCAGTTTTAGAATTTGATAACTCATTTTATTCAAATGATAATATTATTAAATAAGACCATATGAAATTAACACCAAAAGAAATATCGATGTATCAATGATAGAATGTATTCAGAGTTCTTGAACTGACTTGAGAAATAAAACAATATTTTGATGATAATAAAATTTTTGGGTTCTCAATGAGCAAAAAAAAAGAGAATAAAACTTCAGGAGGTGACTGTTCATGTGGTTTCTGCAGAATGATATTATCATTGGTCTAATATGTGCTATTAAAATTTAAAATTGTTGAAGAAATTTATGAATGCACTGTAGTTTCAAATCATTCTTGTTGAATCATTAATCTTAAGATGCCACAAAATGCCAGCAAATGTTGGCAGCCATGTTTAAGCCCGCCGAACGAGATGCTGATTATTTACTGTGATCTAAGTGGCCTTTTTCACGTAGAACTTTCATTAATATTTCACGTTTTACCCCCCCCTCCAAAAAAAGACAAAAACAAAAAAAAAAACATCCCACCTGTTAGTGGTTTTCCAAATGACCCGCACATACAACTCATTAATCTTCGTATATTCTCACAATATCTTGTTGCATTCGCTAGTTGATATAATTTATCAGAAAGAAGAACTGCTTTGAACATTACTGAAGATAAGTGAGTAGTTAAAAAGAAAGAAATAAGAAAAAAAATCAGTGAAGTGATTCGGGATAGCTTAGTGGTTAAAATATCTGATTTGGGATGTTTCAGTTCAAATTTACATGCCGAAATTTATTCTTACAAAAACAGGTTCCCAAACTATGGTCCCCGATACTATAATATGCTGTGACGTGTGGTTATTTAAAAAGCTTAGATGAGGCAATTGGTAGATTGATAGTAAGAATCTAGATCCTTTACAATAGCTTGCTACTCAAGCTTGCAAACCATAAACCAAGTTACAACTTCATTGGCATTACTCTTGAGACTAATCAGGAGGCCACTTAGGCGTAATTGTTACAGTTGTAATTATGGATACGGCGACACGAACTCAAATCCTGGACGAAGCTATTCACATTTCAATACGTACTAAGGCCCTTGAGAAAGGCATAAATCTATCTCTTTGTCCCTTTGTCATGGATTAATAGGACAGACTAGACTCTTTAACCTTGGTTAGACAACCTATTTAAGAAAGGGAAGACTCTGAATTCAAACCCGCGTAAAAATTGAATCACATCCGGCTCATCGTGGAGAGGCTTGGTAAAAACATACTATGACCAAGAGCGGTTGAATCAGTTATGGTGTGCGGGGAGTTTGTAATTTGGTTATTTCAGTAGATTGCTCTCTAAATTATTCCCACCACAAATACAACACAAAACTTTACAATCGCGCAAAAGAAATGGAATAGAACACAACGAACATTGGACAACAAACAATTTAATAAACATATAACAGAATATGAAAACAAATAAAATACATGATGTGTAAATGGCTTTTTGGAAAATAAAGTTTGACAAGAAGAGAATACATTTGTTTAAAGATGTGTGTATGTTCATGTTAACAGAGTCCGTAAATAAGTCGTTCTTACTTTCATTAAGTTTATAGCGGGTTTTATGACTGTGGCGACAGCGTGTCGCGTTGATAAAAGAAAGTTTGTCGGGTTTTTCTTTTGCATATACTTCTTGGCTATTTGAAGAGAGTTCATGAACTTTAGTTGAGGAAAGAAAGGAATTTGTTGGAATGTATCGGCTACTGCTTTACTGGCTTAGTGGCTTGTCTTCATCTGTGTCTTCGTTTGTGTGTAAGATTGTGTCTTGTGTGTATGGCTCCCTAACTCTGGGTTATTTCTATCCTATAGGTGGATCAAAGAATCGTCCTAAAATTCTAGCGCGTAGACATTTATTGACCAATCAGATTTGTATTTTACTATTTTATTTTCGAGCCTAAATATTTTCTGTTAGTTCACTTCCGATCCTCATTTTCTAGAATGTTCTATTCTATGTTTTTAGCTGATTGGTTGAAAAATATAAAAATGTAATTTAAATGCTAATGAGGTTTTGATCCTAAATTTCTAGAATGTTCTTAAGTATGTTTTTATTGCTTATTTTAAAACTAGAAAAAATGTGTATCCTATAATGGTTACATCACTGGGTCAAATCGATTTGTTTCAGATAAGGCTTAAAATGATTTTGAACCTCGTTAATATATTTACTCTTAAAACATTGATACTGAAACTCACTTTGAACTGTTTTCCTGTTTTAAATGTTTGTGAATTTTATTCATAGATCAACGTTTAAAGCATTGATATTAAAACTATGTACAGAGTTTTTACTTGTCTAAATAAATTAGTTAACTTACTCAGCTGTGACATCATTGAAAGTGACTTCGAATTCCAGTTCCGCTATTACGTTCATGTTTGTACTCATAGCCTTTAGAAAGGTATGAACCTACTTACTCGCCAGCTATAAGTTGAACAGTGGCACAAGTGTTCTTCTACAAGGATATATTTGGAATAAAATACCCAAGAAGATTGATATGCCATTAAACAAAGCGAGAAAACCTTAAAAATATAGCGTAACGTTTGTCTTTATTGGGAATCATTTTGAGATGAGGCTTCTTAATCTGAGAATTAATTTTTTAAATTTTTTTCTTGGTAGTTTTTTCGTTGTTGTTTTTTTTTTCTCAATACGTTTCGGTCAAATTTCACCTCTGGCCGCGATCTCGGATAGGAATGCAGAGTCTTGTAACCGTACCCCCAGTAATCACTGCCTTCCATAGTTGTTGTCTATCGCACAACGTTTGTTGACCAAGTAAACCTTTGGGCGGTTTGGGTAGGAATTGAAACCGCTATCTTCTGACAATGCTCACCTAGAACCATGGAGACTCAACGCTTCTATTTGCTGCGCCACGGGCCCTGATGGGATTTTTGGTCTTATAAATCCAATTATTTGTTCTCTTTATCTGGTCTTCCATAGTCGGGTCCCTACCGAATTTGTAATTGTCTTTATTGAAATGTAGTGAGAAAATAACCCCAAAAAGCAACAACAAAAAACTACCAAGATGAGGACAAAAGTCCGCAATAAAAAAAAATTAATTCTCAGCGTAACGTTTGTTTATCTTAAGAAGTAAGGTCCTGTGACAAAGGAGTAAGATCACAACCAAAAGGGATGTCCGGGGTACAACATTAAACTGTAACTGATGGTGAGGCTCCAGTTTAGGATTTCTGGGGAGAATGGAGTAATGTAAAATAATTAGCTGTGTAACGATTAATATCAATAATTTTAGTAATGTTGATTATATCAATTAATTTATTATCTAGTTTGGTGAAGTCGTGGACTGGTAACAAATTTCGAGTGTAAGTGCAGTTTTTAGCCAAAGTCAAACGCGTGCACTGGTGGTGATCAGGTTTAACACTTCATGTCGAAATAACGTTGGAGAAGACAGGATATGGATAAAAACAAATCAAGGCTTGTCAACCGGCCTAGGGAAATAAATGTTAATGACGCGTGTTCTAACACGATTTCTTGATGCAATAATTAAGAATATATCATATAAGAAAAGATAATTTAGAATTTTGGGAGAGTTGAATTTTGAAACCCAAAGCGACAAGTTTTTTTAGAAGTTGGTGCAATTCGGTCAGGTTGGGGTGGTGGCGGGTGCCTCTTTGTAGCTGCCAATGAGTTTCGCTCATAAACCCTTAGAAAGCCTTCCTGCCTCTTCCTGTTTGCATCAGACTGTTATGACAAATATACACTGTCTGTATAAGGACTTTTTCGTATTCCGATTAACAGAGTCACTCATTGTTATTTTTTTTATTTTAATATTCAGCAATGGTCCATCGTGTTACAGTGACCCTTTATTGCTAGTACACCCAGATCAACGACAACTCGGAATGGAAGTATCTGTTAGAGTCTCATTGGTGGGTCAAATAGATGTATTTAGAAATTATTGGCATTCGATAGGTTTGTTTCCAAAAAAAAAAACCTCTTCGAAAACAGCAACACAAAAATGTCAATATGAATATACTGTGAATGGGATTCCCTAACCTGTAGTCGTAAAATAACCCATGAGTAGTTGACATGCCATCAATGTCAATCAATCTCAATCCTACGGAGGATTAGGCTTAGTTTGGAAAAACTTTAATTAAAAAAAGTAGTATCAGCTATTCGTTTGAAATTATGTAAGGGGGTGTCCTCGTAGTGTAACGGTTAAAGTGTTGGGCTGCGGAATCGTAGTACGCGAGTCCGTACTTCAGTCGCGCTATTACGTTCACTTTCGGGCAAATACCCTTGGGAAAGGCCTGAGCCCCCTTATCTTCCCAGCTATGGATTAAATAGTACCACAACTGTTCTTCTCGGAGAATGGCTTTGGCACTAAATAACCTAAAAGAGTTGATATGCCATTAAAAACAAAGAAACCGAAATTATGTAAAGAAGAATTGGCTTCTATAGCTATTGATCACCCATGAAGAAGTTACCTATTGATACATTTTGAATTTCTATTAAATAAAAGTATCTGTAATTAGATTTAAAAAAACTTTAATCATTTTTATCAATTTTTCTTTTTGAAATATGTGAATAAAGATTTTTTTTCTTACAAGCATTAAATACAAAGTGTGATTAAAAAGTAGTGAGAATGAAGAAATTTTTAGACATAGAAGTTAAACAAAGACCTTTGCCCAGCAAATAAGTTATATGATAAAGATGTGCAACGTAGACTTCTAGACTGCATGTCTAATTCTTGATTCTTTTTTATGTAAATATCTTTCACAAACCTCAGGAATCAGCTAGTTTACCCACTTCTATCCTACGCCTAGTTCCGTCATACTTTTTCTTATTTCCTAAACTGGAAATTCATCTCAAGGGTTGGGATTTGAGAAAATGGAAGACATTAAAAGAAATACTGCGGTGCAGATTCACACCAGAACAAAAGACAGGCAATTCGGTTGAGGCTGTAGAATACACCGACTAAATCTCTGCAGAGGGGTATGAACCACCACTCAACGAGCGTCCTGCATCTGAAGCTCAAGTCCGGGAGCTCTGGAAAATATGGAGAACCTCTTTATTGATATTGCTTCCAGGTCCACTCTGGCCAGGAGTGTTAGCACCTGATAGAGTCCTATCTATGGGTCAAATAGAACTGTTTGGAATTTAAACAGTGTTCAAACAAATGACTTACGTTAAATCGAATCGGAGGTGCCCGTGGTGTAATGGTTATCGTCGTAGGAAATGGATACGGTGACACGAGTTCAAATCCTGGTCGAGACTGATTGCATTTCACATAGCTCTTATACCCTTGGGAAAGGTATGAATCCAATTATTCTCCCTCCACCTATGGGTAAATAGTAGGGCAGACTAGGTTTTTCAGCCTTGGTGAGGCAACTAGTCTAGGAGAAGGAAAACTCTGAATTCAAACCTGTTAAACTTCGCTTAAAAAATGGACCTAGTGTCATATCCAGCCCAAGCAGAGGGGTTAGTAAATATGGTTAAATCGAATCGTTAGAAATAGAACTAATGGACCATGTAACTAGGTGTAAACAAATTGCGGATCGTTAATTGAATTGTTAGTGATACATAACAATCATCATCACATTCATGTCACGCTGGTAGCACGAATATCCCTGACCCTCTCCCGCCACTCCTCCCTATCATTCATCGCCCTAGGCAGATCTTCATGACAACATCCCTTCTCCTCACATAGCTACTGAATGTTCATGCTGGTCGCCCTGCTTTTGCACGGCCATGTGTGGGGGTCCATAAGAGTACATCTCTTATGAGTTCGTCCCTGCTTCTCCAGTAGTGTCCTGCATGTCTGGTTCGTCTAACTTGAATAGTTTTCGTGATAAGGGACAGGTGGCCGTACAGTTGGTGTCTTGTGGGGCGTTGCCGCCAGGACTTGTTCAAGATTGCACGCAGCATTCTTGTGTAATTGCCGTCTAGCTTCTTCTCCAGCCGTTTTGTTAGCGTCCATGTAGTGCACCCATATAGCAGTATGGATGTGACCGTTGGAACTATTTAGCTGAAAGCAAACGAATGAGTAATGCTGAATTGAATAATTACTGTTCAATAGCAATACATGTACAGATTTCATTGTGTGCAAGCAAATGTTTAATAGTGAATAGAATTATAAGTATTACATAACAATAATTAAAACCATCTGTGTAGAAACAATAGTAATGTGAGTGTGAAAAGAAATTAGGTTTGGTTTGTTGGGTTTTATGGCATATCGACCTTTGTAGGTTATTTAACGCCAAATCCATTTTTATGTAAATAATCTGTTCTATTTAAAACAATTCAGTTTAGCATAAGTACACAGTTTAATTGTCAAAAACATTTCCATTTCAAACTATTCAAGCAGTTATATGTAACAATTCAATTAAGTGTAAATACAGTTTTAATGTTGAAAAACAGTTCCATTTCAAATAATTCAGTTAAGCATAAGCATGCAGTTTAAATGTAAGTACGGTTTAATTGTCAAAAACATTTCTATTTCAAGCTATTCAGTTTACTCAAACGATTCATTTTAGCATAAGTATGCTGTTAGTTCTATTTAACCCATAGATAGGGCCCTATCAGGTGCTACCACTCCGGGCCAAAGTGAACCTGTTAGCGATGGCAATGAAAGGGTACTCCACATTCCCCAAAGCTCCAGCACTGCTGGAACCTCACCATCAGTTTGTTTCGTGTCATATCCGGGACACTCGTTAGGGGTGGGGTCTTACCCCTCTGCAGAGGTGCAGTCAGTGTATTCTACAGCCTCAGCTGACTGGGTAAGCCCCAGCTGACTGAGTAAAAAAAAAAAAACAAAAAAAAAGAAGAAATTATTTTACATGCTTATTAAGAATGAAATTACCTACAAACTATTCACTTACAAATCATATATGTATATCTATTTAAATTTGCGCAAACAAATGAAAAATAGTGAAGAGAATTATTCGCGTAAGATAGAAATTCTTGAAACCATTCAACTGTGTGCCGAGAAAAATGATCTCAGGGTTATTTAAAAACGTTATCTACAAAAGGTGTTTTGAAATTATATATATATATATATATATATATATATATATATATATATATATATATATATGATTTTGCTTTAAATAACCTACAATGGTTGATATACCATAAAACCTAAGAAAACTAACCAAACCATATCAAAAAAGGAGTTTATAAGGTGCTTCAACCAATGGAAAACTCACTGGAATAAGTGGGTTAAATACCAAGGAAGCTATTTTCTAGTAAATTGATATTTCATTCATATAACTTCTCACTCTCGACAAGCTTCAGAATCGATACTTTTTGAAACTATACGTGATATTAATTTACATGCTTGTGTATATTGAAGAGGAAATTATTGTTTACCTCATGCACGTCTTAACAAATTGATTGATGTATTTTAACGGCATGTTAACACGTAGAGGGTCGTGTTGTGCTTGGAAATTAAGGAATCACATTTATTGTACTTTCATCCTTATGTTTTTGTGTTGTTGTTTTTAACTTTTGGAGGGGTGTACAGGCTTCAATCTGATATATATAATCATTAAACAGATCCGTTTATCACATAGATGGGGCCCTAACAGGTACTACCACTCCGGTTAGAGTGGAACGGGGAGTAATTGCAATAAAGGGTAACTCCACATTCCCCAAATTTTCAGAACTTGAGCATCACCATCAATGTAGTTTAGTGTCATACTCAGGATATCACTTTTTGCTAGGATCTAATCTATTTTGTGGAGAACTTCCCCCCTCTGCTGGGATAGAGTCAGTATACTGTAAGCCTCACCAACGGGACTTACATCGTGAAAACGTCGTTAGAAAAATCAATTCCATGTTTCGTATTAACTCTATGTTAAAACAAAATAACTAATATTTTTAACAGTTAAATTATTCTCAAACACTAAAATATGTAAATCTTTAAAAGCTATATATATTCAAATTCCCGAGATGAGGTGGCACGGTTGTTGGCTGAGCGGTATGATACTAAGTCTAACGTAAAGTTGGGCGGGTTTTGATCCAAACTTCAAGCGTCCTACGTGTTTAGCCACACTGATGGGTTGTGAAACAACGAAATAGTCTGTCTGTGGATGACAATATATACGCTCTCCCATGGGGGTTGAACACTCTGGCAAAGGAATTTACGGCTGCCGCGGGCATAATGCAAAGTTCTTCGAACGAATTGAGCACTCTGGTATCCGCTAAGGTATAAAATGTAAACAATCGAACGCTACTACTTAATACCTTATAATTTCCGTACTGACGTGATACGTTTGTTGGCTGAGCGGTATGATACTAAGTCTAACGTAAAGTTGGGCGGGTTTCGATCCCAGCTTTTAGCATGCAACGTGTCTAGCCACACTGAAGAGTTGTGAAACAACGAAACAGTCTGTGGATGACAATATATTTAGAATTGTGTAGAAAAAACACAAAAAATATTATTATTTCTAACGTGCACTCCAATGAAGAACATTTCGCGAATTAATGAATAAAGATATTGCAGAATCTAAAAAAGGGTTTTTATATCGAAACAAAAAAAGAAGGTAATAAAATTTAGAAAATCATCTCTAAAAAAGAAATAGATTAAACGAGGCCAAAAATTTAGCTAATGGGGTAAAAGTGAGTATTTTTGGGTAAACTTGACTTTTTGTTGCATACTGCACGGGGTGCAAGATACGGCATAAAGTAAAATCTTCAACTGATTGCAGTTTGATTGAATTCAGAGATTTTATCTACCTCGATTTCTTGCCTTACTAATGTTAAGCAACCCAATCTTCTTGCGGTCTAGTTGGATAGATTAAGCCGACTGAATCACAGCAGAGAGATTAGACCACCTCCCCAACAAGTTTTCTGCAGTTCTGGTGTCTTGGGGAATGTGGAGTACTCCTTCATTGACATTACACCTTGGTTAACTCTGATTGACGTGTTTGTATCAGTTAGAGTCTCGCCAATGGGTCACATAAAATATGTATAATAATCCACAAGACTTGAAACCAATTAGAATTGCTAGTGTTATATAGCAATATTTGAAAGCATTTAACTGTGTGTAAATAAAACTATGAGTGTTATATAGCAATATTTGAAAGCATTTAACTGTGTATAAATAAAACTATTAGTGTTATATAGCATTATTTGAAAGCATTTAACCGTGTGTAAATAAAACTATTAGTGTTATATAGCAATATTTGAAAGCATTTAACTGTGTGTAATCAAATGTACTCTGACTCATTTAAAAATAATGTTACCTACAAACCTTTCACATACCAATTATGTATATCTGATATATACGTATAAACAGAATTTTTCATTAAGTAACCCATAAGGTGCTGCTTTTCTCTACCGCATCTTGTCACCAACGGGTCTGGTCTCCAAACTAACTGACTTCCTGTCTTCACCGAGTTATATAATAGTTCAACGCCCACCTTCTTGTGGGCGTCACAAATTCCACTCATTCAACCCATCCACGGTCAAGGTTATAATATCCTGATCGACCGGATGCACCTGTTATTTACAAAGATGCATTTCCTATTTTGACAGCCCGGCCGGGTCGTAGGTCAATATACAACAACTCAAAACTTCTAGAAAAGTGACACAAAAATTTGAAGCGGCTATTTTCAAAAGACCAGAGAAGTAAATCCTGATACTAAATATGATCCACTTGATTTAGTGGTGTGAGGTTCATTCCTGCTTATTGCACAGACTTTGTTCCGGTCTAATGAAGCCGAAAGCTAAGCTAATTCTATGAACAGTCCACAAACAATATATTAATGAATTGGGTGCAGGATCTCGTAAAGTGCTCTTATTGCATTATTATCTCGATTTTTTCCAGTGAATCTTGGTACAGTAAAAAAAAATATGGTAAGAAGTTTGATGAAGACAAACGGAAAGGCTATTATATACGATTCAACCAAAGGAAGATGACTACTTCTAGTTCTTACCAAGAGAAACCAGCTCAACTTTAATGTCCTAGAACACGAACAAAAAAAAATCTTTGAATTCAGACCTTGCCAAAATGTATGGAAGTAGCACACACACTGAGTGTGTTCTTTTTTTATTTAGCAGTAAATAAACTATTAACAGATAAGACACAAAACAGTTTTTCTTTAATAGCTGAACATTCTATCTTCATAAAATAAGATACAATTAAGAAAATTCAATTTAATCATTTAGATTAATGGGATAACTTTTTCCATGCCATGCGATGAAAATATTACAGAACCCAATTTTGAGAAATAAACTTATGGAGTGATTTTGTAATTTGCATCCCTAAAATAAACAGCAGCAGAAGCCGAGCTACGGTTAAAAGACATTTCTTGCTGGTCTCATCAAGCGATTGAGCATACATAAATAAGATGTAATATGGCTTATACAAATGAACTGTCAATTTACACAATGGAAAAGATCCTAAAACATTCGAAAAAGACTCATTTGACACACTGGTGGGATTCTGAAAGGTATTATCACTAGGTGTGAGTGTTCTACCCGGAAATTAATGCCCATAAAGGAGTGGCTCTGAATTCTTCAGAATTGGTACCTGACGAACCGTAACAGTTTAATGTTATACCAAGAAGAAAAAAGGGTCGTAAATGGTTACTTTATAACTGATTGCAGATAAATTATTAGATAATAGAATAATATATAGTTATAGCATTACATTCACTGTTTCGCGGTTTGTCCAACATTGCAATGTGTGTATAAATTATTATTTGTTTCGGTGTCATTTTAAAAATTATCCTCTAATGTGGAACGTTCGATGATTCTTAATAAAGTTTCGCTTATGGCGTTGTTGTATCTCTACTCTTGCAATTATCGCTTGGGTTAACAAAATTATCAAAGTTGTTCATGAGTAAATTTATAATGATCAGAAAGACGCTGGGACACACAGACATACGCACACACGCACACGGAGAAAAAAAGAAAAAGAGAAAAAGAACAAAATTGTGCATTGTACAAAAACAAACACATTCAAAACAAGCACATACTTTTGGAGACGATAAGGTGAAAAAAAAATGGCATAGTTATACAGATATAAGGTGGAATATATTCATACACAAAGACAAACACCAAAACACATTTAAAGAAAGATGTTTAATGCAGAGTGTCGAGCTGGATGATCTCTCTGGTTTGGAATGTTAATGAAAAATGTCATCTTGGATCCTATTCAATATTTAATTTTACAAGGACAATTGAAATTATTTGCCATTTTGTATTTTATACGATTATATGGGTACAAAAATTCCTATCCAATGCGAATAGTAAACAAAGAGATATATTTGAACCATAAATGAAGTTCTAACAGGTACTCATTCTCCGATTGAGAGTAGAACTGGAAGTAAAGTAAATGAAGGTGTACTCTGTACTCCCTTGGGCTCCAAAACTCGTGGTGTAATGGTTAAAGCGTTGGACTGCGGAATCGTAGTACGCGAGTTCGTACTCCAGTCGCGCTATTACGTTCACTTTCGGGCAAATACCCTTAGGAAAGGTATAAGACCCCTAATGCTCCCAGCTATGGGTTAAATAGTACCACTACTGTTCTTCTAGAAGAATGGCTTTGGCATTAAATAACCTAAAAAGAGTTGATATGCCATTAAACAAAGAAACCAAACCATCCAAAACTGGAGTCTCACACTCCAGATAAATTTTACAGACCTGACCGATAAAATGAAAAGCACTTTCTTCCAAGCAGTGGTCGTGTCGATACTGCTGTATGGATGCACCACTTGGACGATAACAAAACGCCTGGAGAAGAAGCTAGACGGCAACTACACAAGAACGTTGCGAGCAATATTAAACAAGTCCTGGCGGCAACACCCCACAAAGCACCAACTATATGGCCACCTGCCTCCCATCACGAAAATTATCCAAGTTAGACGAACCAGGCACGCAGGACACTGCTGGAGGAGCAGGGGCGAGCTCATAAGTGATGTACTCCTATGGACCCCCGCATATGGCCGAGCTAAAGCAGGGCAACCAGCTAGAAAATACATTCAGCAGCTGTGTGAGGATACGGGATGTAGCCCAGAAGACCTGCCAGAGGCGATGAACGATTGGGAAAAGAGAGGGTCAGGGATATCCGTGCTGGCGGCACGACATGAGGATATATATATATATATATATATATATATATATATATATATATGCTCTAGCAGAATTATGTTTCGAATTTATGAAGGTAAATTTAAAAGCACAACTTAAATACGATTTAAATGTAATTTTACTATTTCGAAATATAACCATTTGGCAATTTCATTTCTCATCTTAATGATTATAGAGTCAAAATCATCCTGCAGTTTCAAATCACAAACACACACACACACAGACACACACACATATATATATATATGTATATATAAACTTAACTTAAATTGCGAGTCGGAAATCTACTAAAGTTTCACCTTAACGGATCATCAGGAAGTCTAACGCCGACTAATGCTAAAGGAGAAAACGCCGTTTTTATATTCATCAAAAACCCAACTAACTTAAAATTTACATAACAAAGAACCAAATAAATAAATAAATAATAAAAAATGAACAAAAAACCTTACTTTTATTTAACCCCCCCCAAAAAAAAAAACTCGTTATAAATACTCCGAAACCTATCCCTAATTATAGAGCAACCACGCCCTTTTGTGTCTACAACTATTTAATACCTCCGATCTTTGGTTTAACATATCCCTACTTTTACAAGACGCTATTGCCAATTTTTCCTCCATGCAAAGCAAACAATCCCTATCGCCAGCCCTATATTTACGACATTTCTTTATTACTTCCCATTTCAGTATCGGATCTATCCCTTTGTTATCCTTGACCTCCCACACATAACTAGATAGCGTAGTACAATGCCTATACTTCTCGTGGGAGAAACTCGTTTTATGGTTATAGTACCTAGTATTAAATTCCCCTTGCGTCGACCCAAAGTACACATTTTTATTTCTATTATTACCCGGATCACTATATACTTCCACTTTATACACCACACATTCTTGTTTGCATTTACATTTAGCAATCACCTTATTTTTCTCCTTAATTAGTTTAGCTATATTACGCTTATTTATTATGCCATTGATGTTTTGCATGCAACTATAACTTAATTTAACACAATTCTTATTAAATATCTTATGTAACGTGTTCCCACTAGGGAAATTTCTATATATATTTCTTTATATATGTATATATATAACTTTTTGTGTGTGTGAACATTTTAGGTTTTGGTATGCAAATTCTTTGAGAAAAGCAAAAAACAATTATCATAATAATAGATATATATTTTGAAAGATAAGTAATTAGTAATTAACTTCGCTGACCATAGTCAATGGTACCGAAAGGCTCCCTTTTCAATAACCCCCTACACCTACACCTTTCCCTGGATTGCTCCGCTCACCCTTGATGTGTACCTTATAATGCTGAGTATTAAGCAAGGAGGTATCAAGTACCATTTTATAAGTCTTTGGTATGACTTGACCAGGGATAGAACCCAGGTCACCCAGGCCATTGATCCGTACCTTATATTGCAGAATGTTAAGCAAGTAAGCATCAAGTACCATTTTTTAAGTCTTTGGTATGACTTGACCAGGGATTGAACCCAGGTCACCCGGGCCATTGATCGGTACCTTATATTGCAGAATGTTAAGCAAGTAAGCATCAAGTACCATTTTTTAAGTCTTTGGTATGACTTGACCAGGGATTGAACCCAGGTCACCCGGGCCATTGATCGGTACCTTATATTGCAGAATGTTAAGCAAGTAAGCATCAAGTACCATTTTTTAAGTCTTTGGTATGACTTGACCAGGGATTGAACCCAGGTCACCCGGGCCTATATCCGTACCTTAAACACGTCTTAAATGAATACTCACTATTCTGCTCCTCTAAAACATAAATACTGTGAAGACAATAATATAAAGAAACTATTTGAAATGTTAAATTTAATTAAATAATCTCATATATCAAAGCAGTTAATATATATAAAATAGATAAGGTTTGGTTTGGTTTGGTTTGGTTTTAAGGTACATCAAACATTGTAGATTATTAATGCCAAATCCATTTTTATAGATATAAATAGTTCTATTTCAAACAATGCAGTTTAGCATAAGTGCACAATTTCAATGTTTAAAACATTTCTATTTCAAACAATTCAGTTTAACATAAGTACAGAGGTTTAATCTCAAAAACAGTTCTATTTCAAACAATTCGGTTTATCATTAGTACACATTTTTAATGTCAAAAACAGTTTTATTTCAAACAATTCGGCTTAGCACCCAAAACTGTTCTATTTCAAGCAATTCAGATTAGCATAAGTACGTACTGTCAATGCTAAAAATAGTTCTTTTTCAAACAATTCAGTTTAGCATACAAATCCAGGACATTCATATCGAGGACACTTGTTGGGACGGGCCTTACTCTTCTGTAGAGATGAAGTCGGTATATTCTACAACCCCAGCCGACTGGGCTAAAAATAAAATATAAAATGCATCTATGACGCAAAATCTTTTATAACACACACACACACACACACACACACACACACACACACACACACACACATATATATATATATATATAAATATATATATATATATATATATATATATATTTATGAAGTCTCATTACCGACTAGCTTTTGTCTGAAGAATTTCTCTAGAAACAAAAAAAATATTCACCGACAATCTACTCGTATACGAATCATACATACATACATACAAAGAAAATAAATAAATTGATAAATAAATAAAAAGGTTTGCCTTAAAAAAAGGTTTAAAATGCTTTTAAACTTAATAACTAAAAAAACAAAAACAAACAAAGTTGCTAACGTACCTCCTTTCGTCATGTATGCGGTGAAAATTCTGTTCATTTACAACCTTTGTTGTCAACATTAAAAACTGTACCGAACAGTTACAAACGGTAACCGCTATTGCAAAACATAAATTCACATAATGAAAAAAAGATTGAACTAACTTTTAAAAAAATATCATCATATAAAGTTAATATCGTTCTCCGAAAAATTTCACGAAGTTTTCTATTAAAACATACTTTTTATTCAAACATGTGACACGTAAACCCTTTATCAATTTAAATATTTATATTTGGATTTTTAACTAATAATTTTACGTGATGATTTTTATCTCCAGCTTGATAAACTAAAAATACATAAACTTCTAATATTGAACTAAATCTAAATAATTACTTTAGTAAGACAAATATTTTCTTAATATTTGGTGTAATATTTGTAAATTTAAATACAGTGCGATTAGTTACATTAAAATGGCTGCCGTTGATTCTTATTCTTTGTTAGAGGCCTCCTCTAGAACAGAGCTACGTTTCTCAGGAGGTATATCAACTTTGACACTGTACATACAATTCAGCTGTGTCCAAATTTAGCAGTTCAAGATCAATCCGTTTGATAGTCTATTGAAAAGAGACAAACGAATTCATCCGAATTATTGATACAGATTTTTAAAAAATCAGACGTTTACGCAAGATGGAGTAAAGTTTGATTGATTGACTTTAATGGCGTATAAATTTGCTGTAGGTTATTTTAAGTTAATGTAAGGAAATTGCCTTCATTGTACCCTTGAAGTAACATTTTCTGTATTCTCTCTGAAAAGGTTTTTATTCTATTTTTTTTCAAACAGCCTTATTGTTTACAAATAATTTTCAAATCGATCTATTTGACCCATATGGAACCATAATAGGTTACACTATTTTGTGTCTGAGTGGACCTGAGAACAATGGCAAGGAATGGTTATTTCATATTCCCCATATCTTCAGACGTGGATCCTCATTATCAGATGTCGTTTAGTGTCATACCAGGACCCTCTTTTTGATGGAGGTATTTGCTTCAGCAGAGGATACAGTCAGAGTATTTCAAGCCTCACCGACTGGGATATTATTCAGTAATGTAAAACTGCAAATCTCTTAACTTTGTGTTGTGATAAATGTTGTTTTGTCGGCAGATTTCTCTTATGTGATTCCATTTTCTGCTGTCACGTCGATTTGTCAAATCTATGATTTCAATCAGCAAACAAAACAGGAAATTCAGTCTATTTTGACTCACTAGAGTGTGCAAGGGTTCACAACCAGCAAAATATCTGCTCTCATTCATTGCTTGATTTCACGTGATAATATTTCTCGTTATCAAGATCTAGTTGCGTTCTGGGTGTCCTTGTGGTGTAATGGTCAAAGTGCTGGACTGCGATGTCATAGTAAGCGAGTTCGAACTCCAGTTGCGCTATTAGGTTCACTTTAAACAAAGGAATGAACTTCCTTATTCCGAACTCTGGATTAAATAGTTCGACTACTGTCCTTTTCAAAGAGGTGGATTTGGCATTAAATAATCCAAGAAGGTTGATATTCCATTAAACACACAAACATTTCATTCGTTCTATCTATCTATGTCTGAAAAAAAAACCAGTGGAATAAGCTCTCAGTAAATGTCCACGTGGGTTTTTATTTAATAAATTAATAAAAGATAAGACGTAAAACACTTTTTATGTAATAGCTGAACATTCTCTATTCATAATACATACCCTAAAACAAGATCAAATTATCTAAATTAACGGTATATTTTTCCCAAGCAATGCAGAGGATAATTTTACAGAAAAACACAACGTTGGACCTAAATGAACATCTTCTAAGTGTGCTATTGCAACATTTTTGCCAGAGGTAGTAGATCTCTTTCTATCAATCTATCGATAGATAGATAGATAGATAGATAGATAGATAGATAAATAGAAAGAAAGAAAGAAAGCAAGAAAGATAGATAGATAGATAGATATGAACAGACTGATAGATGAATAGAAAGAAAGAAAGAAAGAAAGAAAGAAAGAAAGAAAGAAAGAAAGAAAGATAGATAGATAGATAGATAGATAGATAGATATGGACAGACTGATAGATGAATAGATAGATAGATAGAGAGATATTAACAGACAGATAGATAGATAGATAGATGAATAGAAAGAAAGAAAGAAAGAAAGAAAGAAAGAAAGAAAGAAAGAAAGAAAGATAGATAGATAGATAGATAGATAGATAGATATGAACAGACTGATAGATGAATAGAAAGAAAGAAAGAAAGAAAGAAAGAAAGATAGATAGATAGATAGATAGATATGAACAGACTGATAAATGAATAGAAAGAAAGAAAGAAAGATAGATAGATAGATAGATAGATATGGACAGACTGATAGATGAATAGATAGTTAGATAGAGAGATATTAACAGACAGACAGATAGATAGATAGATAGATAGATAGATAGATAGATATGAACAGACTGATAAATGAATAGAAAGAAAGAAAGAAAGAAAGAAAGAAAGAAAGATAGATAGATAGATAGATAGATAGATAGATAGATAGATATGGACAGACTGATAGATGAATAGATAGATAGATAGAGAGATATTAACAGACAGACAGATAGATAGATAGATAGATATGAATAGACTAAAAAAGGACAATATAAAGGATATAATGCAAAGAAGAAAAATGCACAAAAATGCTCGATGCCACTTAAGAAGAAGAGGTGTAAAACATTTAATATCCAAATTATATGCTCCTAAAGTCCGTAACGTAATGTTTCATATGAATCACACACACGCACATACGCACATACCTATATATATATATATGTATGTATATATATATATATATATATATATATATATATATATATAGATAGATAGATAGATAGAAAGAGAGAAAGAGGGTGCATGAGAGAAAGGGAATGGGTGATAGAGACAGAGAAGAAAAGATAGGAATGATATTTCGTAGATAATGAGCCAAAAAGTAATAAATCGATGTTAAATCTATTCCGTGTTTTTTTGGCAAAATACAAAAAATTGTGTAAGTGTTGAACCCGCTATAGTCAACAGATCTAGTCCCGTCTAACTTTGTCTTGTTTCCTAAACTAATAGCCCATCTCAATGGTAAGATTTGAGGACGTGGAGGACAGCAAAAGAAATAAAGCAGCATCATGCCATATTAAAAAGAGGATTGTAGGAGATTCTTTACCAAATGCAAAATTACAGGAATTGATATATCTAATAACTTATCATCATCATCATCATCATGTCGTGCCGCCAGCACGGATATCCCTGACCCTCTCTCTCGCCACTTCTCCTCATCATTCATCGCCGCTGGTAGGTCTTCTGGGCCACATCCCGTATCCTCACACAGCTGCTGAATGTATGTTCGAGCTTGTCGTCCTGCATTTGCCCGGCCATAGGTGGGGGTCCATAGGAGTACATCACTTATGAGCTCGTCCCTGCGTCTCCAGCAGGTTTTCAGACGTTTTTCGTATGGGCACTTTTATTGATAGTACACACATGAAACTCTAGTCCCCTTCGAAGTAATCTCCTTCAGCTGCAATGCACAAGTTGTATTGTTCCAACAACTTCTGGAAGGCTACATAGAAGTCCCCTTGTGTGAGCATGTCAATGACCTTCGTCACAGCCTCTTTCATCTCCTCAATTGTCTCATAATGACATCCTCTGAGCTTAGGGGATAAGCAAAAGTCATAGGGAGCAAGGTCTGGACTATAGGGAGGCTGAGGACCTGTCTTGGTTAAATAGTCTGTGACAAGGATGGAGTTGTGGACTGGTGCATTGTCCTGGGGGAAATGCCGCTGACTCAATTTGAAGAGTGCTGGCCTCTTCCGACAGAATCTCTTCCTGAACTCCCTTAAAACCTCAACATAGTAACTCTAACCCAAAACCTTTGGCCAATCAACTCTAGTGTATTGACTTCCTTACTCCTCCCACACCTCTCATCATCCCTCACAGACTCCCTGCCCTCCTTGAATCTCTTATGCTACTCAAAAACTGATGCTCGATTCATGCAAGATGGTCGAAAAGCAGTCTGAAGCATTCCATACGTTTCTGTGGCATTTTCTCCAAGTTTAAAACAGAATTTTATTGCATATCGTTCTTCTAATGTTTAAGATTGCATTTTTGAAATTCATCAGCTGTGAAAATCAGGCTTTAGTAGGGTGTATTCCAATTCCTGCTATAGCTGTTCATTTGAACCTTAAATGATAAAAATTGGTCTGTCATCTCATAAGATGTATAGCAATAACATAGTGAATTTTAAAGAATCTACAACAATTTTAAATGCCCATACGAAAAAAAGTCTGGAAACTTATCGTATGCAACTCGTATATCAAAGGGGGTGTCCTCGTGGTGTAATGGTTAAAGCAATGCACTGCGGAATCGTTGTAAGCGAGTTCGTACTCCAGTCGTGCTATTACGTTCACTTTCGGGCAAATACCCTTGGGAAAGGTATGAACCCCCTTATCCTCCCAGCGATAGGTTAAATAGTACCACTACTGTTCTTCTGGGAGAATATATTTTGACATTAAATAACCTAAAAAGGTTGATATGCCATTAAACAAAGAAACCTAACCTCGTATATCAAAGACATCTTGATTATATTTAGTATTTTTCGTGATGAATAAAAAGCAACAAAATATTTTCTTCTTTGTTGCGTTGTCTTTCCAGGTTTCGTTTTGGCTCTTCTTTTTTTTTCCAATAAAATATAATGTTAAGAGACACAAACAGATGGATGAAAAATCTTCATATTAACCGTTGTTCTCTTTGCGAAGAGAACCTTCCCAACGTTCACAGCTACGTTTTTTAAAGTTTAGGTCGTGAATCTCAGTAAAGGAGATTGTTTTTACTTCCGTTAAAAACGGCCGAAAATTCATGATTCTATGAATCCAAATTCATTCTCTTGTGGTACACGATAAAGCAATGAATATATCAAGGAAAAACCCTAGACGTCGGCACTTGTACTGTGCTAAACAAACATTTATTTCTAAATCATGAACAACTTCCTAGTTATTTCCTGTTTTCTTTACATCAATGTTTCTTTCAAGTTTGTTTCTTAGACAGAATTTTCCGCACACACACACACACACACACACACACACAAATCACTCACAGACATACAAATATATATATATATATATATATATATATATATATATATACCATATAATTTAAGTCTGTAAAGAGAGCAAGAAAGAATAATCCAAAGGGATTATTCAATGCACGCCTAATTGATATATATAAAGATATATAAAAAAAACTTACGCTGATCAAAATATATCATTAAAACCAAGAAAATTGATAAATATAATATAATAATATAATTTATTATAAAGTTCACCGGGCCATTGGCCTTATGAGTAGAGTGTTCGCCAATGGTCCGAGGTTCAATCCTAGGTCGAGTCATAGCAAAGACTCCAAAAATAGTACTTGATGCCGCCTTGCTTAACACTCAGCATTATAAGGGAAGGATCAAAGGTAAAGTGGGGCAACCCAAGGAAGGAATAGTGGCTTCACCTACACCTTGGTATAGAAGCTATTGAAAAGGTAGCTTTCGGGTCACCCCCGACTAAGGTCACCAACTTTTACTTTTATTTCTATAAAGTTATTTCACCAGCCTATGACTGGTTCCTCAGATGGATTTCCATCTGCTGAGCCAGTCCTAGGCTGTAGAAATAAATTGATATGGGAATATATTTAGTAATGTTATTACTTTTAATGATATATATATGTGTTGTTACTGAGTTGTAGTAATACGTTGATTTATTGTTCTTTTTTAATAAAAAAGCCGGTCTTTATGGACAATGTAGGTATAAAGAGTCCATTGGTATAGAGGGTAGAGTATTCTCCAATGATTCAGTAGACCAGCGTTCAGGCTGAGTCATTCCAAAGACTAAAAAAAAATGGTACTTGATGTCTTTTTGCTTAACATCATTATGATGTACGTGGAGCAATCTAGGGAAAGGAGTAACGCCCTCCAATACACCTTCCGGTCTTAACTATTGAAAAAGGAGCCTTCGGGGTACTCTTGACTACGGTTGGTCAACTCAATACTTACTATATATATATATATATATATATATATATATATATGTGTGTGTGTGTGTGTGTGCGAGCAATCTTGAACAAGTCTTGGCGGCAACACCCCACAAGACACCAACTGTACGGCCACCTGCCTCCTATCACGAAAACTATTCAAGTTAGACGAACCAGACATGCAGGACACTGCTGGAGAAGCAGGGACGAACTCATAAGAGATGTACTCTTATGGACCCTCACACATGGCCGTGCAAAAGTAGGACGACCAGCTCGAACATACATTCAGCAGCTATGTGAGGATACGGGATGTTGTCCAGAAGACCTGCCTAGGGCGATGAACGATAGGGAGGAGTGGAGAGAGAAGGTCAGGGATATCCGTGCTACCAGCACGACATGATGATGATGATGATGAAATTTAGCTTGTTTAAAGCTCGACTATTAGAATAAACTCCGTGCCGAGTTATAATTAAACACAGAATAGACTTTTATGCCAATCACTTCACTACGAAAAATACATACACCCCATATATATATATATATATATATATAAATATATATCGGTGGCGATTTAAGGGTTAGGGTTTTTCGTGATCAGCCCCAAGAGTTATTCTCTTAAGTCTATTTTGAAGCAATCAAAATTCTCTGAACAAGACATTTGTTTTTGACTCAGGAAGAACTAAACATCCTAACTAGACCATAATAAATAATTATTTTCACTCACTAACTTTCACAAATTTGTTTTATTTTTATTCTTCAAAATGTATAATTAGATAAACATAGCAGACAGTTTTGATAATACTGTTATATTTCATAATGTTACACATATATGAGGAAACTTAATAATATAACATCAAGCCCAAAAGATTCCAGCCCAGTCGAAGTTCTCTGCGTTCTTGTGTGTGCTTGATCTCTCTTTCTCTGCCTCTCTCTTACAGACACACTCACACACACGCGCGCGCACACACACACACTGAGACACACACACACACACACACACACACACACACACACACACACACACACACACTCGCGTGCGCACATATATATATATATATATATATATATATATAAATAAATATATAGATATGTGTGTGCGCACGCGTGTGTGTGTGTGAGTAGAAACTGCAGGAGGATTTCGACGACATTATGATTGAAATAAGAAATGAAATTGCAAAATAGCAAATATTGTTTAACGTTATAGTAAAATTACATTTAAAAATATCTAAGATATGTTTTTTAAATTTACCTTTATAAAGTCGAAACACTATTCTACTAGAGTATATATATATATATATATATATATATATATATATATATCATACTAGTGTTGGTTGTCACTAAATCACTTTGTGGGTTTTTGGTGAAACAAGTGCAATACAAAATTTTGTTAACAGCCTGATGGTTGTTGTCTTGTAAAAGCTCCATGAAACCCAGCGGTCGCTGCCTAAATTCCATGGCATCAAATATATATATATATATATATATATACTGGGCAATTGGCCTTAATGTGGAGAGAGTTTGCCACTGGTTCGGGAGACCGGGTTTCAATCCTAGGTCGAGTCATACCAAAGACTAAAAAAAATGGTACTGCAATCGCAAACTTCATTTATTTTTTTACTTATACAAATGTATTCATAATTGTTCTCGTCGTTGAAAGTGGACACAAAATCACGTATTCACTTCCTGGACAACATTAATATTCTTTTGACCTGTTGGTGGAGGATGCAGAATACACCGACTTCATCTTTGTTGAGGAGTAAGACTCCCCCAACGAGTGTCTGGAATATCACACTATAAGTGCAAACAAATGATAATCATTAAATAGGAATAGTACTTGAAACTATTTAATTATGTATCACTTAATAGTATTATAAAAGAATTTGATCGGATATAACAGTGGAGGTGTAATGGTTATCGTCGTAGGAAATGGACATGGCGACACGAGTTCAAATCCTGGACAAGAATGATCACATTTCACATAGCACTAATACCCTTTGGAAAGGTATGGATCCAATTATTCTCCCTCCAGTTATGGGTAAATAGTAAGGCATACTAGGTTCTTCAGCCTTGGTGAGGTAACTAGTCTAGGAGAATGATAACTCTGAATTTAAACCTGTTAAACTTAAAAATTGACCTTGTGTCATATCCTGCCCGAGCGAAGGGGTTGGTAAATATGATGACCGTGTGTATATTATTTGTTTTTGATAGGAATACTTGAAACAATATGACTCTACAAACAAATAATTTGGCTCAGTCTGCTGGGTCCACAGAATACGCCTACTGCATCTCTGCAGAAGAGGTAAGATCCCCTCTAACAACGAGTATCCTGAATATGACACTAAACAATCAGATAGTGAGGCTCCAGTAATTCTGGAGCTTTGGGGAGTGTGGAGTATTCCTTTATTGTCACGCCCCTTGGTCTATTCTTGGCTGAATAGGTATGACCTAATAGGGTCCTATCTATGGGTCAAATAGAACTGTTTGACATGTAAACCGTACTTATAATAAAGTGAATTGTGTGAATTTGCACACTCAGTGTCATTACTTAACTGTACCGACTTTCTTATTGTTTGCAAAATCGAATTTCAGAACTTTTTAGAAGATGACATCATAAGCAAGAATTCTTTCCTTGAACCGCACGTGGTATAATGGTTAACGAACTAGATTGGTGTACCATTATAAGTTCTAATCATACTGGATGTTCCATACAGCCGGCTTTATGCTACAACTAAACAAAATTAAGTAAAAATTAAGTAAAAATAACTATAAGAATCTGTTGGCACTATTTAGAAATCAACTGAAAATATCTCTGACAAAAGATTCATTTCGAAAGTAATTCTCCCTATTTGTTTACCATAGAAACTGCAACAAATATACCGAGTATAATAAACAATTACGTCATTTTTAAAACTTCAATCGAGTGTTAAGATGAAGTCTTCACAGAGTGAATTGGTTAATTTGAAAAAGACAAAAAACAAAAAACAAAAGCAAAACAAAACAAGCGTCAGAAATCTCACCTGAAGACTAAATGTAATAAAAATCGCGATAACAACTGTGACGCTCTATTTGTCACTATATTTAAAAAGAGTAACCAACGTAGAGTTGTCAAAATTATCAAAACGCCATCAGTCATATTAGTGGTTGCGATAGAACCCCCTTAAAAGAAACAGTTTTCCATTTCGGCCGGATACAGTCGAGCGAAAGAAACCATAGAAAGGACTGAATCAAAATGAATCTGAAAAATCCTGTCTAAAGGAAAAATTACTTCAAAGAGAAAGACGAGTGAACCTCCAACCAAGTTGTTAGTGACCATCACCCGTTTCCACATATATCCTCTCTCAGCAAATAAATGAATAAATAAACGGAAAGTCTTATATTTGATGCCTGTCCTGGGTATGATAGCATCTGATGATGAGACACCTGGCCTGGAACTCTTGGGAGCATTGATTATTATTACCCCTCATTTCTATTTTCCTTCAACTAAGCTGGTTAACTTAACTAGACAACTTAACCCAGTCGGCCCTCATAATTACCCCTTTGTGAGGAAGAAGAGATGAATTCATTCCTTTTCGAGGGCATGAGCGTACATAATAATTGCTGAATTTAGTGTTTGAAATATATATGTATTTATCCTACTTCTCGGAACAAGTAGGATGTGACACAAGGTCAGTTTTTAAACGGTGTTCAACAGGTTTTAATTCAGAGTTTCTCTTCTATCCGACCGGCTACCATGCCAATATTACAGAGTCCAGACTTCCTTACTAATTTTTCGCGGGAGAACATTTAAACGAATACCTTTCCCAAGAGTGTTAGTGCTGAAAAGCAAACAGCCTCGTTCAGGTTTTAACTCGGTTATTCCTGACAATAATACCATGACCGTCTCGTCGAATCCCTGCTTCATAGTCTGGAGCAGGCAGCAGGTGGCATTTGCCTCAGTGAGAATGCAGACAAAATAGAATACATGGTCTTTAATCTTCGAGGTGACCACTCCACACTAAATGGTGGTTCTCTGAAACTCGTGGACAAGTTCACCTTCCACAGAAGTAGTGTCTCATCAAACGAAAATGACACCAACACGTGACTAGTAAAGGCATGGACAGCTGTCGATAGGCTATCAGTCATATGGAAGTCAGAATAGTCCGATAAAATAAACCCCAGTTTTTTCATGCAGCAGTCGTGTCAATATTGCTATGTGAATGCACCCCGTGGACGCTGACTAAACGTATGGAGAAAAAGCTTGGCGGCAATTACACAAGAATGCTGCGAGTTGTATTGAAAAAGTCCTTGACGCAACACCACACAAAACAGCAGCTGTACGGTTACCTACCACCCATCACAAAAACCATCCAAATTAGACAAACTAGACATGTGGGGCATTGCTGGAGAAGTAGGGACAAACTTATAAGCTATGTACTCTCGTGGACCTCTTCACATGGACAAGGAAAGCTAAAAACTATCTACCGCATCTCTGTGCCGATACGGGATGTAACTTTGAAGACCTACCGAGAGCGATTGACGATAGAGACGAGTGGCGAGAGGGGGCCAAGGAAATCCATGCTAGTAGCATGACATGATGATGATGATAATGTATGCAAATGTAACAACTATTTTGATACAGAGGTAGTATTAAATTTTGCGAATACCTATGGCACTTTGGCATTAACTAAAAATGTTTTGACTGATGGATTATCAAGCGGTCTATGGATTTTATGCTCAGAGATTAGAGAATAGCGTTCATTATACTTTCTTGGTTTCATTTTTTGAGTTGTTCTTTCTGAATAAGTTTTCTTTTCGTATTGTCCAATTAAATACGAATGATTTTTAAACAGATTTATTTGACTCAAGGATGAGCACCTAACAGGTACTTTCACTCCGGAAAAGAGTAGACCTGGGAGTTATGTCAATGGAGAGTTTCTATATATAACCTAGATCTGGGAATGAAATGTTTGGTAGAATGATGTTATCTCATCAAAAAAGAATTATAGATTGATTATACATAAGCCATCTCAACAGCAACTGTTTTATACAAGAAACATTTTACAATTAT
Organism: Sepioteuthis lessoniana; assembly: GCA_963585895.1. Classification (NCBI taxonomy): domain Eukaryota; kingdom Metazoa; phylum Mollusca; class Cephalopoda; order Myopsida; family Loliginidae; genus Sepioteuthis; species Sepioteuthis lessoniana. Next base: position 68,217,917 of record OY757926.1, read on the forward strand.
TTGAGATCGATGTGAGATGAAAAATCCCTATCAATGGATGTAGTGTAATGGTTATCGTCTTAGGAAATGGACACGGAGACACGAGTTCAAACCCTGAACGAGACTGATTGCATTTCACATAGCACTAATACTCTTGGGAAAGGTATGAATCCAATTATTCTCCCTCCAGCTATGGGTAAATAGTAGGGCAGACTGAATTCTTCAGCCTTGGTGAGGCAACTTGTCTAGGAGAAGGATAACTCTGAATTCAAACCTATTAAACTCCGCTTAAAAATTGACCTTGTGTCATATCCTGCCCGAGCGGAGGGGTTGGTAAATATGATAACCTGTCGATAGTAACCCACGTCTTTGCTAGACGTATGTTGACATCACTTTTACCAGATTTCTGCCGATGTATGTGAACTTGTATTCTAATTTTAGAAGCTTACCAGATAAAGTGGAGATAACTCCTTCTCGTTTAACCCACATGAACTAGGCCAATGCCTCCGGTTGCTTGCTCCAAGTGGTGCAGTTAAATTCAGCTTGTGCAATAGTATTGGCAAGAAACGTTAGATCCTATTCTTGTATACTCTCATTCATGATTTACGAAATTCAATGAACGAACGACACACTTCTTTATAAAAATATATCTCTTTCATTTTATTCTCGAAAGCGGGGCCACAGTTTAGAGATTGGTAAATATATATATCAATGGATGGGATTCATATTTATCCTCTTTTGACGGTAAAACAAAACTGTCGAAGCCTCCTAAATTTTATATGCATACTTACTAGACATAGGAGTCGTTTTAGGGCTTAAAGTTGTTATTCATTGAGAAAAAAGGACTGTCAGTGAGAATGGGTATCTACCTGTTGTAATTCTATTTAACACTGTTTGATCATAACCCAAATAGAACACTACTAGTTTGTGACAAGGTACAACACAACTAACTCCTAGTACTACGGGAAAAAAAATTTTAGATAAAAATTTCGAGAAAAGAAAATATCTGTCTCATTACCTTTGCGACATACTGGATTTTTTTTTAATCTTCTGGATATTCTAAATCTAAATTTCACTCTCTTAGATTAAAATGATATTCCGTCACAAAACTCTTTGGCATTTTTCACAGTACATTAATTTGATTAATGTTTTGAAAAACATCTGTGATTCATGTATTGATACCAAAACCGGCGTAGGTGGGTATTTTACTCAGCATTCAACTACTACTGCTACACGTACTTCTACTCGTGGTGTAGTGGTTAACAAGCAGAACTGCGACATCTTAGTGAGCAAGTTCGAACTTTATGATGTGACTACGTTCGTTTTCGAACTAATACCTTTTGGGAAGATATGAAACAACTCCATCTATGGGTGAAATAGTACCGCTACTGTTCTTTTACAAGGACTGACTTAGTATCAAATAACCCATGACATTTAAGATGTCATTAAACAAAGAAATCAAACTAAACTTATACTACTACTACAACTGTGGTGTAACGCTTATCTTACGAAGAAATAGACTCAGTGGACAGTTTAAATCCAATATCAAGCAATATTTACTTAATGCTAAGGTCTTTGGGAAAGGTACGATTCTATCCCTCTACGCCCAAGCCTGAGGAAATTGTAAGGTAGACTGAGCTATTTGGCATTGCTACGGCAACCAGTCTGCTTATATTCTTATTTACGAGAATGATGGTTGGTTGGTTTTACGGCATCTCAAAATTTATTGAGTTATTTTATGCCGAAGTTAGTTTAATAACTATGATCACAAATTATATGCGTTACAAAGAAGGTATCTCCACAATAATTTTAAACAGTAAAAAAACTTCACTATTTAAAACAGTCAATTTGTCCCATAGATGGAACCTTAACAGGTACTACCACTTCAGATCAGAGTACATCTAAGAGCAAAGGAAGAGGTGACTGATCGGAGCTCCAAAAATAGAACCTCACCACCTGACGCAGGAAAATTTTTAGGGAATTAAAGTGATTCTTTTAGAGGGAAAAAAAGATGATTAACATATAGATTGGTTTTGTAAGAAATCTAATCTGTAAATTAAAAAGGAATTGTGGGTAAAAATCTCAAAGCTTTTTAATAAGGGCATGTAATGAGAGTTTCTTGAAAGGAATTTATGTAAAGTGATAAAAAAGAAGTGTATATAGAGAGAGTATGAGTTTTGGTACCTTTCAAAGAAAAAAATGATGACATACCAAAATTAAAATTGATAACTTGGTTAGAAATGGTTGAAATTTGGATATGTATTACTGTAATTGCTAAATTGTTAATTTTATTGGTTTTGTAGTTGTCTTAATCTAAAACGAGAAGTAACCGGAACTAGCCTTACATGGGTAAAGGCAATACATAGCCAAAATGGATTTCTTTTCTCCCTCTCTTTCTTTCCTTTTACTATCCCTCCTGTCTGGTCGTATGTTATTTTATTTTCTTGTTGGATCTTATGAAGTCCGGTGAAAAATTATTTTAAAGTCTTTGATTCACATCAATGCTCTTAACAGGATGGAAATAAATTTTTTTATCCTAATGTGACCGAAAATTTTATATATATATATATATATATATATATATATATATTAATAGTCTAAAAGCAAAATCAAATTAAGTACAGATCAACTTTTACAAGGTCAAGTCACGTTGAATACATAAGTTGCTTATCATATTTACTAACCCATCCGCTTGGGCAGGATATAGCACAAGGTCAATTTTTTAAGCGGAGTTTAACAGGTTTGAATTCAGAGTTTTCCTACTCCTAGACTAGTTGCCTCACCAAGGCTGAAGAACCTTGTCTGCCCTACTATTTACCCATAGCTGGAGGGAGAATAATTGGATTCATACCTTTCCCAAGGGTATTAGTGCTATTAATTAGTGCTATTAATGCAATCAGTCTCGTCAAGGATTTGAACTCGTGTTACCGTGTCCATTTCCTACGACGATAACCATTACACCACGGGCACCTCCTAACAAGTTGCTTATTGATCAAGGAAGTTAAAACTTGATGAGCCTGTTCTGAGCTAAGATGTTAACATTTTCTTTACTTAATAGAATATCAACCTTCGTGGGATAATGCAAAAGCCATCCTTGTAGAAGAACAGCAGTGGTACTATTTAGCCCATAGCTGGGGAGGGGATAACTGGGTTCTTACTTTTCCTTAGGGCATTAGTCCGGAAGTGAACATAACATCGTTACTGGTGTTCGAATTCACTTACTGTGATGTCGCTGTAAAACACGTTTGCTACTACGTCATGAGGACCCACCTGTACAAAGATGGTCCAGTAAGATGCTGATCCAGTAAGATGCTGACTTACAGTCAAGTCATGTTGGATGTACCAGTTCTCGACGGACCATGGTAGTTTAGAATCGACGGGTCCACTCATTTTTTAGATGGGTCACTACTTAGTAACAACAATTATTTTATGAAACAGCGTTAGAAAAGCTTACTATAACCATTTTACCTCTTTAAGAATAGTCGTATTGGAGAAGAACCAATCAACGAAACGTTGATCCAAATTCTGGAAACAGTTCGGGAAGATTTCAACTGACCCTGCGTTCATGTATTTTGTCAAGGCCTGCTCATAGTCACCAGGAATTCGATCACAGGAGTGAGAGAGATGTAGAATCACGGAACTATTCTTTTTTGGCCGTAAACTTGTTTATAATCAGTGATGTTCCTTAGAAACAATTTTCCATGAATTTTTTCGAATGTTCAGGTTTGAAGGCCATTGAAGAGTCTAGTGAGTGGAATTTGATTTATGAACAATTATTGTTCCCGTCAATTGTCAATTAGATCGGATTTCAGGATGATGAGAATTAAAAAAAAAAGAAAAAGCAATGCTTCACTGTATATGAAAGGGATGTTTCTGAAGCGAAACGCCCATTGAAAATGTCACTGGAATATGTTGTATGCCAAGAGAGCTATTTTTTCAGAATACGTTTTCTTTATCTTTTTCAATCTCATAAAGAGTCGATTAATACGAAAGTACTTCCGTTATTTAAACACAGTGACATCACAAAATTTTCACTGGGAAATTTAAATCTTTTTAAACATTTTTTGAGCCCCCTTTCGGGCATTTGGTTAATCACCAATATTCACTTTTCTCACCGTTTATTCGGTGTCTAAATTAAGAGAAAATCTCAACTGGTGTTGATTTTTTTTCTGTAACTAAGTAAGTAGGGTTGGCGACCGTAGTCGAGGTTGACCAAAAGGCTCCCTTTTGAATAGCTACTACACTGAGGTGTAGTGGAGGGCGCTACTCCTTTCCCTAGATTGCTTCACTTTACCCTTGATACGTACCTTATAATTCTAAGCGTTAAGCAAAGAGGTATCAAGTACCATTTTAAAAGTCTTCGGTATGACACGACCTGGGATTAAACCTATGTCTCCCAGTCCATTGGCGAACACTCTACCCACTGCGTCAGTTACGATGAAAAAATTATTATTTGTTTGGCGTTCCATGAACATAAAACTATAAACCCATTACAAAGGGAGGTGCCCGTGGTGTGATGGAGGTGCCCGTGGTGTAATGGTTATCGTCGTAGGAAATGGACACGGTAACACGAGTTCAAATCCTTGACGAGACTGATTGCATTTCACATAGCACTAATACCCTTGGGAAAGGTATGAATCCGATTATTCTCCCTCCACCTCTGGGTAAACAGTAGGGCAGACAAGGTTCTTCAGCCTTGGCGAGGCAACTAGTCTTGGAGAAGGAAAACTCTGAATTCAAACCTGTTAAACTCCGCTTAAAAAATTGACCTTGTGTCATATCCTGCCCGAGCGGAGGGGTTGGTAAATATGATAAAGATAAAGCCATTACAATGCGATGCATTTGGTATACTAAACAACATATAATTCGTTTTATTTTTAAATAATCTTTTAGAGCCAATTAAATCAGGCTTGCTCAAATATAGGAGCCAAACTGATTTCTCAATAATCGATTTCTTCCAATATGTTCCTGCTTTTCTTTTCATATATATATAGCTTTTTCTAGTCCTGGAGGCAGCACCCCAGAAAGCAGCAGCTGTATGGCCACTTACCACCTATCACGAAAACTTAAATAGTAGGACAGACTAGGTTCTTCAGCCTTGGTGAGGCAACTAGTGTTGGAGAAGGAAAACTCTGAATTCAAACCTGTTGAACTTCGCTTAAAAATTGACCCTGTGTCATATCCTGCCCGATCGGAGGGGTTGGTAAATAGGACCTATCACGAAAACTTTCAATGTTAGACGAACCACACAGGCAGGATACTGCTGGAGAAGTAAGGACGAACTTATAAGTGATGTACTCTTGTAGACCCCTTCACATGGACGACCAGCTAGAACCTACATACATCTGTGCCGATCGGGATGTAGCCCTGAAGACCAGCTGGAAGCAATGGAAGATAAAGAAGGGTGGCGAGAAAGGGTCAGGGATATCCATGCTGATGGCGTGACATGATGATTATATATATATATATATATATATATATATATATATTTAATTCATGGAATTTAGACTGTAACCCTTGGGTTTCATGGAGTTTTTTGCAAAACAACAATCATCAGGCAGTTAAGAAAATGAAATGAATCGAAATAAACATATATATATATGTATATATATATAAAACTTACATCGACTCGATCTTGATTTCTACTTAAATGGCAAAAAACACCCAACAGAATTTTAGTTTCTATAATCTACTATACGATCTATGAACCCGTTGGTCCTCATTGAAACAGTGATCCATGATGATATCAACGCTTTTATTATGGAAGGATAGATTTACTGTAATTAGCATTTAATAATTATCTCCGTCATGCCAAAAATTCTTTCTTTTTCAGCAGATTGTACCAGCTACGAAGCATACCTCAAAAAGTTGTTGAAAATGGTTATTTTCTGCAGGTGTAGCTGTTTTCTTTTTCTCTCGGAAATGAATCCAGAAGAAGACTGAATTCTTCTTTGTTGTTAAAATATACTTATTCTAGGAAAATGTTCTGAAACTTTATTGTCAAAAATCATTTGACTGATGGAACTAAATAGTAGTAAGTTTTGTTCGTCTTCCTGACCTGTTAAGATACTGTGACAATATGACCGCTGGCCGACCTCTACTATCTCAACCTCCTAAACTAGCTCATGGCCATCCGATCGTCAAGTGGTTCCTCTCATCTCCGGCCAGTGGCATTTAACGTTGCTTTACAAACACACAAGACACAATATACCCAACCGAAAGGGTGGAAGAAAAGAAGAACAAACAAGCACGGACTTGGGTTAGCTCTAAGCGCAAAAAAGGCGAAGTTTTTAACACTTTTCTGTGGTCTTCTGTGCATCTGTGGCTATCGCATGCGTGTATCTGAGCGAAATTCCCACACAGCCACCAGGAACACTGACTCATGCTCTGGGTTCACAGGTCCTAGCTCCTCGTTCAGCAGCCGCCTTTCTCTAACCGTCGCCTTTCCCCGACTGTCACTAACTCCCTTCTGTTGTCTGCCCTTGGACCTTGCCTTCCCTCGTCTTCTTCCTGTCGCATAGGAAATCTCGCGCGTAAGCCCTTTGTGTGGATTTCGCGCCAAATCAAACAAATGAATCCTCTGATTGGCACTGACCCACACCTACAGAAACGAATTCCACCCATCGTGCTACAATACCTAAAATAGATAGTCATTTGGTGAGCTATGCGTTAAATTAACATAAGTTTATTCTTGAGGGAATGGACTTCCACCAAACGATGGGTTCTCCAAGATTTTCTCTCATGCTACGAGTTAAGGACGTTCTTTTAAGAATGAAGGGAAGATCAGGGAGAGTCTGTGCCAGTTCAATCTGAATTTATTTTATTTATAAGCGTGAAAGATTTTTCAAGCAGTCAGATTACATGTTACAAAGTTAATTCTTGTCTTTTTCAGACTTAATCTCTGCTTTTTCTTATCTTAATTTGTATAGTTTTGACTAAAGATAAATTGTGAAAGACACAAAATTAGTCATTATTTTTGGAATTATAAAATATCCTATTGATATTGGCGCTAACACTTCTTCACCTTCGTCAATAAGTCAATGCCTTGAATGGGACTCGAGGTGTGTGTAGGAGAGAATCGTGAAGAACATATTGTCATGGGGAAGTCAGCCCTCTCAAGAAGATATCTTTATTAACTGAATACGTCGTGAACCTAACAACTGATATCTATATTTTAAGGGTCGCCACTTCTTAACAAGTCAAGAAGATACTTTTTATTTCCTTTGTTTTAATGATTTTTAACAAATTTCTCCAGAATTTAATTTTAGAAGTATTTTTTTGATGACTACATAAAAATCTAACATTCTTCAGAAGGTATTTATGGGTGAAGCACTTCTTGACTGCCACATTTTCCTGAAGACAGTAGCTAGAAAAAACACTTGCAACATCTGCAGAAAAAGATCCTTTTTTTAACTGCTCAGACGATATTTCTACTGGCCTTTCAATGTGGGAACAATTCAAAAAGATCTTTTCTTCGGACCAAATATTGCACAGAGGATATTTCGTGCAAATTTTCAAATCAACCGTCAAAAAGAAAAAAAAAGAGAAGAAATAAAAACAAACATTAAACAAAGGAACTTCTCAAAAGCAAAATGATGGTAAGTTCATCATTTTTGGTTATTTCATGAGAGAAATCATGTCATGACTACATATTACCTTGGAAGCAGTGTCTCATCAACCGTAAAAGACATCGACACGAGGTTAACGAAAGCATGGACAGCTATCGATAGGCTCTCGATCATATGGAAATCAGACCTGACCGATAAAATGAAATGCAATTTCTTCCAGGCAGCGGTCGTATCGATACTGCTATATGGATGCACTACTTGGACGCTAAATAAACGGCTGAAGAAGAAGCTAGACGGCAATTACACAAGAATGTTGCGAGCAGTTTTGAACAAGTCCTGGCGGCAACACCCCACAAAGCACCAATTATACGGCCACCTGCCTCCCGTCACGAAAACTATACAAGTTAGACGAACCAGACACGCAGGACACTGCTGGAGAAGCAAGGGTGAACTCATCTGTGATGTACTCCTATGGACCCCCGCATACGGCCAAGCAAAAGCAGGACGACCAGATCGAACATACATACAACAGCTATGTGAGGATACGGGATGTAGCCCTGAATACCTGCCAGAAGTGATGAATGATATGGAGAAGTGGCGAGAGAGGGTCAGGGATATCTGTGCTAGCGGCACGACATGATGATGATGATGACTACATATTAGTAGTACAGAAAATATATGCTTTTTTGTTATATTTTATATATTAAGCATGTAGTCTTCATTTCTGTACAATTTCATTTTTCTTTTAAATTTTACTTTCTTTTGTTAATTTATCGTTTTAAGAGATGCAGTAAGTAGAAAAGTTGGTGACTGTAGTCATGGGCAACCAGAAGGCTCCCTTTTCAATAGCCATTACACCGAAGTGTAGGGAAGGGCGCTACCCCTTTCCCTGGATTGCTCCACTTTACCCTTGATACGTACCTTATAAAGCTGAGTGTTAAGCAAGGAGGTATCAAGTACCATTTTTAAAGTCTTTGGTATGACTCGACCTGAGATTGATCCCAGGTCTCGCGGATCATTGGCGAGCACTCTACCCACTAGACCAATGAGCCGGTTTCAGCAATCCAATATATATGAAAGTCGTATATCAACGATTATTATAACACTCACAAGATATCTGACAAATGTCGAAATAGATGCTTGTGATTTAGGCCAAAGAAAACCTCAGCGTAAATGACAGAGAGAAAAAAAAACGCACGCACGCACGCACGCAGGAGTGCACGTGTGTGTGTGTGTGTGTGTGTGTGTGTGTGTGTGTGTGTGTGTGTGTGTGTGTAAAAATAAACTAAAGAAAACACAAGGCAGATTTGAATTAAATACAATTTTTCCTTTCTTTTATTGAAAATCAAACTAAAATAATGCATTTACAATTTTCTTAAAATTACAAAAAATAAAAATAAATTAAAAAAAATAAAGAAGCAAAAAAGGTTCTTTCGAACAAAACTGTCAGATGGCATTAACAACAATTCTGCGAAGAGGGAGATTTTTTTCCCCCTGTTAATCTTCTTGCTTCGGACAAATAGCGCTGCTGATTTAGATTCTCTGCTTTAGCCGGCTTTTACATAAATTATCGCCAGTCAGTTTTTTTTCCAAGGAAAACCTTGCAACTTCAGCGGTAAAATATCCGACTGAACATATTTAAAAAAAAACAAACAAACTTACCTTCAATTTATTAACAAAATCATTCTGGTTGATAAATTGAAGGTAATATTTTTTTAATAATGTTGAAATAAAAATAAATATTTATTTTATTTTTCGTAAATGTAATTCAACAAATGCAAGGGAGATAATTATGACTTACTCAAAGATTTATACTACGACTACTAATTCGGTTTTCACTTTTATATATTTAAAATTATATATATATATATATATATATATATATATATATATATATATATATATATATGTGTGTGTGTGTGTGTGTGTGTGTGTGTGTGTGTGTGTGTGTGTGTTAGAATTTACATATAGATGTTTTTGCTTACATTTAAATGCTGTTGACTTAGATTAAAACTCTTTCGGTAAAAAGACAGTAACATTTTTTGTAAAATAACACAGTTTATAATAACGATACATAACTCAATTTTTCGTTTCTGGATAATACATCTAGATTTCTTAGTTATTTATGTTACAGAAGTATCAAAAATGGTCATTATTATCTTCAAAATTTGCTTTTATGCTTTTGATAATGAAATTGTAGTAGTATCTGTGAAAGAATTTATCTGTATTTTTATGGTCCCTGACTATTTAACGTTAAATTTGATATTTAAAATAAGGGTTTAGTATTTAGGCGTTTAAAGGTTTAATGTATTCCCCACACGTTTCATGTTTTAGTTTGGTATATAGAATGTTTTGTTTAGAATAAAGGTTGAATAAGCACATGGATAAAACAAATGAATGAAAACTTTACCTCTTTTATTAATTGAAAGTATCAAAATTTTGATAATTTAATTTAATTAAGGCCCGAAAAAATCTACACATGAATCTAAATTTATAGTAAAGTTATACACAAATGAATAAAAGTGATTTTTTAGTTCCAGAAAATTTTCTATCAGCACCACGGCACTTAATCTATAAGCAATCTTCTGAAAAAATAGGTAAATTTGAAAATTTCATTACCCATGTCACAAATGCGATGTTTGGAGAAAAAAATAGGTGTTTCATATTTACTGTAGGAATAAGCAATTGGGAAATAACATCTTCTGTCCAGGAAAAAAAACATAAGATTTTGTGCGTTGTGTTATTCTTGTCATATCTATCTTTAACGTAAATCACTTTCACGCATCAGCCCCAAAATATAATCTCCCCTCATGTTTCTCTTATACATACCTTGTCAGTACAAAAGAAAAGTTTGAAGATAAAAATAGGTATTTTCCATTTACTTTAAGCAAAAACAACTGGGAAATAACATTTTCTTCCCAGGAACAACAAAAAAATAAAAAGTAAAATTTCGTTGCATTGTCTTATTCTTGTCGTAATTTTCACATTTTCATTTGCGTAATATCGGAACGAAACAGCATATAAATCAAAATTTACATGTATTCATTCGGGTGAGTCAAAAGTTTTGCAATGTTTTGATAACGTAAGGCACAATTTAGCTATTTCAGATGCTTTTGCCAAGATTTTGAAGGTGATGTAAAGCATTAGAGTTTGAGATACCGAGCTCGCCTGATTCTCTCCCCGTGCTACTCACCATCGGGGTTTGTCCCTGTGTGGCATAATGACTATGCGACATTAGAATGAGCGAGTTTGAACTCCAGTCGAACTACTGTGTTCACTTTCGGTCAAGTACCCTTCTATGAACCCTCTTGCCTCACTGGTTATGGGTTTAATAGTATTATTGTTTTGCTTCTACAAAAATAACCAATGATGGTTGATGCGCCATTAGCCTATGAAACTGGCTTGCAGTACAGACTTGGATTTCACGGTTTTAGGCCTACTTGACCTCGACTGATCGTTGAGGTTCTTGCAAACTGACGATCCGCTTACTGCATTTTGATCGACTGTGTCTTCACCTTTCACGCAAAAAATGTGCTTGCTTTCTTTCACGACGTTATAACCTTCGTAACGACATTATAACCTTCGTATCGCAAAAGTCTCTGAATTGGATTTACATCCTACGTTTATCTGTTCAGCTTTCAAACTACACATAGAGTGAAGCAATGCACAACGTGTCAGTGCACCAACTATCATGATACTACTTATGAAATAGAATAATTTCCACGGTTTGAACTGCGTTGGTTACGCCATAAACTTGTGCGTACGAAAATATTGCAAAACTTCTAACTAAGTATTCATTCAAACCCACCGTTAAGTGGAATAAAGTCGAGTTGCATTTAGAGTTTTCCTTCTCCTAGGTTGGTTTTCTTATCAAGGTTAAAAAAAAACAAACTCTGATACTTGTAAAGAGTTACATTTAGATATACTAATAGAGTTATACTATTGTTATATAAGAACGTGCAAACGTGTTTTGAAGGCAGGCTTTAAACACAGCTCACGGCAACAGGGACTATGTAAAATAAGTAAGTAAAGTCGGCGACTGTAGTAGAGAGCGACCCGAAGGCTCCCTTTTCGATAGCTACTACACCAAGGTGTAGGGGAGGGTGCTACTTCTTTCCCTGGATTGCTCCACTCTACCCTTGATCTGTACCTTATAATGGTGAGTGTTAAGCAAGGAGGCATCAAGTACAATTTTTTGAGTCTTTGGTATGACGCGACCTGAGATTGAACCCAGGTCTCCTGGGCCATTGGCGAACACTATAAGTACAAGGACAAAATAAAATGAAACTTGACAAACAGGTTTCTTTCCAATGCCATGCAAAAATGAGTGTGAAAACAAGAATCAAAATTTTCACGTATTTACACAAAAGTTATACAAGAATTAACGATTTTTTAAATTAAGTTCCATAAAATTCTTTATTAAGATATTGCATTGAATCGATTTGAAATCTTCTGGAAATGAGTCAATCTAAAAATGTTAAAATCTAAACGATAGAATTAAAGTTTAAAGATTAAAATAGGTCATTTTCACTTACATTTTTGGCAAAAACAATTGGGGAATTACATTTTCTGTTTAGGAACAAGAAAATAATTTGTAGTGTACAAACAATTTGGAAATAATATTATCTGTTTAGGAACGAGAAAATAATTTGTAGAGTACAAACAATTGGGAAATAATATTTGCTGTTTAGGAACACGAATATAATTTATAGTGTACAAACGATTGGGAAATAATATTTTCTGCTTAGGAACAAGAAGATAATTTTTAGAATGTAAAATAATGTGATAATTTGCTAAAAATGGAAGTGACATATTGATTCATTGACCTCCGAAGACAGCTTTTAAAGTAATGGTTTCGAAACTGCGATCGCGAAAAAGAATATATATAAAAGCAATATTCTATAATATAATTATATCTGTCCTTCTAACTGGATTAATCCTGAGTACTGACAATTATAATTCGGTGATAATTTTTTAAGCGACAACAAGGAATATAAAATGATTATTGTATAATGAAATGTAAAGGCTGAAAATTATTTTTTTGACATTTGTCAGTTTGTCTCGCTTTACCCCACAGGATATGAGTTAAATAGTATCATTGTAGTTCTACAAAAATACCAATTTGAGCTTTGATAATATACCCAACGTAGATGAGATTCTTCAACTATTATCTTTATTATCTTTATTATTTGCTAGTATTATTCTTAAATCTTTAAGTGGATAGTCATGAAATCTATGTATAACTTCCCTATCTGTCTGTGTGTGTTGCATGTGTGTATGCGTGTATTTCGCAGGAACAGGAAGAAAAAGCATTAAGTGAAATCGAAGGGAAACCATTTCGAATATCTACTAAAGATTTTTCCCGCCCAAACACGGAAGGTTAGATCTGGTGTGGCTAGGCGGGAACGAGTCGGTGCACGGGAAGTGAGACGTCGCTCCTCTGATACCAGGTCCCGTGACTTCGATCCAATATTGCTGAGTAAGTATTTTTCCTAGTGTATATTTTTGTTTATTTTCTTATTCACTCCATCAATAGCCTCCCTCTCCCTTATCTTTTTTCTTATTGGTTTATTTTCTTTTTCTTTCCCCCTGCTAAGATCAGATAAACTAACTACCATCAATGGCGGGTATAGATTTTGTAGTAAACCATAAAAGTGTAGAAGATATAAGCTTTACTCCCAGGCGTCTCGTCGATAGAAACATGTTATCACAACTTTTCTGCAATGATTTGCTTATTTTTAGGCCATTATGGAACGATCTATAAAACATATCAATTCGGTTTTATTAAACTAAAGTCACAACAATTCTTGGTTGTTGATACTTTGAAAAGTTGAGATATATGATAAAAGAAATCTAGAAGTAGTGAGTTAAAAGTATCGAAACTGAAGCTGTATCTACCAAGACAGAAATGGATAATGAATAAAAACTTAATTTACTTTGAAATAGTCCCCTGAGCATTCCGTGTTGTTATTCCAACAAGCTGATCATTGTTCGAAGCCTCTCTGAAATCCTTCTTTTCTTCAGTGTGAAGCCGCGCCGTTGTTTTGGCAACAAGAAAGACGTAAAAAGCTTAACCCGAGAGAGTATACAATAAGTTGCACTTAAACTTGTGTTTTGTCAAAACTTCCTGTTCGAAAAGTATCGAGAATAGGCACTAACTCAAGATAGAAATCAACAACTCTTGACAAAAAATATGGAATCGAAGACTGAGAGGATGTTATCTTTGTTTAAAAAATAAAACTTCGAGTATTCCCAGTGTGAAATACAATAAAATTTCCAAATCATGTAAACATTTTCGTCAATTTCTATGACAAAGGTAATGAATAAAGGTCAATTTTAAAATGGAATACTGTTGGTTTTTAATTACGAGGTTTCCTTCTCCACTAGTTACCTTACTGAGGTTGAAGATCCTGTCTCTGAGTGGTGAGGTAAGAGAAATGGATTAATTTCTTTTAAAAAGAACATTGACTCCAAATGAAACGCAAACAGGTTCGTCTAAGATTTGAACTCTCGTCACCGATTCCATTTTTACGACGATAAATCTTACATTAAGTAGTTGAAGTTGTAATTGAGACAAAATTTGATCAAAACGGATTTTTTCTCCATTTTGAAATCTAAATGAATTATTATGCAACTCCTATTTTGTAGTCATGAGAAAAATAGTTGGGCAGACTTAGCTTGATACAACAACCAAGCTTAGTAAAGAAAAAAGCTGAATTTGTTATATACTACCGCTGGATCTTGATACACAAAGAGGAACACGTATATATAAAGATATAATCTTATATTTTTATTCGTCAACAATGACGCTTGTGTGGAGCTGGAGAGTAGTTGGAAAGAGTTCGCACACGCGATGGAGCAGTCGGGAGTCAGAAGAGCCTGCGGAAACTGACTTCAGCCAAAACTTTAGATCTTTTATGGTATTAAAACTCCCATACAACACATATGTAATGTTTTTGTTTTTTTTATTAGTCGCAGCTTACACCCATCCATTGGTTGTTTTTCATTGGTCAGGTCTTACACTCAGGTAATGCTTGTTTTTTCATTGGTCACGGGTTTTACCCACACTGTACTTGCTTTTCATTGGCCATGATTTACACTCACGCAATGCTTGTTCTCCATTGGTCCCACCTTACGCATTGTTTGTTTTCCGGTAATCTTTTTGTTGATTTTAACAATGGCCGGATATACCTCTCGACAACATCCACCGGTTAATCACTGTTCAAGGTGATATATAACAAATTCAAACCAGGTGTATTCCGCTGAAAGATTCATCTTGTGTTTCACCTTGTTCTTGCCACACACACACACACACACACACACACATATATATATATATCCCCCCCACAAAAAAAAGAAAACGGCCAAACCAAACGCTAAAGTAATATTTGGAATGGAACATTCTAGAATCAGGTGGCATTATAAATATAAGGAAAGACAAAAAAACTTCATAAATATGTGGATATATAAAAAAAAACTAAACAATTGTTAGGAAAGACTCGTTGGGTAGAGGTTAGTACAATTTTCTTTTTTAAAAAATAACACTGGATATTCGATGACTTGTAAAATCTGCTGGTGAATTTTTGTTATATTTTAATCTAAGAATCTTGACGAAAGCATGGACGGCTATAGATAGGCTCTCAATCATATGGAAATCAGACCTGACCGATGAAATGAAGCGCAGTTTCTTCCAGGCAGCGGTTGTATCGATACTGCTATGTGGATGCACTACATGGACGCTAACTAAACGGCTGGAGAAGAAACTTGACGGCAACTACACAAGAATGTTGAGAGCAATATTGAATAAGTCTTGGCGACAACACCCCACGAGACGCCAACTGTACGGCCACCTGCCTCCCATCACGAAAACTATACAGGTTAGACGAGCCAGACACGCAGGACACTGCTGGAGAAGCAAGGACGAGCTCGTAAGTGACGTACTCCTATGGACCCCCACATATGGCCAAGTAAAAGCAGGACGACCAGACCGAACTTACATACAGCAGCTATGTGAGGACACGGGATGTAACCTAGAAGACCTGCCGGAGGCGATGAATGATAGGGAGAAGTGGCGAGAGAGGGTCAGGGATATCCGTGCTAGCGGCACGACATGATGATGATGATGATGATATATTTCTTCAACTGGTTTCTGGACTAAAAAAAGGTATTAATTTTGTGCAAAAAATAGACTAAAAAAGCTGTAATATTGTATCTATATTTTTCATTCATCAACCAAGAAAAAGAAAAAACTCTGAATTCAAACCTAAACCCACTTAAAACTGACGGCGTGTGTGGATATATATATATATATATAGAGAGAGTAATTGATAATATATTAATCAAATTACCATGACTAGAAAATTCGGCAAACACCTACATGCGACATACGGAGCACTGAACAGCTCTTTCGACCTTATTGGGTCTCATCAGCAGTGCATACTATAATCTCCATCACTAGAGACTCAAAAAATGGTACTTGATGCCTCCTTGCTTAACACTCACCATTATAAGGTACGGGTCAAGGGTAAAGTAGAGCAATCCAGGGAAAGGAGTCGCGCCCTTCCCTACACCTTGGTGTAGTAGCTATCGGAAAGGGAGCCTTCGGGACACCCTAGACTATGGTCACCAAATTTACTTACTAAAATGATAGATTTGTTGTAAATCTGACAGTTTGATAGAAATATGTAGAAAGTTGGATAAATCAAACAAGTTGGATAAATCAAATTTAGATGTGTGATACTTCGTTCGCCTTTACTACATCTCGAACTTTATCAGGAGTAACTGTTGGTATATTTTAGCGTCCACACAAGTTTTTTGTTTGTTTTATTGATGAAAGCTTGAGTATACATAAATTAATTAGAAGATGAGTGTGCAACAAGTGGTCCGCATGCCACAAACTGACCCGTCAGATCAGTCAGTGAGCTCCTCGCTGGTTTAATTTTTTTTTTTTACCTCGTACGTTTATTTCGAATTTGTTTCTTAGCCAGTTTTCAATTCGACCCTACTAAATGTCAAGAACGTTACATTTTGGATTTTCAAGCGTCCTGGTCAAAGAGACCTTGTTCTGAACTCAAAGGTTGAAGGACTTCTTTTTAGAGTTATGGTTGATGATTGCCGTTAGCTTTTATTAAAATTTTGTAATTTTATTCATTTGAAATGACAATTCAATATTATGTATTAAAATTTAATTTCATTTGTCTTTATTATTTCAAAATGTATCTACACTATTTTCATATCTTAATACACTAGTTGTTATTAGATTACATATTTTTGCTGGTGACTTATCTTAATTTTTGTTTAAGTGGCCCGCAAAGGCAAAATATTGTATACCGTTGAATTAAAGCATATGGTTAAAATGCTATTAGATATGAAAGAAATTTGCAACCGAAAAAGAATTTTGTTATATCAGCATATTTGTTGCAATAATCAGATTGAATAAAACAGTTCCGGCTGAGCATAACTTTCTACTTTAGCAGATTATACCACATCAGCAGTAAAGATTGAAAGTTCCTGGGGGTAACGAGTATTTACGCTTTGAACGATAGAACTACGCGAGGGCAATGGAGTGATTATGAATCACAGCACAAAGACAGCAAAAGCGGTAAGGGGGGGAACAGAGAGATGTAGAAGCCGACAAAATCCAGACTCTCTCTCTTAGAACGTCACCTCACATGACATACTTTACCTTCCAGGCCTCAATTATTGTTAGCATTCCAATTTCACATCAGCAATATTATTTCTTTCCAGTGTTTTTCTCTTGGATAATTAATTCAAGTTTTCCATTTCTATTTCTGAAATTTTTTTCTATCTCAGACACGTTAGATAAACCATTTGACGCCCTGATGTCTTAGGTATTATTATACATATTGAAACACGTTCAATTAGATCTATACAGAATTTTCTTTTTCTTAACTAATACGCCACCGGGACTCCTCCATCAATATATATATATATATATATATATATATATATATATATATATATATATATATATATATATATATATATATTTGTTGTAGGTCCAAAGAGAGAATAAAATATTTGAAAAGGAGTCGGTCCACGAAGAGATTTCTTTTTTTTTTAGGATTTATTTATTTATTTTGTTCTTACATACGTGTATGTTTCCAGCTTGATGCTTTCGTCAGAGAACATGTATGGCACAAGGTCTTGTTAACTGGATATTCATTGAGACTTGAAATCTATCGTGTTTGCAGTTTGAATGGTTGTCAGTTGGTTGTGATTGTTTCATATAGGTCACTCTTTTCTTTTTCTTAGAGTTGGTTTGTCTTAACCTACTTTAGCCCTTATTTGCTTTTGACATTTGATACGTTGTGTGTGCGTGTGTGTGTGTGCGTGTGTGTGTGTGGAGTTGTTTCGGATTTCACTTATAGTTACTTTTTCAGTATATGTGTGAATGTGCGCCTTGAGATTCCTTTAGTGTATATATATATATATATATATATACTCCTCATATGCTTTTGATATTTGATACGTTGTGTGTGTGTGTGTGTGTGTGTAAATGGGTGTACTGATATTTTTTGTGTGTATATGTATGTTTCCATTTGTGTGTATATGATTCCTGTTTTATTTAACTTTGGTTTAAATTTATCTATAAATTTCTTTTCCTTTATTTGAAGTGGCGTATTCTTTTGATATATTGGCATTATTTTAAATTTACCTCGACTAACCTGGTATAGGTGTTTCGATACATTTAATTTTCTGTTTTCTTCTATGTGATGTTACTCCTGTGAAGTGATGTCCTAGTATTGAGGGTCTGTGTTGACCCTATGTATATTTCTTTGTATTTGCTACATTCAGTTATGTAGACAAGGCTTTTTGAGTTTCAGCTTATGTCTTTATTTTGAATTTTGTTTCCGGGTTTTTAAAGGTATAGGATTTTCTTTCTATAATTATATCACATACTTTACATCGTTTATTTTTGCATTTGGTAACCCCTAGTCTTGTGTTTTATCCGAATGTAGATGAGGTGAGTATTATTTTGAGATTTTCGGGTTGTCTTGGGCTTTTAATGATTTTTTTTTGTATCTTGTATTTCTTTGATTTTGTCATTGTTTTTAAGTTCTTCTAGATTTTTCCTTATTTCTTTGAAAAGTTCTGGATTGATTTTTTTGTAGGTTGTGATGTATGCTAGGGGTTCCTCGTTGTTGTGTTTTTTTCGGTTTCCTTAGTTTTCTTTATGGTATTTTTTCTGCTAATTTGAATTCCTTATTTATTAGTGTTGTTGGGTATCCTCTCTGGTTTAGGGTTGTGTGTTGTTCTTTTAGGCGAGTTTTTTTTAGGTTTTTTCCGTGATTATAGTGTGTATTTTACGTGCTAGAGTGTAAGGGATGGATTTTATACAGTTTTTTTTGGGGGGGTAGCTTTTGAAGTGGAAGGATTGTTGGGTGTCTGTTGGTTTGTGGTAGATATCAGCGATGATTTGGCCATTTACGTTTTTTATAAGGATGTCTAAAAATGGTTGTTCTTTTGAGCTGTGTTCCGTAGTAAATTCTATTTTTGGGTGTAGGTTTTGTAGTAGGCTGTGAAATTCGTTGATGTCTCCCCATGGGCATTTCCAGAATATGAAGTAAACATCAAATATCTTTTCCATGATTTGGTAAATTCTTCTTTTGTGTTATTGCCGTATTTCTTACCAATTATTTCGTATAAGTTTTCTTCTAAATATGCTAGGGTTATGGTAGGGTATGTTGGCACCATTTTAGTTCCCATAGCTGTTCCTAGGGTCTGGATATAGATGATGTTATTGAATTGGAAAGAGTTATTATTAAGGATTGGTGCCCGTGGTGTAATGGTTATCGTCGTAGGAAATGGACACGGCGACACGAGTTCAAATACTGGACAAGGATGATTGCATTTCACATAGCACTAATACCCTTGGGAAAGGTATGAATCCAATTATTCTCCCTCTAGCTATGGGTAAATAGTAGGACAGACTAGGTTATTCAGCCTTGGTGAGGCAACTAGTCTAGGAGAAGGTAAACTCTGAATTCAAACCTGTTAAACCTCGCTTAAAAATTGACCTTGTGTCATATCCGAGCGGAGGGGTTGGTAAATAGGATTATTAAGGATTATTTCTGTACCCTCTATGATAATTTTTTGTTAAATCTTGGATGTAATGTGTCTGGGTATTTATCTATCCAAAACGAGATGGCTTGTTTTCCTAATTCATGGAGGATATTAGTATAAAGGTTTGTGGCGTCAAATGTGACTATGAGTGGGTTGGGATCAATTTTTTCTGGTATGGAGTTTGAAAAATCTATGTTGTCCTTAATATAGCTTTTAATTTTCTTTAAGAAAGGTTGTAGTAAAATGTCTATTAGCTTACTATGTCTGTTAGTTTGGGATTTCTATTTCTATTCGGATTTTTGTGTTTCTATGGCGTTTTTTTTATTTGTATGGACTTGTAAATTTTTGTAGTCCGTAGAAGTTACAGGTTATGGAGATGTAGTTTATTAAGAAGTCTTTTTTTTTTACTTAGAGATTTATTGTGTCTTTTGCAGGATTTTATAATTTTTGATATATTATTGTCTATGTTTGTAGCATTGGTTTGTAGCTATTTTCATCTTTCAATATTTCTTGGATTTTTGTTTTGTAGTACGTTTTCTCTAAGCTGAGTACGGCACTTACCTTGTCTGCTTCTTTGATAATTATGTTTTCATTTTTCTGTATATTTTTAAGGTTTGTTTTTGTTTTTGCGAGAGGTTATTTTTTGTTGTTTTTTCTTTTAGGTTGATATTCCATAATTTCTTGAAGAATGTGCTTAGTTTACTATTGTTGTTTTTGTCTGGGAATAATTTGGTCTTATTCCTTAATAGGGAATCATCTGTATCTCTTTTATTTTTGAATTTTTCTATTAGCCTAAAATTTCTTTCACATTTTTTAAGGTCTTTTTAGTTCTTTTATGTTGCCTTTTGAGTGGGGCAAAATTTAAGACCTAGTTTGAGTAAGTTTATTTGGGAGGTAAGTTTATAATTTTCGGTTTATTGTTACTTTCGTTTTTATATTGTTTTTTTTGTTTTAAAAATGGTCTGTGTATTTCTTAAAAAATTGTATTTTTTGTTCGTATTTTCTAAATAAAGATTTTTTGTGTTATCGTTTATAGGGTGGTTTTTTTCTGGAGTCGTATGCGTAGTAGTTTGGCCAATTACCTACTTAGAACATCGATTGACAAAATCAGAGAGAATGGCTTCGAGCTGACAAAGAAAAGAAGCAGAAGGTACCCCGCAAAAACAATTACTGATGCCGACTACGCCGATGACATAGCGATACTGGCAAATACACCCGACCAAGCCGAAACACCACTGCATAGTTTGGAACGAGCAGCCGCTGGCATAGGCCTCTATGTCAATGCACACAAAACGGAATATATGTGCTATAATCAAACGGGGGATATCTCCACTCTAGACGGAACCCCTCTTAAACTAGTAGACAAATTCACTTACCTTGGAAGCAGCGTCGCATCAACCGATAAGAACATCGACACGAGGTTAACGAAGGCATGGACAGCTATCAATAGGCTATCGATTATATGGAAATCAGACCTAACCGATAAAATGAAACGCAGTTTCTTCCAGGCAGCAGTCACATCGATACTGCTATATGGATGCACTACATGGACGCTAACAAAACGGCTGGAGAAGAAGCTAGACGGCAATTACACAAGAATGCTGCGAGCAATCTTGAACAAGTCCTGGCGGCAACACCCCACAAGACACCAACTGTAGGGCCACCTGCCTCCTATCACGAAAACTATTCAAGTTAGACGAACCAGACATGCCGGACACTGCTGGAGAAGCAGGGGTGAACTCATAAGTGATGTACTCTTATGGACCCCCACACATGGCCGTGCAAAAGCAGGACGACCAGCACGAACATACATTCAGCAACTATGTGAGGATACAGGATGTTGTCCAGAAGACCTGCCTGAGGCGATGAACGATAGGGAAAAGTGACGAGAGAGGGTCAGGGATATCCGTGCAACCAGCACGACATGATGATGATGATGAATAGTTTATAAGGGGATTCTTTTTATTATGCTTTTCATTTGGAAAGTGTTTTTTGACTGGGGGATTGGTTGATTGTTCTTTGGAGTTTTGGCCAATTTTTATGTATCTGGTATTTCGGATCGTTAATTTTTCTTTTGCATGTTGTTGTATGTGTGTGAGGATGATATCTATCGTTGTTGTACTCTGTTTTTGGTTTTTTATATTCCTTTTTTCGTGTTTTTTTCTTTTTCTGTCGCCTTCTATTTTGGGGTAGGTGTTTTAGCCATGTGTTTTTTTTATTTAGGATTTTTCTTGATCTTCTTCCTCCCTTGTGAAGTTTTTTTTTTCCCATAGTTCTATTAGAAATTGTTGTGTTTCTGTAATTACAAGGATATCAGTTCACTAGAGTAATATTAAAATAGAAGAAAGCAGAAAATTAAATAAAGAAAAGAAAATAGAAAATTATATGTATCGAAAGGTGTTTCGATACATATAATTTTCTATTTTCTTTTCTTTATTTAATTTTCTGCTTTCTTCTATTTTAATATTACCAGTGTAGTCGAGGTAAATTCAAAATAATCCCAATATATCAAACGATCGACTACATGCTACTTCAAATAAAGGAAAATAAATTTATTGATAGATTTAAACCAAAGTTAAATAAAACATGAATCAAGCATGCACAAATGGAAACAGACATATACATATAATTTCATCCACAGACAGACCGTTTCGTTGTATCACAACTCTTCAGTGTGGCTAGATACGTAGGACGCTTGAAGCTGGGATCGAAACACGCTCAAATTTTACGTTAGACCGAGTATCCGACTGCTCGGCCAACAAGCGTGCCACGTTGGCTAAAGAATTTTAAGGTATGATGTAGCAACAGCAGGAGCAGCGTTCGTTTGTTTACATTTTCATACCTTATCGGCAACCAGAGTGCTCAATTCAATATACATATATATATATATATATATATACTAAAAAAATCTCAAGACAAACATTCACACATATACAGAAAAAATAATTATAAATGAAATCCAAAATCACACACACACACACACACACACACACACACACACACACACACACACACACACACACACACACACACACACATATGTGGTGCATTCAATCAGTTTCCAGGGGTGTCCTCGTAGTGCAATGATTCAAGTGATGGACTGCAGAATCGTAGTAAGCGAGTTCGTACTCCAGTAGCGTTATTACGTTCACTTTCGGACAAATACCCTTGAGAAAGGTATGAACCCCCTTATCTTCCCGGCTGTGGGTTAAATAGTACCACTAGTGTTCTTCTTGGAGAATAGCTTTGTCATTAAATAAGATACAAAGGTTGATATGCCATTAAACAAAGAAACCAAACCGAACCATCAATAAGTTTCCAGACTTTTTTGTACAGGCATTTAAAATTGTCGTAGACTCTTGAAAATTCACTATGTTATTGCTATACATCTTATGAGATGACTGACCAATTTTTATGATTTCAGGTTCAAATGAACAGTTACAAGAGGAATTGAAATAAACCCTATTAAAGTCTGATTGGCAAAGTTGGTGAATTTCAAAAATGCAATCTGGACGTGAGGACACTTTAGAAGAACGATAGGCAATAAAATTCTCTTTTAAAAATGCCACAGAAACGTATGGAATGTTTCAGACTGCTTTTGGAGCATCTTGCATTAATTGAGCATCAGTTTTTTAGGGGCATAAGAGATTAAAGGAAGGCAGGGAGTCTGTGAGAGATGATGAGAGGTGTGGGAGGAGTAAGGAAGTCAATACACCAGAGTTGATAGGCCAAAGAGTTAGGGGTAGGGTTACTATGTTGGGGTTTTAAGGAAGTTCAGGAAGAGATTCCTAGGGAAGAGGCCAGCACTCTTCAAATCGGGTCAGTGGCATTTCCACCCGGACAATGCACCAGTCCACAACTCCATCCTTGTCACAGACTATTTGACCAAGATGGGCATCAAGGCAGTTCCTCGCCCTTTCTATAATCCAAACCTTGCTCCCTCTGACTTTTTGTTATTCCCTAAGCTCAGAGGCTGTCGTTATGAGACAATTGAGGAGATGGAAGTGGCTGTGACGCAGGTCATTGACATGCTCATACAAGAGGACTTCCGTGAGGCCTTCCATAATTTGTTGGAACGGTGCATTGCAGCCGGAGGAGATTACTTCGAAGGAGACTAGAGTTTCATGTGTGTAATACCAATAAAACTGTCCATACGAAAAAAGCCTGGAAACTTATTTTATGATATTTGTATTATTATTTCGTGCTGTACAGTGACATTGTATTAAACGACTTCAAATTCAAGTAACACTATTACATTAACTTTCGGACTAAAACACTTAAAAAGTAGTATCAAACAAACCACGAAGGCTGATATGCCATTAAAAACAATAAAACCGGTATATATATATATATATATATATAGTAGCGAGTGTAAAGATTAAAACGATGTTCAGAAAAAGTTTAAATTCGAAAAAAACTTTTTATTTTTAAACTTCATAGAACATTCTATCAAGGTAAAATAAGGATATAAAGGTAAATTATATAATTTCAAAATATAAAGCTCTATAAAATTATTTTGATAAAGGTTTAAGAAAAATCATATAATATCAAAAAAAAAAAAAATAGATGACCAGAAACATCGGAATGATTAAATAAAAATCGGTAACATTTAATATTTTTTTTGTATTATTAAAAAGATTTTAGAATAAGAATATAAAATAGGGTATTTTACTAAATTACATCTCCTCTTGTATTGTAAACATGGCGAAACAATCTGTGACGTCATTGTTACTTAGAAAACTGATAGCGAATTTACGTTGAAGATAAACACTTGATTGGGAATATTTCAAAGAAGGCGGGGAATTCTAAATGTGTTATTCATAGTATTTTAAGAAAACTTGAGGAAACTGGGTCATGTGAAGGAAAACTACTGCAAAGGAAGACAGATGTATTGGTAAGGAATAAAGAAAAGGATCGATTTGCGACAGCAACCGCTATCTTTATAAGAGCTAATGTTAACCTTGGAATTAAAATATCAAGGCACACAATTTCCCGAAGAAAATGATATAAATTTGAACAGTCGAGTAACTTCATTTCTAAAATGAACAAAATGAGCAGATTGAAATTTGCCACTGAAAACGTCATATGAACTGAAAAACAGTGGGATTGTGTTTATTTCAGCGATCAGTCAACGTTTAACCTGTTTGGTTGTGACAGGAGAAGGTTCGTTTGACGGAGTCCTACGGAACGCTATTTACCTCAGTGCACTAAAAGCAGCGTTAGATTTGGAGGAGGAAGTGTGATGGTGTTTGGCATGATTTCTAATCTTGTTACAGCAAGACATCTTGTCAGGCTACACGGTAAAATTTATGCAACTGTATACAAAGAGATACTGAAGAAACATATTGTACCTAATTTGAGAACTCCAATTAATCAACCAGCTATATTAATGCAAGATAACGCTCCGTGTCATAGAGCGCAGCCTGACAAGACATTTCTTTCTGAGGAGGATGTTACTGTTATGGAGTGGTCTGCTCAAAGACAGACATGAATCCTACCAAGAATGTGTGGCAGTTACTAAATAAGAAAAACTAAGGAATAGAATCCAAGAAACGTCGAAGAACTATGGACTAATTTAAACGGAGAATGGGAGAAAATATCCGTTGATTAATGCAAGACATTAATTCGCTCGTATAGCAAAAGATGTCAAGCTGTTATTGAAAATAAAGATCTAAACATTAAGCTTATTTACCCAACCCCTCCGCTCGGGCAGGATATGACACAAGATCAATTTTTAAGCGGAGTTTAACAGGTTTGAATTCAGAGTTTTTCTTCTCCTAGACTAGTTGCCTCGCCAAGGCTGAAGAACCTAGTGTGCCCTACTATTTACCCATAGCTGGAAGGAGAATAATTGGATTCATACCTTTCCCAAGGGTATTAGTACTATGTGAAATGCAATCAGTCTGGTCCAGGATTTGAACTCGTGTCGCCGTGTCCATTTCCTACGACGATAACCATTACACCACGGGCACCTCCACCAAACATTAAGTACTAAGGAATTATGAACTCTATTTTCATTTAGATATCATGTATCTATTTTAATAGTTTGATTTTCTAAATTGTTCTGACGTTTTTGATCATCTATTTTTTCGAATGTTACAATTATTCTTATAACTTGATTAAAATAAGTTTATTGAGCTTTATATTTTGGAATTATATAATTTACTTTTATACCCTTATTCTTCCTTGTTAAAATGTTCTATAAAGTTTTTAAAATAAAAAGTTATTTCACATTTAAACCTTTTCTTAACATCGTTTTGATCTTTAAGCTCACTACTGTATATATAGTGTGTGTTCCACCTTTAACTGAAGAAAGCCATCGCCTCAATTCTATTAAAAGTGTTCAAGAGAACATATGTGATACTTAAGTCCCTCTTCATCCTTTCAAGCTCTTGTTATACGCATGACAAATAAGATAACATTATCATTCCCATTGACCCCGTACATTCTCATAGGGCTTCTGAAATCTGCTGTTGACCCATATACATTTTCAAGGAAAAGACACTGCAGGTTGCTGAGGAAATACATGTATAAAATAAGTCAGCGATTGTTTTCTATCCTGAGATCTTGTATTACTAACAAATTCGGTTGTGGACAAATAGAACCCACTACTGATGTTACAAACATATTCAGACTTAAAAGTGTCCGGGGTTAGATGTTGACTTGAAGATCCCTTTGACTTGCTGCGTAAATTGCGTTGGTGGCATAACAGGAAATGCAATTGTTGCCGAAAGTAAACAGGACACAGATTCTACGGCGAAAATACCGCATAAGTTGCTTGGGTGGCATAACAGGAAGTGCACCTGTTGCATAAAAGGAAAAAGACATTGGTTGTTCCTCAGAGGAAGTGCCACGTAAATTATGTAGGTTGCATGTTGGAAGACGTCATTCCCATGTGCAACGTGTAGGCAGCAGACTAGTTGTCAGCCACGAGAATTTGCTCAGACGTCAGGGATATCATATAACTAGCAGAGATAAACGGAGAAGAGAGAGATCGGAAGTCAATCACAAGTCACTTCGCTCTGGGTTCTGGTCTTGCGTCAGACTGTCCAAGTCTGTGGCGTGGAAAGGGTCGGAGATAATACCCGACAGGTGAAAATAAAGAAGCGAAGAGAAACTAAAATGATTCGATGCCTAGAGCTGGCCCTAAACAAAACTCGTGAAAGCAGAGAAGCGAAGAGAAGAAAGGTAGCATCAAGTCCCATCTTTTGTGTCTTTAGTATAACTCAATCTGGGAGTGAACCCCAATCTCCCAGGCCATTGGCGAAAACACTACAGACTAGCCCACGTAATACAATCAAAATCAATGTAATTCCTTAAATGAAGAATTTAGTCATGATCTTGACGGTCTAGACTACATACATTATTTATGTTATTTACATACTTTTTCAACGGTAACCTAATCAAATGCTTTTAGTTAAGAAAATAAAGTTTTACGTAACTTTGGATACTACTTGGAGAATACGTACATATCAGATGAACAGTTATTTTCATATAGTAATAATGTTAAGTTAAATCTTTATTATTTTAACTAATTGTCTTTGCTTAGGTATAGGCTATGCGGAGTCATTTTGGATTGAAGTTACGGCAAGGTTAGGCCTAGAAGCGTTGTAAGCTTCGACGTTTCAGACATAACGACCTCTTATTTTTTAGGTAAAAAATTTAGTTCGTCACACGAGTATATATAGAGGGAAATAAATACAGAAAGAAAGAAAGAAATGGAGAGAGATGTTGCAATAGCATAGAAGTAAAAAAAAAACAAACTTCCCTTTTGTTTTTATTCAAGCAAATATAATTGTGATTTTTCATTCTCTGGACAGAAGTGAGGACTTTCAGTACAGTCACTTCACGGGTCAACGAAGCTTCTTTCGATGTCCAATTCAGTCTTGTCACCTAAACCGTCTAATATCCAAGCTGTGTACTGAAGTAGTAAGTAAAGTCACAAGAAGTCTTAACTCAGGATCGGTGGTTTGATCGCAAGCAAAAGTCGAATACGCTCGCTTCACTATCAATTGGTTGTATCTATTTCTGCTGGTTATAAAATATACTTCAATTAACTCTTCCCTCAGGGAATTTCTGTGGCTAAGTATTTTCTCATCAGCTTGGATAAAGCAATTTTCTCCAGCATTTAGGGTAAACTATTTCTCTCAGTGACCCGTCGTTACTGTCAAGCGTTCTCTTTAGCCTCTCAACCCGCATCAGCAACTGCCCGGGGCCTGGGACCGGGACTTATCTTTGTTTTTATGAGACATTCTCAACGGGGCCGAGATTAAATTGAATATTAATTACATTTACCATAAGGGCACCCTCCACTTCATTATGACATTTCGCCAGGGTTTTCTCACCCCTAACACCAGGTAGGGACTACACAATTTGTCTATACCAAAAAACTGCCACAAGCAATGAACAGTAATAAGCTCAAATATTGATCCCCAAATTCGATCATGGAAATTTTGATATATTCACTGTCTTCATAGATGATGAATGTTATCTTTCTGTCTGAATTTTATTTTGATAATTCACAACGGAATTAAGTGCATTATCAAGAAATGAGATTTTGTGAAAAACAGAGAAGTCAATATGTAAAATAGATGCTTTTCGTTATCAATATTATGTTATTTTGTTGGTTTTATGGCCTGTCAACACCTTTTAGGTTATTAAAAAAATCAACCTGTTATATCATTTGGTATGTTGGGTTTATGGCATATCAGCCTTTGTAGGTTATTTAATTCCAAATCCATTTTTATGTAAATAATCTGTTCTGTTTAAAACAATTTAGTTTAGCATAAGAAACATTTCTATTTCAAACTATTCAAGCAGTTATATGTAACAATTCAGTTAAGTGTAAATACAGTTTTAATGTCGAAAAACAGTTCTATTTGAAATAATTCAGTTAAGCATAAGCACGCAGTTTAAATGTAAGTACAGTTTAATTGTCAAAAACATTGCTATTTCAAGCTATTCAGTTTACTCAAACAATTCAGTTTAGCATAAGTTTGCTGTTAGTTCTATTTAACCCATTGATAGGACCCTCATCAGGTGCTACCACTTCGGGCCAGAGTGGACCTGGGGGCGATGGCAATGAAGGGTACTCCGCATTCCCCAAAGCTCCAGCATTGCTGGAACCTCACCATCAGATTGTTTTGTGTCATATCCAGGACACTCGTGGGGGGTCTTACCCCTCTCCAGAGGTGCAGTGGGTGTATTCTATAGCCCCAGCCGACTGGGCAAATATCATTTAGTGTAACAATTTCTATTTAATAATAATAATAATAATAACCTGGATTTTTCTTGGGATTTAAATAAGCTATAGAACATGAAAGTGACAATTATACCAATTATGGTTGGTGCTTTTGTTACAGTCACCAAATGATTATTAAAGGGAGTGGCGGATTTGGTAATAAGAGTACTAGTGGAGACCATACAAACTACTACATTATTGAGAACGGCCAGAATTATGAGAAGAATCCTGGAGAGTTGAGAAGACTTGCTGTCATTCAAACTTCAGTGAAAGACCATCAGCTAACGCTGATGTAAAATAAACTCTCCAGGAGTAAATAATAATAATTCTAATAATAATCAATCACATAATAACAGATGCAGAAAATTAGCACAGAAAGATTATAAAACTCGACACGATTGCGTGGGCAAGGCGATCCGCTGGGAATAGTGCAAGAAATTGCAAGAAATTTATATTTGACTATACGAAAAAAATGGTGCATGCATAACCCACAAGTTGTCCTGCAGAATGACAAAAATAAACTCCTATGGGATTTTGACATACATACGGATCACCTCGTCTCGGCCAGACGACCAGATATTATGATGATCAAGAAAAAAGAGAACTTGCAAACTTGTGTACTTTGTTGTTCCAGCTGATCACAGAGTAAAATTGAAAGAAAATGATAAGAAGGATAAGTACCTCGACCTTAGTAGGGAATTGAAAAAACTGTGAAACATTAAAGTGACGGTTATACTAATTATAATTGGTGCTCATGGTAAAATCAGCGACGAATTAGTAAAGAGACTGGAAGATTTGGTAATAAGAGAACGAGTGGAGACCATCCAAACTACTTCACTTTTGAGATCGGCCAGTATAATGAGAAGAGTCCTGTGGACTTGAGGAGACTTGCTGTCACTCCCTCTGCAGAGAGGTAGGACCCCCTAACGAGTGTCCCGGATATGACACTAAACAGTCTGATGGTGAGGTTCCAGCAATGCTGGAGCTTTGGGGAATGCGGAGTACCCCTTCATTGCCATCGCTCCCAGGTCCACTCTGGCCCGGAGTGGTAGCACCTGATAGGGTCCTATCTATGGGTTAAATAGAACTAACAGCATACTTATGCTAAAATGAATTGAGTAAACTGAA
This sequence comes from Sepioteuthis lessoniana, assembly GCA_963585895.1. Lineage (NCBI taxonomy): Eukaryota > Metazoa > Mollusca > Cephalopoda > Myopsida > Loliginidae > Sepioteuthis > Sepioteuthis lessoniana. Next base: position 68,247,920 of record OY757926.1, read on the forward strand.
TAGCTTGAAATAGAAATGTTTTTGACAATTAAACCGTACTTACACTTAAACTGCGTGCTTATGCTTAACTGAATTATTTCAAATAGAACTGTTTTTTCGACATTAAAACTGTATTTACACTTAACTGAATTATTACATATAACTGCTTGAATAGTTTGAAACGGAAATGTTTTTGACAAACTGTGTACTTATGCTTAACTGAATTGTTTTAGATAGAACAGATTATTCACATAAAAATGGATTTGGCGTTAAATAACCTAGAAAGGTTGATATGCCATAAAAGCAACAAACTAAACCAAACCTTGCTGTCACTCAAACTTCAGTGAAAGACCATCAGCTAATGCAGATGTGAAAAGCTCTCAATGATAAACTACCGGACATAAAAGTGACGGTGATACCAATAGTAATTTGAGCGAATGGTACAGTCACCAAAGGATGAGTATAGGGACTGGTGGACTTGGAAATAAGGGAACGAGTAGGGACAGCCCAAATTACTTCATTGTTGAGATTGGATAGAATACTAAAAAGGATCCTGAAGACTTGACGAGACTTGCTCTCAATCAGACTCCAGTGGAAAACCATCAGCAAATACTGTTGTGAAAAACTCTCAAATGAGTAAAATAATAATTTATTTGCCTAGAGTTGTATGGTTTTTAAATTTAATATCAATTTTGAGACATATCTATTTGATCCATGCATAGGACTCTAACAGGATCTACCACTCCGGGTCAGACTGGACTCGAGAGTTATGACCAATAAAAAAGTGATACGACTCTCTTCAAACCTCTAGGACAGTAGTTTTACCACTGGATGCAGTTTAGTGTCATACCCAGGAAAACAGTTTTTGGCCGAGACACCCTACCTGCACACAGAGGATAAAGTCTGTATATACTTGGTCCAGCCGGCTGGATGTTTCACCATTGGACTACGCATCCGAAGACTCAACGAAGTATTTGTGAGCATATATATCATCATCTTCAAAAGTTAACTTTCTCCCCCCCCCAATGTCTTTCCGTTGTCTGTACAGAGCTGATATATGTAAGCCTTTGTTGGTCTGCAGTAAGAGAAAGTTATTTATATGTTCGTCCTTACTTTTTCAGTAATGTACAGTATATCTAGTTTGCATTACTTGGGCCATTTGTGAAATGAAAGGTACCAACCAACCAACTTCCTCAAAGTAGCTCGACTCCTAGCTAAGACAAATGTCACTAAAATTTTTCAGCAGAAATATTTAATAGAAAGATGAGACCTAAGTAGGTATTATCACGCCCGGTCAGATTGTACCTGGGGTTAATGGCAATTAAGTTGTATTCTCAAATAGGTGACATCTCCACACTAGACGGAAACCCTCTTAAACTAGTAGACAAATTCACTTACCTAGGAAGCAGGCTCTCATCAACCGAAAAGAACATCGACACGTGGTTAACGAAGGCATGGACAGCCATCAATAGGCTATCGATCATATGGAAATCAGACCTAACCGATAAAATGAAACTCATTTTTTTTCAGGCTGCTGTCGTATCGATACTGCTGTATGGATGCACTACATGGGCGCTAACAAAACGGATGGAGAAGAAGCTAGACGGCAATTACACAAGAATGCTGCGAGCAATATTTAACAAGTCCTGGCAGCAACACCCCACAAGACACCAACTATACGGCCACCTGCCTCCTATCACGAAAACTATCCTAGTTAGGCGAACCAGACATGTAGGACACTGCTGGAGAAGCAGGGACGAGCTCATAAGTAATATATAAGTAATATATAATGGACCCCCACATATGGCCGGGCTAAGGCAGGACGAACATACATTCCGGAATGTAGCCCTGAAGACCTGCCAGAAGCGATGAACGATTGGGAAAAGTGGCGAGAGAGGGTCAGGGATATCTGTGCCTACGGCAAGACATGATGATGAGGATTATTAAGTTGTATTCTACACTCCTCAGATATACAGAACTATAGCTTCACCACCGGGTGTAGTCTAGAGTTATACCCAGAACACTCTTTTTGGATGGTCTTCCCCTCTGGAGAGGATGAAGACGGTTGTAGATCATATTTTCCAATCAAGTAATTTGCACACAATTCTATGGTTTCAAGTTCTACCTAACTCTAATAATTTCCAAATACTTGACACATAGATCGAACCTTAACAGCTACTACAACTCCAGGTGGAGAAGAATAAAATTCCGACAGAAAATCTATATTCTTTAAAAAAAGAAAAAAAAATATTATGTCGTGAAATTTTAAAACGACTGATCCACAAGGCACAAAGTTGAGGAGATCTATACTTGTATGAAATTATCCCACTTTTGGCCGCATGTTTCAATATTGACTTTTTCTTCAAACACGTGAACCATGTTTTCAGTTGACCAACTGTCATACCAGTTTGCCGAAAACCAACCAACTGCTTGGTTGAATGAAATGTACCTGTTGATATCAAAGATCAAAGTCTGTCTATTATAGTATTTATTGCCTTTAGAAAAAGGCTGTTTTTCTCATGGGCGATTATATTTATATTAGTCCAGTACAAGAAGTCCCAGCAATATTTTTATTTATGCACCTTCGGAAAAACAAAAAAAAAAAAAAAAAATGTGGTATTCAGTGAAGTACAAGGATAATTTATTGAAAGTGTCTTTGTTATAATTGTTCTACTTAATAAAAAAACAGTTACACTGCGTTTTCTATTGTTTTTGTTGTCATTTTTAAATTGGCAGCACTTTTCTTATTCTGAGATTAGTTGACTCTAGTTTCAATATTCAAAAAGTGTTGAGCTTCTGTGGTAAATTCTTGTTCTATACATTCAAAGTTGGTTATGACGAAATGACATAACATTTAATTTGAAAATTCCCGGTAAAATAATATTTTTTAAAATTAAATTCAAATATTGTGAAATTTCAATATTGTAATGAAACTGATGATAACATAAAACACCTTTCTGGAAGTTTCATGGATTATACATTTTTTGGAAATAGCAATGCAAAATCTACTTCTTTAATTTGAAAACCTCTGCAAAAATAAAAGTGATTTCATTGTGAGGATACAGAATAGACTTATTTTTTAATTGTAAATAACTGTTAGGATAAATTTGTCCTTTGAACATTGAAATTATGAAATTTTAACATTTAAATAAAACGCAAAATGATGTGAAAAACCTTTGTTGCAATCTTGTATTTATAAATCGCCTCTGTAGAAAGGAATTAAAAGCCCCCGTTAAAATTGCAGTCGTACCATTTCAACATTGTTATGAAATATAAAATGACATGAAATATAATTCTATCGCAGATTGTTGAACAATACATTGTTGTAATTAGCTATACAGAAATAATATTTTTTTAATCTTAAAATTTCTTTTGAAATAATAGTGTTTCCATTAAATTGAAATATTGTGATTGCGAAATATCAAGGTTTTAAAGAAACTCAAGATGACAGGAACGACATTTGTGCAATCATGATTTTCGAAATTGGCCATCTGGAGTGGAATTATGATTTACTTCAAAAATCCCTATAAAATAACAATCATTCAACTGAATTTAGATATTGTGATTGTCAAATTTCAAGATTTTCATGAAACGCAATATGATAGTAAATATACCAGTAGATGTCTTAAATTATGAAATTATCACTGCAAAAATGACTTACTATTTGATTCTGAAATCTCTATTAATATAAGTCCGTTTCCATTAAATTGAAATATTTTAACTTTTTGTGAATACAAAATCAAATAAGTTTATGGCAATCTTAAATTTTGAAATTGGTGATGTTCTACAGAGTTGTTAATTAATTATAAGATCCCTATTACATTAAGTGATTCCATTAAAAATGAAATATTGTGCGGGTGAATTTTCAACATTTTAAGGAAACTCAAGATGACAAAAAATAAATTTGTGGTTATCTTGACTTTTTAAATTGGTGAAATAGAAAGAACATATAACTTAATTTACTTAATTGCAAAATACATGCCAGAAGAAAAGTGATTCTATTAAATGAGAATATTGTGATATTTTAACATTTAATGAAAACGTAAATTACATGAAATACTTTTGAGGTAGTCTTTTGGATTATTCATTTTTGAAATTGGTGATGCAGAAATGACATTTTTTAATTTGAAACACTTGATACCCAACCAATATTTCTATTAATTTCAATATTGTGATAGCGTGATTTCAACCGTGTAATGAAACTCAAGATGACATGAAATACTTTTGTGGCAGTTTCTTGGACAATAAAAGCAAATTTGTTTATCCTCTATAGTAATCAATATAAGGGCAGTTAGATCGTCTCCTGAAGTTACAGTATAGGTAATATTTTATAAGGAAGCATATAGCGTCATTTGAACCGACCTTCGAGTTCATTTGGGGTCATTATGGTTCACTTATCAAATATTGTAAGGTTCCGTATTAGTAACGTGTAAGTAAACAAAATCGCATTGAATAAATACATATTATTCACCTTGCCCAATGTTACGAAAATTCCTGTACTAGCTATGTTTGCTGTAGAAATCGTAAATAAAATTAGGTTGGTTTTGGTTTCTTTGTTTAATGGCATATCAAGCTTTGTAGGTTATTTAACGCTAAAGCCATTTTCCTAGAAGAAAAGTAGCGGTACTATTTAACCCATAGCTGGGAGGATAAGGGGGTTCATACCTTTCCCAAGGGTATTTGCCCGAAAGTGAACGTAATAGCGCGACTGGAGTTCGAAGTCGCTTACTACGATTCCGCAGTAAAATTAGGTTGGGTTAAGCTATTTGCTTTATTGGCATATCAACTACTGATGCTTATTTAATCCTAAATCATATATATATATATATATATATATATATATATATATATATATATATATATATATATATATATATATATATATATATATATATATATATATATATATATATATATAATAAACATTTTTAAATTGGCCAAAGCTCATTTGTCAGCACATTGCTAGATGGTTTCATGCATTGCAGTCGAACACTAATAAATTTATTTAGTGTTAATCACTTGTTTGTCCACGGTTCAATCATTTTAAGTGTTGCAATTGAACACTAAACGTTCTATTTACTCACAATTAAATGGTTCCAAGTAATGGTAACACTAATAATTCTATTCAACATTATTCCTTCGTTTACATACAGTTGACTAGCTGGTTGTGTTTTATGGCACATCAACTCTTGTGGTTGATTCAATGAGAAATCCTATTCACACACACACACACACACACACACATATATATATATATATATATATACATTTATACATATTATATGATTCGTAAGTGAATAGTTTATACGTAACATAACTTTTAAATGAACGCAGAGCGCATTTGCTTGTTGACAGTTTAAATGAGTTCAGTTAAATGGTTTCAAGTATCGCAAATGACTAAATAGTTGTATTTGACCCATAGATATGATACTAGAAAGAATAACCACTCCGAGTCTGAGTGGAATCTAGGGTAATGGCAATGAAGGGGTATTCCACATTCCCTTAACCTCCTGGACTGGAGCCTCGCCATCAAATGCCATTTAATGTCAGATCCAGGACACTCATTAGGGAGACTTTACGTCTCTATAGTGCTTGCCGACTGGACATAAATAAAGTTATTAATCCTATTGAACACATTTAACACCCGTGCAACGCCCAGAAAATCCACTAGTTTATAATAAATTTGAAATAATATTTCATAAATCTTCAATAATATGCTGTGAATCTTCAATTCTGTTTAATTATACGCAATAAAATCACCAAGTATATATAATAAATTTACAGTTATATTAAATAATAAATCTATAATAACATGTAATTCTTAGTGTGCGTCCCTTATTTCTGGCTTTGTCAGACTAAGCTAAGCTTAATAAATGGTATAATATCATATAATAAATCTGGGATCTCTTGTTAAGACTACTCAAATTTGACTCCGTAATTTGAGAGATGCACGAGCAGATACCCTGGTAAAATATGAAATCACTAAACTTAGATGTTTACATTAATAACGAGAGTTATTTACTAAGATTTGCTTAGTTGAAGCACAAGGCCAGAAATATGAGGGGTATCAGTGAGAACTCATTAACAATCGTATGTTAATCTAGATTACTATCACGCTACGTGACGTACTTAACATTAATATCAATAACACTTATGAATTCACTGATTATAAATTGATTTTTTATCGCTTCTCCTTTTATCGTTATTAAAAAGATCATCTTTTTCACCCCTAGACACTAATTCTTTAGGAAGTGTCCTCATGGTGTAATGGTTAAAGCGTTGGACTGCGGAATCGTGGTACCCGAGGTCGTACTTCAGTCGTGCTATTACGTTCACTTTGGGAAAGGTATGAGCCCAGCTATTTGTTAAAAAGTTCCACTACTGTTCTTCTCGGAGAATGGCTTTGGCATTAAATAACCTAAAAAGAGCTGATATGCCACTAAAAACAAAGGAAGAAAGACTAATTCTTTAGCACCTATCAAATGGATGAAATAAACAACAGAGACAAAGAATAGATTTGGTCCAGTCAGCTGGGACTGTGGAATACACCGACTGCATCTCTGCTGAGGGGTAAGACTCCCCCAACAAGTGTTCTGAATATGACACTAAACTGGATCGGATTGTGAGACCACAGTAATGCTGGAGCTTTGGGGAATGCGGAGTACACCTTCGTTGCCATCGCTCCCGGGTCCACTCTGGCCCGGAATGTGAGCACCCAAGAGGGTCCTATCTATGGGTCAAATAGAACAAAACCATATACTTACGCTCTACTGAATTATTGAAATAGAACTGTTTTTACATTTAATTAAGGGTAAACAAAAAACTGTATTTAAACAAATGACTGTGTGTAAACAAAACTATGTACTTATGCTGGAATGAATTCTTTGAAAAAGATCTGTTTTTACATTTAACTATGTATTTGTATTAGATGTAATAGAAACCATTAAACTGTCAGAAAAAATGAGCCCAGGCTTGTTTAAAAACATTACTCATATATTCAGTATATATGTATAAAGGAATTTGGTATTAAATAACCTAAAAGTGTTGATATGCAACAAAATCCAAACAAACCAAACCAGTATACTGCCCAGTCGGCTGGGGATATAGAATACACCGACTGCACTTCTGCAGAAAGGTAAGACCCCAACGAGTATCCTGGATATGACACTAAACAATCTGTGGGTGAGGTTCCAGTGATGCTGAAGCTTTGGGCAATGTGGAGTACCCCTTCATTGCCATTACTCCAAGGTCAACTCTGGCCCGTAATGGTAGCACAGGATAGGGCTTTATTTGTGGGTGAAATAGAACTAACTGCATACTTATGCTTAACTGAATTGTTTAAATTAGAACTGTTTGACTAAACTAAATAGCTTGAAATAGAAATGTTTTTGGCAATTAAACAGTACTTACATTTAAACTGCGTGCTTATGCTAAACTGAACTGTTTAAAATGGAACTGTTTTTGACATTGAAACTGTACTTACACTAAACTAAATTGTTTAATGTAGAAGTGTTTTAACATTGACTGTGTGTAAACAAAATCTGTACTTATACTAAACTGAATTAGCTGAATTAGATCTGTTTAAATAAACATAATAGCTTGAAATAGAAATGTTTTAACTGTGTACTCATACTAAACTGAATTGTTTGAAATAGAACTGATTATTTGTGTAACAATGGATTTAGCGTTAAATAACCTACAAAGGTTGATATGCAACAAAACCCAAACAAACAACAAAACGAGTATGTTATATTTTGACCTTCGACCCTGCCAAAAATGCCATTCCAAGGTGATGCACCGGAAGGAGGTGACACATTCTAATGGCAGTTATGAGAGGAAATCGCGTGGGCGGAAATTTGCTGATGAAATGGAACGAGCTAAAAAATTCCCATGGTACACTCATAGACTGATGCACCGGAAGAGAGTGACCTGTGAACTGCATGACAGTTATTTCCGCTCGATGACGATTAAACATGCGATTCCAAAGATCGAGTAGGCGAGTGAGTGGGAGTTGAACTATTATATAACTCAGTCAAGACAGAAGTCAAGTGGCAGTTGCAGTTACAGTTGGAGACGGAGTTATAGACGAGTTGTGGTAGGGAAAGTCACACCCGGCCGAGGGGGACCTCGGGAACCCCGATGGAGTTTGGGGACCAGAGAAGTTGCTGATAAGATGCAGTAAAGAAAGCCAGCACCCAGCAGAGTGGACCCCAGGGCTTCCGGTTGAGCATCAGGAGAACGAGAAAGACACAACGTTGACGGCCATAAGAGTGGGAGTCAAAATATTACAGTTATGTTCGGTCTCCAGCTCCCTCTCACACGCAAACCTTGAGTAACCCTTTTCGAACCCTTGCAATAAAGTGAGAGGTAAATATATTTTGTTAAAGAAGTCTTCCTGCGTCTTTATTATTGTGTCGTTATGATGCTGTAGATGACAATATAACAAGTATAGATCAGGACAGCACATGTCAAAAATTATCTTTTTGTGATTAAAAGGGATTAATTTGAGGCAACAAATGTGAATTAAATTTATAATTCTCCCAGACTGAATGCATGGACAGAAAAATACTAAATTCTCAATGTAATAATTATAATTTTTAACAAGATATTTGATGTTGAGGTTTACAGTAGAGGGACATCAGAAAAGAGATGATTTGATCTTTGCAAAGGGAGCGTATTCTTATGCTTTACTTTTGGTGAACAACTGTTCACAGTTCTATCAAGTGCCAAACATATTCTATATTTACCTACTGAATGTGTATAATAAGATGAGTGAATTGTTCAGATGGAAACACGTGGTTCTTATTGAAAGTGTGGATGCGGTAAGCAAGAAACTTGGACTTCAAATTTTCTAAACACTGATGATTAATGAGTTTAATCTGCAGTTGTAGTGCTAATTCTTCACGGACGATATTAAAAGTGAAAGAGAAGATTTTGAAAGTTAGGCCACCTGCGGCCCTCGGGACTTCGGTTAAGAATTGCTGATTTAAATGAAAAGTTTTGGCTCGAGAAAGCCATCAATATAACCATGTTATTCCAGATAAATTATTTCTTTCGTTGAGTTAGGATATTAAAAGCTTCAACTTTTGGAAGTGGCCTGCGATAGGATTTCAGAAAATTGCACAAGAATATCAAATCTGATATAATGTGCATCTCTTTGCACAGAACTGACTTCAGTAGCACAGATATTTTTGTTTTAGTTATAATTTATTATTATTATTATTATTATTATTATTAGCAGTGTTACTCATGGAAGCTGTTGATTCATCTGCCAATTTCTTTATTCTCTCACTCAAACCAGCAAGTACATTATGCATTTTATAGATGAATCAAAAAAACAATTTTCTTCGTTAATATGTCAATATATCTATAGATTTTTTCTTCGTGGTATTTTCTCATAAAAAGGTAAATTACACGTGAAATGTCACGTAAATTTAATTTACCGATTATTTTCGGCGATTTCTTTGCATAAACCCTAGTGAAATCTCAATAGGAATGGCAAATCATTTTTTTAAAATTTCCAAAAGTGCAATATGGTGTATGCTTGTTGTTGTTATCGTGTTTTTGCTTTCAAAAAACATTTATTGTTTTTGGTAGGAGTCTATTAAATCAAACTTGCTCTTTATTTTTCAGGTTTTCCTTCTTCTGTCAGGTCACGTTTCCATTTTGTTCGACCGTTTTTTTTTATTTTACTTCTTGTGATTAATTTTCTCAAAATCAAATGCACATTACCGGTTTTTTTTAAAAATCTCTTTAAATATATCATAGGTTATTCACGTGTAAGCAAATAAATAAATAAATAAAAAATTCAAAAAAAAAATAAGAAAAAAGGAAGAAAAATAAATAAATAGATAAATAAATATACACATACGCGTACAGTCAACATGTTCGTAAAGACACAAACGCATATTTCAGTTGTATAGCCATAACCAACTATACAAACACATATGCATCCAGAATCATAACGACGACACAATAAAGACGAGGGACACAGCTCTTTAAAAAAATTTACCTCTCACTTTATTTGAAAGGGTTCGAAAGGGTTATTCAAGGTTTTACTGTGAGAGAGAGAGTTGGAGACGGAACAGAACTTCAACATATTGACCCCCACTCTTATGGCCATAATAGCGTTTCTTTCTTGTTCTATGCTGCTCAACCGAGGGCCTGGGGCCCAGCCTCTCTGGGTGCTGGTTTTCTCTACCGCAACTTCTCTCCAACTGATTGAACTTCCTGTGCACCGAGTTATGTAATAGTTTGACCCCTACCTTCTTGTGGGCGTCAAAAATCGCACTCATTCGACCCGTCCATGGTCAAGGTTATATTCTGATATTCCTCGACCGGATGCACCTGTTATTTACACAGGTGCATTTCCTATTTTGACAGCCCGGCCGGGTCGGAGGTCAATATACAACATTTCGAGATATGCGTACCTGCTCGCATACCTTTTATAGGAGAAAAACATATGAAGGCTAGCACATTAATAATGCTGATATATAACCGTATAATACAGACAAAAGTATTTGATTCTTAGTTATCTTATTTTGTTACAAGTTTAGAAGTACGTGAGAATCCCTATCAATAACTAGTCATTACACGACTCGAGGAACCGAAGACTTTTTTTCAGCAAATACTATGATTGAAAAGAAATTCCAGTTCTATTTTTATATAATTGACATAAAGTATTTAATCAACCCATCCGTTGCGATCAGGATTCGATGAAAGGTCAAATTTTAACGGAGTACAGCTGGTTTGAACTAAGAGTTTTTTCTTCTTGTCTGGTTGCCATGGTCAAAGAAACTAGTCTATCCTACAACTTACTTATATCTAGTGAAAGAAGAGATGGATTTAAGTGAAACACAAATAGCCTATTGTAGGATTTGAATTAGGGTCAACAATTCAGTTTCTTTTTACGATAACCAGTATGCTAATCTCAATTCAAAAGACTTTTGTTTGATGGCCACTTCAATAAGTTTTTAGAACTGATGTCTTTTTGAATAGCACTTTTTATTCCTCATCTTAATTTTAATCAGCCTTTGCAGTTGGCTAGGTTTAAAATTGCCATGATTTATTACTTGGGTAGATGTTTTTACAGATTTTTTTCTTCTTCCTGATAACCAACTCTCCCAGAAAAGCAAAGTTTTGGGGATAAATAGTTTTCCTCCCGCAAGATAGGTTTCCATACAAAGGTTAAAGAGAACAGTCTGCCCTACTATTTATCCATAGCTCAGCATCTAGCTAGGCTAGCAGACCATTGTCAGTGAGTTCGACTCTTATATCGTGCTTCATGTTTCTTGTCTTGTGACAAAATTGCAACAACTCGTTAATAACGAGTGAGCTGGAATTTAAATTAGGCTGAATAAAGTGATCGATTTGACCGTTAAATAACAATAGAAATAATTTTACAAGATATTCTTGACAAAGGAAGGCCATTAGTACAATTATGTTATTCAAAATGAATCAATCCTTTCGTCAAAATTAGGGTATTACGATAAACTCATGCTTTAGCGCTGAAAAATATAAAATAAAAGGAGTATATATATATATATATATATATATATATATATATATATATATATATATGTGTGTGTGTGTGTGTGTGTGTGTGTGTGTGGATTCTCGTAGGTATATTTTATCAAAGATGACAGACGAGTTTTTTTTATAAGTCTTTTCATGTTTGTGAGCAAGATGATAAAACTGTGTAATAATTGTCCGAAATCTCTGATGTATCCCGTGTACACGCACTTTCGTCCCTCGTTGATCATTGAAAAAGAAGAAGGCTAATACAAAATCTTTACAAAAAATTCTCATCAATAATCTTTAATAAAAAATGCTACCAGAAAATCTGCTGACTAAATAGTATATATATATATATATATATATATATATATATATATATATATATATATATATATCTGCTGTATTACACAGAAGCCTAAAGTGTCCTAAGTATTAAATGCGATGGTGAGGCTCCAGTTCTGGAACATTAGGGACTGTAAAGTCACTCATTAAGTGTCGTTATTCCCAGTTTCACTCAAACCCGTATTGCTAGGACCCGTTAGTATCTAATTTGTGGGTAAAATACACGTATTATTACTATCACATAGGAGTACTTGAAACCATGCAAGCGCGTAAATAAACGATCACTATTATTATCAATAAAGAATAGTTGCTTGCATCATTTGTGTATTAATCAGAGTGGGGGTTCTTGTACCGTAGTGGTTGATCTGTGAGACTGAGGCGTAATAGCGGTGCTATTTTCTTCACTTTCTGACTAATTGTCTTATCCGACCGGTATGGGTTAAATTGTGCCTCAACTATTCTTTTAAAAGAATGCCTTTGGCATTAAATGACACATGAAGGTGTATATGCCATTAAACAAAGAATCCTAAGCTTAAACTGGAATTGTTAGATTAGAACAATTTAAATAATATAACGTTATTTCTATAAGGAATTGTTATTTGAAGCAATAGATGTTTGCAAATGATCATTATTTAGTTGGAATGATATAATTGCTAATAAAAAAGAACTGACTTCGGTATTAGATAACCCTTGAGAAATTGTCATACTGTAACTACCCCACCAAAAAGTATCTATCACACCTATTTGGAATATGTTCATGTTTGCATTTATGGTTATAATTTTGATTATCATCATTTTCCTCGTCATGTCACGCTGCAAGCACGGGTTTCCATGACCTTTCTCTCTCTCTCTCTATCCGTCCCTATCATCCATCACTCTGACAACATCCTGTATTCGCAGAGAGCTGTTGTAGGTAAGTTCTTTCTGGTCGGCCATGTAAAGGATTCCATTGGAAAATGTCACTTATGAGTTCATCTATCCTTCTCCAGCAGTGTCCTGCGTGCCTTCTTTGTCTTATTTGGCTGGTTATAGAGATGGGAAGTAGGTGACCGTACAGCTGATGTTTCATGAGGTGTTGTTTATAGGATTTGTTTAATATTTTGAACAAATCTTGTAAACAGCATTTTTAGCATTTTTGTGCAGTTCTCGTCTAGATTTTTCTTAATATGCTTTTTTTCCATACAGTAGTATTCACTTGGCTAATACTGACATCACCTTCAGTAGATGAGACACTGCTGCCAAGGTAAGTCAACTAATTTCAGAGGACCACAATTTAGAATAGAGCTGGCTTCTTCCTGATTAAAACTCGGTTTTGTATGCGTTCGCGTGGAGACCAGTGCTTCTGGTTGCCTGCTCCTGGCTATGCAACAGGGATTCAGCTGGGGTAGGTTTATTGCCAAGAAACGCTATGTTGTCTGCATCGTCTACATCTGTAATAGTTTCTGTGGGATATCTTCTGCTTCTTGCCACCCGTTTTTTTTTTTTTTTTAGAGAAAAGCCATTTTATTACCATTTCTATTATATATTAACTGTATATGCTCTATCCCAGATATCGAGCACAATCTTTAAGAATAATGAAGTTAGAACAGAGTAATGAAAAAAATCATCTTTTGGTAACACGAAGCTAAATGCACAGTGACTGGGTTATTATGTTAGTTTTGTTTTGTTTCGTAGGAAAAGAATTATTCTGCGAAGCAAAGTCCTAGAAGAAATCAATAACCTACTAATAAAAGCGATTTAAATTTATTCCTAACAAAATAAATTAATTAATAGGGCCTGATAAAGGAAGCATTTAATTTACGTTTATTGGGATTGTAATTAATGAGAATCTTGTTTTTCATGACAAAGGAAGTGAAATTTGCTGAATTTTCATTTCAAACTCACAAATGATCCTTTAGATATTTTTCGGCATAATTGTGTTAGTTTTCTGCCGGTGCTATTTGCAATGTATCAATCAAGAATAAAATAACGATTAATTATCTCGTATACGATATACGATGAACATTTCGAAACTAATGGAGACTTTGAAATAATGATCATGATTGTACAATTAATAATAATAATAAAAATAATAATAATAATAAAAACTATGGAACATGCAGGTGAAAATTATACCAATTGTAATTGGTGCATTTAAAACAGTAACTAAAGCATTACTAAAGAGACTGGAGGACTTGAAAGTTAGCAGACGAGTGGAGACCACCCAAACTACTACATTATTGAGAACGGCAAGAATACTGATAAGAGTCCAGGAGGCTCGAGAAGACTTGCTGTCACTCAAACTCCAGTGAAAGATCATGAACTACCGCTGATGTGAAAAACTCTAATAAGTAAATAATAATAATAATAATAATAATCATAGCATATTGACTGGTGGCCTGTTTGATATGAACGTCATATCAACCCATCGAGGGTTATTTTAGGCTTAGAGGCTTGCAAATTTTTTCCTGTCGAATATAGATAATTTTTGCACAAATCTATTTGACCCATAGATAGATTTAGTTTGATTTTGTTTCCTGTTTAGTGGCAAATCACGCTTCGTAGGTTATCTTATAGAGAAGCCATTCCTGTGGAAGAACAGAAATAGTACTATTTAATCCATAGCTTGGAAAATAAAAGCTTCATGAATTTTTCATGGGTATCAGTCCAAAAGTGAATGTAATTTGAACTCGTTTACTACACTATCGTAAGCTACTACGCCATGGAGACTCTCCTCATAGAGGGGACCCTAACAGGTATTACTTCTCCACGTAAAAGGGGACCTGGGATTATGGACAAAAAAGAGGTTCTCTTAGTTCCTCAAACATCCAGAACTTAAGACTCACCATTAGATTCGGTTTAGTGTCAGACTTAATACACCTCTTTTTACTTGGATCTTACCCTTCAGCAGAAGACACAGTCAGCAGTTTCAAAGACCTTTCAACCGGGCATAACGCATAAGACTTGAAATCGGACATTATATTTTCAGGGCATGTATCTATGTATTCACCCAACACTTCTGCTACGGGCAGGATGTGACACAAGGTCAAATTCTAAACGGAAAACAACTGGTTTTAATTTCTTTCCCTGAAAGACTAACCAACTTTAAAGAACAGTCTTCCCTACTATTTGCCTATAGTTGAGAAGAGAACAGGTAAATTGATTTATTTTCAAAGCAACCTTACACAAAGAGATTACACAAAAAGGATGTTCAAAATTTGAAAGGAATCCGTTCTTTTCTGTCCTAGAGACACTAAAAATATGAAGCCGGGGAAATCGTGAAGTATATGCACAAAATGAACTGAAACGCAAAATATTTAAAACTGAAATAACACGGAACTTATTTGTGAACACCAATGTTTAGGCAGGATGGAAAGAACAATGACGAGTTAATAAAAAAATCAAAGTGAAGAAGACATTACAATCATTTAGGCATGAGGACTGGAGAAAAGGTTGGTTGGGTTTTATGGCATATCAACCTTTGTAGGTTATTTAACGTCAAATCCATTTTAATGCAAATTGTCAGCTCTATTTCAAACAATTCCATTTAGTATGAGTACACAGTGTAATTGTCAAAACAGTTCTAATTCAGCTAATTCAGTTTAGTTAAAGTACAAGTTTGGTTTACGCACAATTAAATGTCAAAACAGTTCTATATCAAACAATTAAATTTCGTGTAAGTAGAGTTTCGATGTCAAAAACAGTTCCATTTCAAACAGTTCAGTTTAGCATTAGCTTACAGTTTAAATGTAAGTTCAGTTGAATTGTAAAAAAAATATTTCTATTTGAATCTACTTAGTTTAGTCAAACAGTTCTAATTCAAACAATTCAGTTTAGCATAAGTATAATTAGTTCTATTTAACCCACAAATAGGGCCCTATCAGGTGCTACCATTCCGGGCCAGAGTAGACCTGGGAGCAATGGCAATGAAGGGGTGCTCCGCATTCCCCAAAGCTCCAGCATCACTGTAACTTCATCATCAGATTGTTTAGTGTCATATCCATGACACTCGTTAAGGGGAGTCGTAACTCTCTGCAGAGAAGCAATCGGTGTATTCTACAGCCCCAGCCGACTGGGCCACTGGAAAAAGGTAAATTAGTAACCGAAAAGGTAAATAAATTACCCAGAAATATCCTAACGGAGAACATCATCGAAAAATACTAATGTATCCTGGAGCAAAAGTAATCAGTGTTAGAATCGGTAAACTAAGAGAAGAAACGAAAATTTGAAGGAAGGAAAAATACGCAAGGGTAAGAGAAAAAAAAAAACCCTGATAAATTGATACCTGTTCATTCAGGAAACAGTCCTGCAATGTCTGATGAAATAATAGAAAAGAACTAAGAAAAGAAACGTGGGCAAAGTTTGCTTATATATATATATATATATATATATATATATATATATATATATATATATATATATATATATATATTCTTTATTTAAAGAAAAAAAACAAAGACACGTTATTTTAGGATTTTCTGATGTAAACGAAAAACACGAAGAAAAATATAACAGGACCTCTTCAGATCTAATGGATAAATGAGTTCTCTACCAGGAAAATTTAAATCTTCAGCTCTTGAATGATTTTCTTGTCCTGAAGGAATTACTCCCAACACTGGTTTAACTGGACCGAATAATACTATATATATATATATATATATATATATATCTTCTTGGATCAGCCATCGTGTCCTTCGGCCTGTCATTGTTTCTCACCGTCTCGTGGTTTCATCTTCTTTACTAACTGCTCAATTCTCTTCAGAGGGATGAATAACAAATAAAAAGTCTTCTTTTTTTTTAGTATACGTATATGTTACTGACAGCCAACAAGACATAGTAGAGGCAGACTACTGAAGGAAAATTACATCTAATCCGGTAGAGTGGTCTCATCAAACAAACTAAGTTGAAACCAAATTTCCAAATAGTCGATCACATGCTTGAAATCATTCAATCAGAGCCGTTGTCTCAGACTGATCTTGGGTTCATCATCTGTCAATTAAATTGACTCACTGGGTTTTTCCTAGAGTTTAAAAACTTAAGGACTTAATTTCAATTTTACACTACCTGTCAATTATATATCTCATAAATCTATAGTGTAAAATTTGGACTGTATGCAAAACAAGTTAAACTCTGGTGGTAAGAGTAAAATTGATTAAAAAATAAGAGACGCATGATGATAAAACTTTCAGCTCAAAAACTCTGGTTCGAAAAATGTTTAAAAAGTGATAAGTGTAAAAAATCCTACAAAAATAAAATCAAGCAGCACAAATAAAGATGTAATTTAACTCATAAAGCCTAATTTATATAAAGAGGAATTAGTGGACTTCAAGGAAAAGCTTATGAATTTAAAGGCGAAAGTATATTTCATTTTTGTAGCCCGCTGAAGATTGTTCTACCTTGGTAGAATCCTTATTCACATCTGTGATAGGAACTCATATAATAACCAACCCTTTGATCTTGTAGAGCCATAACATACAACCCATGAAAAATGTCAAATACAAATATAAATAAACATGGGGCTCAGATGACAGTTCTGAATGACATGGTCAGCAGCTGTTCTTTTTATAGTTAATATGGGAAATCGGGCGTCCTCCGGTGAATGTTGGTTGTTCTAATTTCAGATACACGAAGAAGAACCAAAGCAAAAATGCATTTGAGAGACAATAAAGAAAATATGGGCTTGAGAAGACAAGAAAAATGTAGTCACTGTTTTTTTGTTGTTGGGTTTTCTGGAAGATCAACGTTTGTAGGTTATTTAACATCAAATCCATTTTTATACAAATGAACAGTTCTATTTCAAACAATTCAGTTTAACATGAGTGCACAATTCAATAATCAAAAACATTTCCACTTCAAACTATTCAGTTTATTCAAATAGTTCTAGTTCAGCTAATTCAGTTTAGTATAAGTACAGATTTTGTTTACACAGTAAAATATCAAAACAGTTCTATATATAACAATTCAGTTTAGTGCAAGTACAGTTTCAATGTGAAAAAACGGTTCTATTTCAAATAATTCAGTTTAGAATAAGCACGCAGTTTAAATGTAAGTACGCTTTGTCAAAATCATTTCTATTTAAAGCGATTCAGTTTAGTCAAACAATTCAGTTTAGCATAAGTATGTCATTAGTTCTATTTAACCCATAGATAGGGCCCTATCAGGTGCTACCACTATGGGCCAGAATGGACCTGGGAACAATGGTAATGAAGGGGTGCCCCATATTCCCCAAAGCCCTAGTATTACTGGAACCTCGCCATCAGGTTGTTTAGAGTCATATCCAGAACACTTGTTGGGGGTCTTACCTCTCTGCAGAGGCGAAGTCAGTATATTCTACAGTCCCAGTCGACTGGAGAATTGTTATTTTGAAAGCAACCTTAACACAAAGTGATTATAAGAAAAGGATGTTTAAAATTTGAGAGGAATCCGATCTTTTCTGTCCTGGAGATACTAAAAATATGTAGCCCGGAGAATCGTGAAGAATATGCACAAGATGAACTGAAATGCAAAATATTAAAAACCAAAATATCATGGAACCTATTTGCAGACATGAATATTTACACAGGATGGAAGAAACAATGTTGATTTGATACAAAATGTTTAAAGAGAAGGAGACATTTCAATCATTAAGGAATTAAGACTGGAAAAAAGTAAAGTCGTGACCGACAAAGTAAATAATTTATCAAGAAATACCCAAATAGACAACATCATCGGACAAAACGATCTAATGCATACAGGAGAAAAAATAGTCACTGCTAGAATTGGTATCCCATTAAGAAACAAAAAACAGAAATATAAAAACAGGGTTGGAAATGAGGCTATAAGGTTAAGCAAAGAAACTACGAGAACAAAGGAAATTTCGAAGGGAGGAAAAATACACAAGGACATCGTGAAATGAAAAGATAGACAAAAGACAAACAACAAAATTGAAGACTGAATAATTCATGTTAGCCAATGTAGGGAAACTCAAAAGATACCCGGACAGATTCAATCCATACAAGCAAAACAGCACCTTTCAAAATAACGAAAGAACATTCTAAGCAACAGGTTGGAAGAGAAAGCAAAGGCAAATGAATGACAGAATGCAAAGGAAAATACAGCAAATTTCGAGCAAGTTATGGAACAAAAAGAAGATAATAGTAAGTCAGAATGGAAAAATAACATTAAAAATAATTACAAGAAGTTGAAGAATCCCCTGAAATATGTATAAACCCGTGCTCACTAAGAATAACATTCTAGAAAATTGCAAACTGGAAAAAACCTGGACATAATATTTTATATGGATTCTGGTTTGCAAAAATTACTTTCCATCTACGACGGACTGACTTAGCAGCTAAGTAAATCATTAGAAGAAAGCAAGCATTCTGGGATGGGTAACGAATGAGAAACTACCCTGATCTCGAAAGACATCGAAATAGAAACAATCCCAGATAACGTATTTATCTATGGAGTGGAAATTCGTAACAGCAGACATTAAAGGAGAAATATAGAACTCGCTCGTGTGCCGGTGACTGTTTCCAAAAAAACAGAAAAGCTACAAGGATTACAGATGTACTTCACATAAATCATCACATTCTCAAGGTGGTTAAAATAAGGCGGAAAAATGTAGCCATGATATGGGTTGACTACAAAATGGCCGAGGATATGGTCCTGTAAATAAACAGAATGTCAAAAAATGTATAAAATACTCGACAAAGTCATAAACTTCGTCTTGATAGCCATAGAAAACTGGAATGGTGAATTAGCAACAGGAAGACAAATCCTAGAAGAAGCGAAAATGCAAAGAGACATCTTCCAAGGAAACTAACCCTCACCATAGCTGTTTGTAATAGCAATGATGTCGCCCTATTATATTCGTAGAAAATGCCTACGAGGTTATACACTTACACAATCACAAGAAAAAATATAAATTACCTCATGTATATTGATGACTGGAGACCCTGATATAAACAATAAGAATATATAGGCAGGGTATATGAATGGAATTCGGGATTAAAAATTTGGTCAAATTTATAATGGGAAACATGAGAGAGAGACAACGGAAGGAGTAGAGTGACCAAATCAGGGAAACATAAAAACATTGAAAGTAAAAGAAAATAACAAGTACTTGGGAATATTAGAAGCAGACACCATCAAACAGAGAAGAAAAAGTAAGAAAAAGTATATCGGAAGAACGAGAAAACTTCTCGAAATCAAGCCCTGCAGCATAAATCTCATCAAAGAAATAAACATCTGGAAAGTCCCACTTGTAAGACTCTAAACCGTTGTTAAAAGAGACAAGAGAAGAACTTGAACAAACGGACCAAAGGAGGAGAAAATTGATAATTATTCACAAGGGATATGACATAAAACGACTATGTGTTTTAATAAAAGAAGAAAGAAGACTCACTAGCATAAATAAAAAAAAGCAAGAACTACTCCAGCCACACCTCTCATTATCTCTCACGGACTCCCTGCCTTTCTTGAATCTCTTATGCCACTTAAAAACTGATGCTCGATTTATGCAAGATGATCAAAAAGCAGTCTGAAGCATGTCATACGTTTCTGTGACACTTTTTCCAATTTAAAACAAAATTTTATTGCTAAAATAATTTATAAAATATTTTTTATATTTTATACTTATAATAATTTTTCCATTTTGAACTGAACTATTCCCATTTTGAACTGAACTATTCCCATTTTGAACTGAACTACTCCCATTTTGAACTGGAAAAGGGATAGACACGACTGGGTGGGGAAGTCGATCCACGGGGAGTTGTGGAAGAAACTGAAATTTCACCCTACTACCAAATGGTACATGAAATTTCACCCTACTACCAAATGGTACATGCACAAACCAGAATCTGTCTCAGATAGGGAGACGCGCAAAATTCTCTGGGATTTTGACTGATCACCTATTCTTGGCCAGATGATCAGACCTAGTGATAGTCAACAGCAACAAAAAAGAGAACCTGCCTAATATGGACTTTGCCGTCTCGGCAGATCACAGAGTAAAATCAAAAGGAGGTGAAAAGAGGGATAAATATCAAGACCTTGCTAAAGAACTAAAAAGAAACTATGGAACACGAAGGTGACGGTGATATCAATTGTACTTATTACACTTGGAATGATCTCCAAAGGATTGGTAGATACTTAGAAATCAGAGAATAGGTAGAGACCTTCCAGACTACAACATGTACATACTCATTTGCATACATCTACGTGGTTTCAAATAAGAAGGCTCTTTTTTCGATGACTACAACACCAATGTGTAGGGGAGGACGCTCATCCTTTCCCTGGATTGCTCAAATTTACTCTTGATACGTACCTTATAATGCTGAGTGTTAAGCAAGGAGGTAGCAAGTACCGTTTTTTGAGTCTTTGGTATGACTGAACCTGGGATTGAACCCCGGACTTCCGGGCCATTGGCGAACACTCTACTCTAAAAAATAATAATATTTAGTAAATAATTACAACTTCAAGTAACTATTCTAAATACAAATAATTTACAGTTGTCTGGCATCAAGTATTCCCATCGAATTCGAATAAATTTTAAACCAATTTATATGGAATTCTAACAGGTACTACGACTCTGATTCAGAGTGGACTTCAGAGTAATGGCCAAAAACAGGTGCTCCACTCTCGCAAGATTTCCAGAACTCCATCAGATGTAGTTTAGTTCCATACTCATAATACTAGTTCTGGTTCCATCTGTAATTACTGAAATATATATATATATATATATATATATATATATATATATATATATATATATATATATATATAAGGTTATTTATATCTTTGTTGTTAACACCTGTAGAATTTCACCAGAATTTGGAAAGATGCTTCAACAATTGGAAACTTGTTGTCACTTGACATTGATCTCGGCTTAGGAGGTTTTCTTAAAGAAAATAAAATAAAACACTAAAACCATAACAAAGAAGAATGCACCCGGAAACTGTAATTCGTGACAGATGAGAGTAAAGCTAATATTTTGTACATTTTTTTTTTTCAGTTTCTGAAACTTTTCGGACGACTTTGCTTATTTTGGCAAGTATGCCTGACTATATAAAAAAGACTTTTCACTGCCCTTTTCCGCTCCCATACATAAATCGTTACCGAACTATTCAAAGACACGTAAGGAGGAGAAGAAGCAATAACAGACTGAGATTATTAGGAGATGTCTATTTATGCCCTTAAAAATACGTGAGCGAAGAAATCAGAGAAAAAAAAAAGTAAAATAAAAATTATACTTTTTATTATTAATTTCGATATTTTATTTTTATCAACTCTTTTGCCATCAATGTTGATGTTTGTTAAAATATTTTCTGCATTTTCAGACCACTAATATTTCCCTCAAGAGATCAAGTGACATCTAGCCTCAATACTCCAGCACATTTTTTAATTTTCTAACAAATATTTACTGCCATCATTCCCAGGTTCCTCCCTTTCTTTTTTTCTTCCTACCTTCCTTCTTTCCTGTACAATACGCTGGCTGCGCTTCTTGAAGAAGAATAAGACCACATTCCCCCAAAATAAGTGTCCTGGAAATGACACAGAACTGAATCCGGTAGTGAGGTTCCAGTTCTGGTTAATGTGGAGGGCACCATTTATTACCATTACTTCCAGGTCCACTCTGACCTGTAATGATAGTTTCTGTTAAGGTCTGACTTATGGGTCAAATAGATCTGTTTAAAAATATTTAAAAAAAATCCCTGTGCAAAAGATTTTTATCAAGAAGACATAATTGAAGCTATAATTATTTAAAAACATTATAATCCTTAGTTACATGAGGACATATCATCATCATCATCATGTCGTGCTGGTTGCACGGATATCCCTGACCCTTTCTCACCACTTTTCCCTATCGTTCATCGCCTCAGGTAGGTCTTCTAGACAACATCCCGTATCCTCACATAGTTGCTGAATGTATGTTCGTGCTATCGCCTGCTTTTGCACGGCCATGTGTGGGGGTCAATACTTAAAACATAATTGCTTACAAATAAGACTGATTTCAGAATTCATTAACCGAAAAAGGTTGAAATGCTACAAAAGTAAGCAACGAACAAATCAAATAAGCAAGCAACCAGACAAGACTGAGAAGTTTATATCCGAAGCCATCTTAAATAATTTGCGCCCATTGAATGAAATATATGTCCCTGATCAAAAACAGCGAGATACGAGCATCATTAAATAAGTTTCCAGACTTTTTTTTGTATGGGCTATTTTTTTTTGACAGTACATACATGAAACTAAAGTCCCCTTCGAAGTAATCTTCTCCGGCTGCAATGCACTTGTTGTAGCGTTCCAACAACTTCTGGAAGTCCTCTTGTGTGAGCGTGTCAATGACTTTCGTCACATCCTCTTGCATCTCCTCAATTGTCTCATAACGATAGCCTCTGAGCATAGAGAATAAGCAAAAGTCACAGGGAGCAAGGTCGCAACTATAGAGAGGCTGAGGAACTGTCTCGATGCCCATCTTACTCAAATAGTCTGTGACAAGGATGGAGTTGTGGACTGGTGCATTGCCCTGGTGGAAATGCCACTGACCCGATTTGAAGAGTGCTGGCCTCTTCCCTAGGAATCTCTTCCTGAACTCCCTTAAAACCTCAACATAATTACTATAACACTAACCCTTTGGCCAACCAACTCTGGTGTATTGATTTTCTTACTCCTCCCAGACCTCTCATCATCCCTCACAGACTCCCTGCCTTCCTTGAATCTCTTATCCCACTCAAAAACTGATGCTCGATTCATGCAAGATGGTCTAAAAGTAGTCTGAAGTATTCCATACGTTTCTGTAGCATTCTTTTTCCAAGTTTAAAACAGAATTTTATTGCATATCGTTCTTCTAAAGTGTCCTCACGTCCAGATTGCATTTTAGAAAATCACCAGCTCTGACAATCAGGCTTTAGTAGGGTGTATTCAAATTGCTGCTGTAGCTGTTCATTTGAATCTGAAGTCATAAAAATTAGTCAGTCATCTCATTCCTAAGTTTGTGTGCTTTTGAATGTTATTGTGTTTGTGTATGTACTGTCGCTCATAAATACATATATATATATATATATATATATATATATATATATATTAGCGCATATAGTGGCATGCTTCATTACATATTTATACATATTTCCGCTGTTTGTCGTTGAGAAGGAGTGAGACATGGGAAGAGAGTGTGAGAAGGGAAGCGTGAGTGAGAGAGGGAAGGAATTGTTAAAATCAGGATGATTTCTTTTTTTCTCTCTCTTATATACATATATATATATATATATATATATATATATATATTTATATATATATATATAATCTATAAGCTATTCCTTGGAAGGTAACAATTTTTAAACGAGTTGAATGCTTTTTTGTTTACACACAGTTAAATGGTTACAAGTATTGCTATCAAACACTTATAATTCTATCTAATATTAATCCTTTGTTAGCACACTGTTAAATGGTTTCAGATATTGCTATATAACACTAGAAATTCTATTTATCAAATATTTTTATGGAATATAAATAATTACCACAATGTTGTTTCAATGAACAAATAACAAAAATTCTTAATGAATGATTGAGCAGTTCAATTTACCACATATATAAGAGGTACTACTACTCCTGGTCAGTGTAGGACTGGGAGTAATGACAGTGAAGACGTAATCCACATCATCCAGACATCCAGGACCAGAACCTAACCATCAAATGTATCTAATTGTCATATGCAGTGCATTCAGTGTTTCTACAGCCCCAGCTGACAGGGCGGCACATAAATGTGTTTGGCATCATGAAAATTGGGACAAATGAGATCAGATCCCATTTTCTCACATAGCCTGCTATATGTTGTTTTTCTTCACTGGAAAATAGAGAAGAATAACAATAAATATTTGCCAAAGAAGTTAGAACAAAAAATTCGGTTCAAAAAGACGCTTACAGAAACTAGTAAATATTGTTACATAGCCATATACACGAATATGGCCATGTGCGAAATAGAAATATAATGTTCATTACGATAGAACATAGGAATCTCGAAATTACGAAAAACACGTTACGACTTCTTGTTCAGGTACGAAACCTTTTCATAAACTTTGAGTTAAAAGTTTTGACATAAAGAGGAGAGACACAATCTTCTATGCTGTCTTATTCATTTGGCCCCCGTCTCGAGCGGCCCCCATAGGGCGCAAGTTCGCCTCGCGTCTGCGAGCTCCAAAAGTCGAACCTCTTCGTTTGGCGTCTAGTACTCAACTCTCTAACTTTCTTCAAATTCTCACACCAACCTCCGCGCGCTTCCGGTGCGTGACTTCACCTGCACCCTGTCATACCGTTTCGTCTCGGACTATTGTGACATCTGAGTGACACCTCTATTCGCCCGCGCGCGCCCGCGTTAACACATGCCTCAATGTTGCACCTTACTAACCCATGTGCTGATCCGAAAGGTTCTCAGCCTAACTAAACTCAAAGGCATGAACCGAAACCCCTCGGCTATTATATTACAGTATTGTCCTTTACGGGAATACTCTTCGATAATCTTTTTATCATTCAGTTAAATAAATTTATGAAGAAAACCGTTGAATTAGATAGAAAGATCGTATTTAATGTTCAAACTACTTTGATCTGTTAATTGTTAAGTGATGAGAGTTTTATTAGAATTAGTGGATTTTGGAAGATTTCACTTTTTAGGAAATGCCAAGCCACTTTTGGTAAAAAAAAACACAACAACTTTCAAAATAAGTTAAAAAGTAAGTATTGTTCAATTCTCTCTTGTATTCCCCCCCTCTCTCTTTCTCTCGCTTTATCTATCTCTGAATTTATCTATATATTATAAATATAATTATATTCGGTCAATAATTCTAAGATCAATAATACTGGGCATGTGTGGCACAAGGATAAATGCTAGTGGCAATTCGAGTTCAAATCCAGGCATTGGTATTTTACATTTATTTCGCTCTTATGCCCTTCCTAAATGCGTAGATTCAGTTTTCTCACATTCCCAGCAATGGTAAAATACATCCATCTATACAACTGGCTCTGACCGGAGCCGTAATTCAGACTCAGGTTCATGGCTTAATATTAGTTGGTAAAGCATAAACTGTTATTGACAGATAATCGTCTATGTGGAAATCTGATCTTTCTGATAAAATAAATCGGAATTCTTCCAAGCTGAATTTTTTAAATTTTAATTGTTTTTTCGGAATTTTTTCCATCAATATAAAATCCGCACTGGTTGGCATAGGCTTATAGTAAAAATTTCACATTTCAAATTTCATATTTGTTTTAAAGCTATTCAAAATGGAATCAGACAGGGTACTCCAGGTGTGACCAGAGTTCTGTCATAAAATTTGTACTGTTTGAGAAATGAAAATTATGTGCAATTTACAGAATAATGTATTATGTGTTTGGAGAAACATGTTTTAATCAAAAAAATCTTTATGAATAGGCAAAACGTGGGTTTGCCACTACAAACATGAGTTAAAAAGACAATCCATGGAGTAGAAATACGCTGATTCTCCACAAAAAAAAGTTCTGGGCACAGCAGTCTGTAAAAAAGGTCAGGGTGATAGTCTTGTGGGACATGAACGGACACATCACTATCGATTTCCTTGAAAAAAAGGTGCAACAGTAATGAATGCTTCTTATTGCCAACTCCTTTAGTAAAATTTATCTTTTTTATTAAATGACACACATAATTTTGATTCAACGAAACAAATAAAAGATATGTCCAAAAACAATTTTTTGTCAATATTTGATTAACAATTATGTAAGTGTTGCTATGTTTGTTGATACTTCCATATTTATTCACATCCGTGTGTTAGTTGGGTAAATTCGGATCCTCTTAATTTTTCGGCAAGAAGCAAACAACAAATCAAAAAGATCATAAGTTTGTTGACCTTTGGGGATTTAGATCCCATTTACCCCTTATATAATTGGTTTTCTTGTACTTTTTTCAATTCCATATTTATTCTTTAATTCCATTTTATTTATTGGACTGCCTGTACTACTGTATGGTTACACCACTTGGACTCTTTCCAAACGATTGGAAAAAGAACAGGTTGCGAACTACATACTGATGCCATGTACACTTTTAAACAGATCCTGGAAGCAGCACCCTAAAACAGTATCCCTCCACATCACGCAAACCATTCAAGTAAGAGTACGAGTGGAGAAATAAGGACGCATTCAAAAGCAAAATTCTCCTATGGACTTGTACGTATGGACACACAAGTTTTGGTTGGTCAGTTGTTTGGGTTTTATAGCAAATCAAGCTCCGTAGGTTATTTAATGTGGGTTCCACTTTTATCTAAATAATCAGTTCTATTTCAAGCAATTTAGTTTGGCATGAGTACACAGTTTAATTGTCAAAAACATTTCTATTTTAAGCTATTTAGTTTCGTCAAACAGTTCTAATTCAACCAATTCAGTTTAGTATAAGCATAGTTTTTGTTTACAATCGGTTAAATGTCAAAATAGTTCTTATTTCAAACAATTCAATTTTGAGTAAGTAAAGTTTTAATGTCAAAAACAGTTCCATTTCAAACTATTCAGTTTATCAAAAGTATGCTGTTTAAATGTAAGTACACATTTTATTTGTCAAAAACATTTCTATGTAAAGCTATTCAGTTTAGTCAAAGAGTTCTAATTCAAACAATTGGCCAAATAATAGAGTGTTTGCCAATGGTCCGGGAGACCGGGGTTCAATCCCAGGTCGAGTCCTACGAAAGACTCAAAAAATGGTACTTGATGCCGCCTTGCTTAACACTCAGCATTGTAAGGTAAGTCTTAAGTGTAAAGTGGAGTGATCCAGGGAGTGGAGTAGCGCCTTCCCCAACAACTCGGTGTTGTAGCGATTGAAAAAAGGAGCCTTCGGGTCACCCTCAACTAAGGTCGCTAACTTTACTTTACTCATAAGAATAGTTTTTGTTCACACTGAGTTAAATGTCAAAACAGTTCTATTTCAAGCAGTTCAGTTGAGAATAAGTACGCAGTTTAAATATCAAAAGAGTTCTATTTTAAGTAAATTAGTTTAGCATAAGTACACTGCTTAGATCTATTCGACCCATAGATAGGACCGTATTAGGTGCTACCACTTCAGGATAGAGCGGACATGAGATCGATGGCAATGAAGGGGTACTCCGCATTCCCTAAAGCTCTAATATTAATGGAACCTCACCATCAGATTGTTTAGTATCATATCCAGGACACTCGTTGGGGGTCTTAACCCTCTCTGCAGCAGTGCAGACGGTGTATTCGACAGCCCCAGTCAACTGGGCAACAGAAGTTTTTGCTGATCGACCAGCTCTGTGCTGAACTGGGTGCCGTCTAGAGGACTTTCAAAATCCGATGGCCAATAAGGAGGGATAAAACGAGAGAGTTAAAGGAATCCATACTGACAGAACTGACAGAATAGTTTATTTAGTTTGACAGTTCTTATATTTACTTTCAAAGATATATCAATCTTCGTGGATGCTAAAGACAATGTTATAGAAAATCGGTGGGGTACTATTTAACTTATGGCTGGGGAGGATAAAGAGCTTTATACATTTCCCAAGGGTAGTAGTCCAAAAGTGAAGGTAATTGTCTGACTGGAGTTTGAACTCGCTTACTACGTTGTCGCAGAACGGGAGCATTTATGATGGCATGGTTTCCGTCGTAAGTAATGGACACATCAATACGAATTCAAATCCTGGACGAGACTGTATTCCCATATCGCTAATACCCTTAGGAAAGCTATGAATCCAACGATTCTGCCTTCAACTATGGGCAAATAGTAGGTTAGACTAGGCTCTTTAGCCTGGGTAAGACGACCAGTCTAGAAGAAGGAAAACTTTGAATTCAAACCAATTAAACTCCGCTTAAAAATTGATCTTGTGTCACCTCCTACTCGTGCAGAAGGATTAGTAAACATTATGGACGATGTCGCAGTCCAGCATGTTAGTAATTACGATTCGGGGACTCTTCCTCAAAATGCTGTTATGACTTTGATGATGATGTTGATGATTATCAGTTGGGGATGAGGAAAAAAATTGAATGAGGGCGTGCGGAGATGGATGTGTTGATAATTATCATGAGTTGCTTTTAATGCGATCGTGCTAATAGTATTAACACTTTAAATAATGATAATGACAAGCAGATCTTTTTTTTTTTTTTTTTACTTGTTAGCATGTTCTCCACCCCCCGCACACATTCTTTTTATTTTACGTATCTTTGGTTTTAAGCATTTATTTTTTTAAAAATTTTTCTGTGTTCTTACAACAATCGTGATCTCGTCTTTTCTTCTTGGTAAATGTTTTTGACTACTTCTTTCATCTCTTTTTAACCACCTTATTTTTTTCTATTATCTTTTATTATATGCATTTTCAAGAGAAATACTTCTTTATTTGGTAATCTTTATTTTATTTTATTTTATTTGTATTTTTATGAAAACTCTACAAAACTTTTTAGCATTTAACTTATACAACTTTCAAACACATAGCAACAGGTAAAATAGAAGTGACACTTACAACATTATAGATATTGTGAGAATTAATTTTTTATCTATTGCGGACTTTTTGTCCTCATCTTGGTAGTTTTTTGTGTTGTTTCTTCTTTCACTACGTTTCGGCCAAATTTCACCTCCGGCCTTCTTCAGGTGATTTCACCGCGACCTCGGATAGGAATGCTGAGTCTTGTAACCGTATCCCCAGTAATTTCTACCTTCCATAGTTGTTGTCTATCACACCACGTTTTTGACCAAGTAAACCTCTGGCCGGCTAGGGTAGAATTTGAAACCGCTGTCTTCTGACAATGCTCACCTGGAACCGTAGAGACTCAACGCCTCTATCCGCTGCGCCACGGGCCCCGAAGGGCGATCAAGGACGGATTTTTTGGTCTTATAAATCCAATTATTTGTTCTTATCTGGTCTTCCATAGTTGGGTCCGTACCGAATTTTGTAATTGTCACCTGAAGAAGGCCAGAGGTGAAATTTGGCCGAAACGTAGTGAAAGAAGAAACAACACAAAAACTACCAAGATGAGGACAAAAAGTCCGCAATAGATAAAAAATTAATTCTCAGATTAAGAAGCCTCATCTCAAAATGATTCCAATTAAAGACAATTATAGATATTGCTGTTGTAATTTACATATCTTTGCTTTATCTGGCACATAGACCGTAAATTTGCTTATTGTACGTACTGTTCCTATTTAAGTATTGAACTGATTCATCACTGTTTACCTTTGGAGATCGTAGCTAAGGCTTTCAGCATGAGTTGACCATAGGATTAATCCAAAAGATTAATACAGATGATTAACAAAAAAAAAAAAAAAATGAATACATTTGAGTTACTGAAGGTGTTTCAGAAAAAAAAGATATAATTTCTTAAGAACAATTTTCTTTGGTTGGTTGGTTGTTTGGTTTTTATGGCATATCGACCTTTGTATGTTGTTTAATAGCAAATCCATTTTTATACAAATAATCAGGTTTATTTCAAACAATTCAGTTTAGCATGAGTACACAGTTTAATTGTCAAAAACATTTCTATTTCTGTTGTATAGCCATGGTACAACGATACGTATACATATACATGCGGAAACATAATCAACAATAATGACGAACGAACACACTTCTTTAGAAAAATATACCTCTCACACTTTATTCTCGAAAGGGTTGCGAAAGGTTGCAAAAGGGTTGATGTTGGTTATGTGTGAGAGGTGAGTTGGAGACGGGGACAGACTGCCACATATTGACCCCAAGTTCCTCTGTATTTTAGTAGCATTTCTTCCTCATTCTGCTGGGCTGCTCAACCGGGGTCCTGAGGGTCCAAGCCCTCTGTCTGGCGCTGGCTCTCACTGCGGCATTTTGTCCCCAGCTGCGGCTGGAACTCGAACTGTGACTGAAACTCAAACTGAACTCTGCCTGCCTCGAAATCCAACTGCCCAAGCCGTTTGTGGCACCTGGTTATATTATTGTTTGACTCCCACCTGCTTCTTGTGGGCGTCGCATCTGTACCGAATTCAACCCGTCCACAGGTCAAGGTGATATTCCGATATCTTCGACAGGATGCACCTGTTTCTTGATTGACGGCTCGGTCGAAGGTCAATATGATACATTTCAAGCTATTCAGTTCAGTCAAACAGTTCCAAATCAAACAATTCAGTTTAGCGTAAGTACAGTTTCAATGTCAAAAACAGTTCCATTTCAAACAATTCAGTTTAGCATAAGTACCTAGTTTACATGTCAAAAAAGTTCCATTAAGAGCAATTCAGTTAAGCATAAGTACAGAGTTTAAATATCAAAATAGTTCTATTTTAAGCAATTCAATTTAGCATAAGTACGCAATTTAGTTTTGTTTGACCCATAGATAAAACCCTATTAGGTGCTACCACTCCGGGATGGAGTTGACATGGTATCGATGTCATTGAAGGAATACTCCGCATTCCCCCAAAGCTCCAGCATTACTAGAATTTCACCATCAGATTGTTTAGTATCATATCCAGGATACTCATGGGGGGTCTTATCCCTCTGTAAAGAAGCAGTCGGTGTATTCTACAGCCCCACCTGACTGCACGAACTAATTTTCGGTTACGTGATCTGAAATTTTAACAGTTTGTGTACTAACAACTCAAAATTCTTGATGTAGTATTTAAACGCCGTTTCTTTTTCTGTGAATAGCATTTATAAACTTGAAAAAAAATTAAACAATGAATTCAGAGTTGTTTCTATATATACTGTTGAAATTTTTAAGATCATTAAAATGATTTGGTTGGTTGGTTTGTTGGGTTTTATGTAGGTTATTTAACGCCAAATCAGTTTTTATGTAAATAATCTGTTCTTTTTAAAACAATTCAGTAGTACAAGTACACGGTTTAATTGTCAAAAACATTTCTTTTTCAAACTATTCAAGCAGTTCTATGTAACAATTCAGTAAAATGTAAATACAGTTTTAATGTCGAAAAACAGTTCTATTTCAAATAATTAAATTAAGCATAAGCACGCAGTTTAAATGTAAGTACAGTTTAAGTATCAAAAACATTTCTATTTCAAGCTATTCAGTTTACTCAAACAATCCAGTTTAGCATAAGTATGCTGTTAGTTCTATTTAACCCATAGATAGGGCCTAATCAGGTGCTACCACTCCGGGCCAGAGTGGACCTGGGAGCGATGGCAATGAAGGGGTACTCCGCATTCCTCAAAGCTCCAGCATTGCTGGAACCTCACCATCAGACTGTTTAGTGTCATATACAGGACACTCATTGTGGGGGGGTCTTACCCCTCTCCAGAGGTGCAGTCGGTGTATTCTATAGCCCCAGCCAACTGGGCAATCATTTAAACGAGAACTGGTCAAGTTATTTGATTAAGAAATGAGAGCAATTTTTCTTAAACACTCTCATGTAACGTTTGAAGTAATTTAGAAAAATTCTCGAAGAAGTTGTCGAATTGAGGACGTTGTTTCTTGATCTCGATGATGAAAAAAATAAACTAATGCATATTTACATTTTGGTTCCCAGGTTTGTTTATGTGCAAAAAATTCAGACCGACAATTTCTGTGAATCCCCACCCCGTCTTTCATAGTTAGGAAGAAACTTAATGCATAATTTAAAGTTTATATTGAAATCACTACGTAGGCGCTTCCCAAACGTTTAACCAAACCACATATCCGCTCTGTATACTTAAGGAATTTAACGTCTCAACCTCAAAACACAAACTTCCCCATTGCTTGCTTCAGCCCGGCACTTTCAACTCCACTTATTAATCAAAACCTTCAGACTTTTGTTCCAAGGAGATAGAGGCCGGAGGAACGGCATTATATAATTCTTTTTTGGCATTTTCGGTAGGAAGTTCTTATTTACTAAGCTTTGCTTAGTCTTGTATAAAGACCATACGTTGTTTACGGTTGGGCGGCTTGGGTAGTATAATGGTCAGTATGCTCGACAAGCCAACCTGCAAGAATTAGTTCGTATCTCATTGGGTGCCCCATTCATTCGTCCTTGTGCCACATACGAGCAAAAAAACAAACAAACAATAACTGTAAGCAACGTAGTAATTTACTAAAATTACTACGTTGCTTACAATTATTGTTATAACTAATTAGTCACTAGTTTGAGTAGTGAACAGCCTCGCCGCTTTTTACCTTCATGGATCTGATCGAGACTAATACGTTTAATGTGACCGTTCATCCATGATATAAATATTGTTACTTAGACGGTCATTTAAAAAAAAGAAGATTTTTACTATGTTTGATACTTGATTATCGGGGTAAGAACAGTCAGCAGCAAGTGTCGACCAGTGGTGGTGGTCTATGTGGAAAGTACCGAGGGTCTTTTTGAAGGAGTCTTTTTAACGTTTCTTTGGTGCCCCTCTGTCAGGGTAGTCTGTGGAAAGTTCACCATAGAGGGACTATCTTGGGCAGGCGATACCTACCCTCCCCGTTCTGGAGACATGCCCATCCCAGCGTAGCTGTGACTTCAGCAACATAGTCTTTATGCTGGTGATTTCTGTCTGATCAAGGACCTCAATGTTGGTGACATAGTTTCTCCAGTGAATTTTGAGGATGGTGTATATATATATATATATATATATATATATATATATATATATTATAAAATTGAAAGAAGTAATTGAATTTTGTGGTTTCATTATAAATTTATTTCGAGTCTATGGTGACCCTCTTCAGATGCAGGAAGAAATACCACTGTCTATTTGAATATAATTTAGCTTCCGTCGAGAAGAGAATTTAAAAAGTCAATTCTTTCAATTTTTTAATTAAATACGTGGTGCATTCAATAGGTTTCCAGACTCTTTTGTACCGTCATTTAGAATTGTCGAAGACTCTTGAAAATTCACTATGTTATTGCTATACATCTTATGAGATGACAGACCAATTTTTATGATTTCAGCTTCAAATGAACAGCTATAGCAGGATTGGAATACACCCTACTAAAGCCTGATTTTCACAGCTGGTGATTTTCAAAAATGAAATCTGGACGAGAGGACACTTTAGAAGAACAATATACAATAAAATTCTGTTTTTAAACTTGGAAAAGGTGCTACAGAAACGTATGGAATACTTCAGACTGCTTTTGAACTATGTTGCATGAATCGAGCATGAGTTTTTGAGTGGCATAAGAGATTCAAGGAAGGTAGGGAGTCTGTGAGGTATGATGAGAGATTTGGGAGGAGTAAGGAAGTCAATACACCTGAGTTGATTGGGCAAAGGGTTAGGGTTAGGGTTACTATGTTGGGGTTTTAAGGGAGTTCAGGAAGAGATTCCTAGGGAAGAGGCCAGCACTCTTCAAATCGGGTCTGTGGCATTTCCACCAGGACAATGCACCAGTCCACATCTCCATCCTTGTCACAAACTTGGGCATCAAGACAGTTCCTCGGCCTCCCTATAGTCCAGACCTTGTCACAAACTTGGGCATCAAGACAGTTCCTCGGCCTCCCTATAGTCCAGACCTTGTTCCCTGTGACTTTTGGTTATTTCCTAAGCTCAGAAGTTGTTGTTATGAGACAATTGAGGAGATGAAAGAGGCTGTGTCGAAGGTCATTGACACACTCACACAAGAGGACTTCCATGGGGCCTTGTGGAAGTTGTTGGAACGGTACAACAGGTGCATTGCAGTCGAAGAAGTCTGGAAACTTATTTAATAATCCTCGTACCATTACATATTATCAAATATAATGTTTATACATTCCTATTCAAAAACATCTTTACCCCTAATTTAAAATATTTCTGAATTTAAAAAGAAAACGATGAATACTGAAAAAATAAACTGTGGCTTATTAAAAAATTATATTCAAAAATATATAATGATATTTCCACTGTTAAAATTTTTTTTAAATTAAAGACTTGAAAAGATTAAAACATTTTAAAAATTCTCTTCTCGCCGAAACAATGTAAACCTACCAAAATTATATTCAAATACACAACGATATTCCTTTCTCCATTTGAAGAGAGACCATGTAGACCCGAAATAAATTTATAATGAAACTACTAAATTGAATTATTTCTTTCAATTTTATAAAAAATGTTTTCGCTCTGCACATGAGCTTCGCTATATATATATATATATATATATATATATTATAACAGTGATGGTTGTTACTAAATCATTTTGTGAGTTTGCGTCTAACCAAGTGCAATATAAATTCCATGGAATAATATATATATATATATATATATATTTAATTCAATGGAATTTATATTGCACTTGGTTCGACGCAAACCCACAAAATGATTTAGTAACAACCAACTCTGTTATAATATCATCATCATCATCATCATATCGCGCTGATAGCACGGATATCCCTGACCCTCTCTTGCCACTCCTCTCTATCGTTCATCGCCCTAGGTAGGTCTTCAGGACAACATCCTGTATCCTCACATAGCTTGCTGAATGTATGTTCGTGCTGGTCGTCCTGCTTTTGCGCGGCCATGTGTGGGGATCCATAAGAGTACATCTCTTATGAGTTCGTCCTTGCTTCTCCAGCAGTGTCCTGCATGTCTGGTTCGTCTAACTTGAATAGTTTTCGTGGTAGGGGGCAGGTGGGCCGTACAGTTGGTGTCTTGTGGGGTGTTGCTGCCAGGACTTGTTCAGGATTGCACGCAGCACATTATATATATATATATATATATATATATATATATATATATATAGCGAAGTTCATGTGCAGAGCGAAAACATTTTTTATAAAATTGAAAGAAATAATTCAATTTAGTAGTTTCATTGTTGTTACTAAATCATTTTATGGGTTTGCGTCTAACCAAGTGCAATATAAATTCCATGGAATTATATATATATATATATATATATATATATATATATATATATATTTAATTCAATGGAATTTATATTGCACTTGGTTCGACGCAAACCCACAAAAATGATTTAGTGACAATCAACACTGTTATAATATACATATATACTGAGGCTTAAAGAAAATTTTGTAACTGAAATTTCTTAAACTAAAATATAAAATATTCATATAAACTCAAAACACGAAAAACTTTATCAGTGTTTTTCAGTCTTTACAATTGCTTATAGCTGTGTCTGGAAATTCTCGTATAAAGAGAGAAACTTTAAACAGTTTCTTACCAGACCTTAGCATAAAACAGTTTCTTGCCAGACCTTACTATAAAAGAATTATGCTCGACATTTAATGACCGATAAATGTTGAGATGCCATTAAACAAAGAAACCGAAAGAAACGTATATATATATATATATATATATTGAAATCATCAATTCGTGATGAAAGCACAGGTTACCTTGACCGCTATCCGTCCCTAGAGTTCACTGCTTTTGGCAGATTTTCTTGTCGGCATCCAGTGTCTGCATACAGCTGATTAAATCTTTGCTGGTCGGCTTATAATGGCTTCACAGTATGTAGGAGCCAACAGAAGAACTTCGCTTATGAGTTCGTCTCTGCTTTTCTATTAGTCCACACTATGTCTTGTTCCTTTTATTTGGGTGATTTGTGAGATGGGGGCAAGTGTCCACACAGATGCTCTTTTTAGGATGCTGCTTTCAGGATTTATTCAAAGCAGTACGTAGCATCTTTGTGTAAATTCTATCTAACCTTTTCTTCAAGCACTTCGTTAAAGTCTAGATGGTGCAACCATACTGTAGTACTGACGTGGCTAAGGCCTTGGACATTTCGCATTTGTAGCGATATGTATTAGAAATAATCAAGGATTTAGACTACGAAGATGATCTAGCGCTTCTCTCAAATGTATCTGCTCAAGCCGAATGTCTGCTGCATAACCTTTACAAGGAGCAAGTGGCACTGGCCTCGGATAATACAATCTTCCTATGTTTTAAACAAGATGAAGTTATCTCTATATTAAATAGCAAGTCTCTGATATTAGTAAACCAATTCATATACCGCAGTAGAAATATCTCATCTACTGAAAGCGAAGTCAACATGCACATAAGAAAGCCATAGACGGCTATCGACAGGTTATAGAACATAAGGAATTCTTATATCTTTTAGAAAATTTTTTTCTGATAAAGTAAAGCAGGAATATATATATATATATATATATATATATATATATATATATATATATATATATATGTATATATAGGGGTGTTTGTTTGTGTATGTGTGCGTTTCTAAGCTTCGCCAAGAAGAGAATGTCCTCGAGCATTCTACCTCGAAACAAATTTACTAATTCTTATTTTTAATGTCATTTTCTACTCAGCTTGGGCTAGACCAATTCCTCTCTCAAACTTTCTTTATTTCATTTTGTCTTTTTTCTGCCATAATTTCTTTCTTTTATTTTACGTTCTATTCTGCCTCTTTTTTTATTTTTCATTTTTCAACATTTTGATTTCTTTCTTGATTTTTTTCTTTTGAATTTCTTTCCTCGTTTATTTTCTTTCTGCAATTTAAAAGAAAATTTCCTTTCCATTTCTCAGGACATACCATAGCATTTCTGGCGCCGGCGGCTAGTTGAACTTCAGCGCTCTTTAGATTATTATTTATTTA
Organism: Sepioteuthis lessoniana; assembly: GCA_963585895.1. NCBI lineage: Eukaryota > Metazoa > Mollusca > Cephalopoda > Myopsida > Loliginidae > Sepioteuthis > Sepioteuthis lessoniana. The sequence goes on from OY757926.1 coordinate 68,285,169, forward strand.
TCTATTTGTGTTTTACAGAGAGAAAAATAAATATTTACGAACGAAAAGTTTATGACTGTACGCGGGAAAATTTTCTGGCGCTGCATAATCCATTCACGTTTCAGCAGATCATACCACGTATAGAACCAAGCCAATTGTTATTTAGTCAATTGTCTTTGAATTCAGATAGGCGTGTAGGGTAGCTATTATTCCAAGGTACACTCTGATTTGGAGTGGTATTATTAGTGTTCCATTTATTAGCCAAATAGAGCCGTTTTAAAATCATTCACATTTGATGGAACCGTATGCAAAAAACAAAAGCAAAAAAAAACCAAACAAAAGGCAATAAAGTACTTTAGAAACAACTACAAAAAAATTAAAAATGAACTTACCATGAATGCGATTTCTTAATGTCTTGGCATAAAATAACCCTAGACAGGTTGACATGTAATCTATCAATATCTACTAAACAATCATCATCATCATGGCGTGCCGCTAGCGCGGATTTTCCTAAACCCTCCCACCACTCGTTTCTATTGTCTTTCGCTCTCCGCAAATCTTCCATGCAACAATTTATATCTGTACAGAGCTGTTGTAGATAGTTTCTGACTGGTCACTCTACACTTGCTCGTCCGAGTGAAGAGATCCACAAGATTACATTGCTTATGCATTCGTCGTTACTTTTCCAGAAGTGTCCTGCATATCTTGCTTGTCTAGTTTGGAGGGTTTTCGAGATTGTTGGTAGGTGTCCGCACAGCTGCTGCTTTGTAGGATGCTACTTCCAGAGTTTGTTCAATACAGCTCGCTGTATTCTTGTGCAATTGCCGTTAAGCTTTCTTTCCATACGCTTAGTCAGCGTCCGTGTGGTGAATCAATACAGCAGTATTGATACGACCGCTGCTTGGAAAAAAAAAACTGTTTTATTTTATTTGATAGGTTTGACTTCCAAAAGAGCGAAGGTCTATCGATGGCAGGCTTCAACGCTGTATACAACAAAAACATAATAGACAGATGGACAAAGGACCGCATCCTCCCTTTTTCTAAGAAGGGTGACCTTGGAATAGCCAAGGACTACCGTGGTATAAGGCCTACTTTAATAGCGGCTAAGATTTACAATGCTCTGCTACTCAACCACATTAAACCAGAAATTGAGAAAATTCTTGGGAAGAACCAAAATGGCTTTTGGGGAAATCGATCCATGACATCACAAATTTTGTCTATCCGTCAAATATTCGAATGTGTTCGCGCAAAAAAAAATACATGTCTATAATTTCTATTATTGAATTGTTAATGTGACTGTTTGTATTTGAAAATAAAAACAAACCTACGATAAATCGATGTTTACCAAATCAGAAAAATTTGAGTCACTAGAATTTTGTCGTTTTTTTTTTTTATAAACGGCTACATCGATTAAGGAATTTAATTTTTTCAGACATTAACTAAAAGTAGTAAGAACGAATGTTATAAAATATAAGAATCTGTTACCTGAATGTATAAGGCTGAAGTGTATTCACGTACGAAATGATATTAAGTTGAAAACTAAGACTCATATCTTCCATTTGACTAAATGCTTTTTTCACGCCATAACATTTGCACAGTTTTAGAGACTTCCTATTACTTCAATTTTGTCATTGTTACTAGATAATTCGTAGACAGTTAGTTGAATGAGAAACAATTCTAAATAAAGTTTTCGTGGATGATTTCCTGGACTACCGACTTAAGAAGATGAAGTTCCACAGCCATATCACGTTATTTGTTGACTGATTTTAACGTCATGTCAATCAGTCTAGTGTTACTTTACGCTGAGAGGTTAGTTTGATTACTTTGTTTAATGGCATATCGACCTTTGTGGGTTGTTTAATGCCTAAGCCATCCTTCTAGAAAAAAAAGTCGTGGTACTATTTAAACCATTGCTGAAAGGATAAGGGGGGGGGTTCATACCTTTCCCATGGGTATTTGTCTGAGTTAATAGGTCATTTACTGACCTATTGTTTTCATTGTAAGTAGCAAACATACCAAAAATACGCTGTATTCGCAACTGTCAAATTATCTTTTGTTTGATGACCTCCTTTTCTCAACCTTATCCGTTAATCCTGATCTTACAATTTCTTTGTGACTGTAAACGACATTAGATATTTCATTATAAATTAGTAAATTTACCTTGATAATTTAGCTGACTATTTCCTGCACATTCATGAGTGTAGATCCGGCCCCACCCTGACTTAAGCTTTGTGATCCTGAGACTGAAAAGGTTGGGGACGCCTGCTATAATATGTAGAATTGTTGGCTATTATTACACCGAGTTCGATCATATATGGGTTCCTCACATTTGTAGTCAATTTACTGATTAATTGATTTTAATGGCAAGTCACACCGTCAGGGGTTATTTTATTTCTAGTGTTTAGGGAAGTGATTTCATTGCCCATTAATATTTACATTGTTTTTGAAGTTCTTAAGAGTTGTTTTGCACACATTTGTATAATATTAAAGATTTTTATCTAAGATAAATATAGCCCTGTCGGTTGGGGTTTTAGAATATACTGACTGCATCTCTGCAACGAGTGTCCTGAAATGACTTTAAACAATATGGTAGCGATGCTCATGTAATGCTTCCATCGCTCCTACGTTCACTCTGACCCGGAGTGGTAACACCTGATAGGATCCTATCAATGGGTCAAATAGAACTGATTGACATTTAAACTGAGTGCCAACAAATAAGTTATACTAAATTGAATTATTTGAAATAGAACTGTTTGATCATTTAACTGTGTGTAAAAATGAGTGATGTTTGATTGAATAGTTGATGATGCATTGAAATACTTTGAACCATTTAACTCAGTGCGAACGAATGATTAATATATCAAATATGTATATCCATTTAGATGTGTACAAACAAATGACTGATGCTACATTTTTACTGATTCATAACAATACTTGAAACCATTTGACAGTTTGCCAGTGAATGATTTGTAATCATCATCATCATCATGTTGTGCCGCCAGCATGGATATCCCTGACCCTCTCACGACACTTCTCCCTATTATTCATCGCCTCTGGCAGGTCTTCTGGGTTACATCCTGTGTCCTCACATAGCATCTGTATGTATGTTCGAGCTGGTCGTCCTGCTTTTTCTTGGCCATATGTGGGAGTCCATAGGAGTACATCACTTATGAGTTCGTCCCTGCTTCTCCAGCAGTGTCCTGCGTGTCTGGTTCGTCTAACATGTATAGTTTTCGTGATGGGAGGCAAGTGGCCGTATAGTTGGTGTCTTGTGGGGTGTTGCCGCCAGGACTTGTTCACTATTGCTCTCAACATTCTTGTGTAATTGCCGTCTAGTTTCTTCTCCAGCCGTTTAGTTAGCGTCCATGTACTGCATCCATATAGCAGTGTCGATACAACTGCTGCCTGGAAGAAACTGCCTTTCATTTTATCGGTCAGGTCTGGTTTCCATATGATCGAGAGCCTATCGATAGCTGTCCATGCTTTCGTTAGTCGTGTGTCGATGTCTTTTTCGGTTGATGAGACGCTACCTCCTAGGTAGGTGAGAAATATTCGGGTTGGATAGAAATACTTGAAATCATTTAACTGTGTACATAAAATGAGTTTGGGCTCGTTTAGAAGTGTATCTACTAAAAGAGTTTACAAATAATATATATCTAATATTTGTGTAAAAACAGGATTTGGAATTAAATAACCAAGAAAAGATGATATTCCATAAAACCAAATCAAATGTAACTAATATGAATGTTTTGCTCACCGTTGTGTGGATTCAAGTATTCCTATCTAATACTAATAATTATATGGCTTGGAGTAATCATTCCTCTTCAGTAAATGTCATTTGTTTGCACACAATTATATGAATAACTAATATTGATCCTTTGCAAACAATTCTATCTTCAAGAAACTATTCTTAACACAAATAATTTACAGTTAAATGGTATCAAATGTTCTTACCTAATACAATTTTTCAACAGATCTATTTGACCTTCAGATGAAACCCTGATAGGTTCGTTCCAGGTCAGAAAAAGGGGAATGAAGAGGAAATCTACATACCCCAGGTTTCCAGAATTGGAGACATATCAGATACTTTTTAGTGTCAAGATTAGCACTCATCTTTTTTCTTCTTTCCTCTCTGCAGCGGGTAGGGTTGGTATATTTTAAACCTAACCATCAGGGAGGCCACTAAATACAATCCGTTTTGTTGAAAATAGTACTGAATATTGAAAATTTGAACTACCATGACCAGAAAATCTGGCAAGCACTGAGTGGGACATACGGAACTAGACAGCTGTTTTGACCTTATTAGGTTTCATCAGCAGTGTATACTGTCATCTTCCCCACTGGAGATCGAACCATCGAGCTCAGAATGCAGAGCCGAATTTTCTGGTCATGGTATTTCAATTTATAATATAATCCCTGTATCAAAAAAAAATGTATATTAAAAATTTGTTAAAAATACTTGATAAATCATACAATGAGCACGTGTTTATGAGCCAGAATGTCCTCAAGAATACACTTCTGACCTTAAATAACCAATATTGGAAAAAAATTAATATTTAATAGACTTTCGACAAATATATAAAAGTGCAGCAAATGAAAAAGAAATATATATAATATGAAAATTCGAAGGAATATTAATAGCATATGTGTTATATACCCTACCTATGAACATTAATGGGTATGTCTCATTCCTCATAAATACGTTGGTTGAAAATATACTAAGTAGTCACCACTAGCGGAGGTTACATTCTTCACGCCGCTGGCAAGTATTTTATTTTGTTAATGTTATAAAGATTTCTATTTCATTTCCAGCCTTCGTTTTGGTTATTTATCATTCAGTAACCTTTTTATTAGGTTACAACAATATGGTTGTTGCAAACTAAATGAAATGAATAAACTTAGTATGATTTTGATTTTTGATTTTAAAAATATATTTATATATACAGTGTACCTGATGTTTAGACTGGAAATTAACTTTGGCAACACAACATTAGCAACTTAAAGAAAGCTTTGGTTATTGATGTTTTCCAAGCAGTCGAAAGAGAAGTAAATGAAATTTCATTTAAGACATAGCATGTTGGTCCTTGTTATATATATGTATAACGTTGTATGAGTAGTAATATGAGTACAATATTCTTCCTCGGTGTTTTCATATTTACAAATATATAGAAAATATTTCGATTTTTTACAAAAGGAATAGGCATTTTAAGAGGTGTTGTGTAAAAGTCTGGCCATAAAAAGAATAGTAAAAAAAAAAAAAGAATGGAAATATTTCTTTGATTAGAAGATACGTGAGCTAAAAATCATTGTGAATCTTGAACTACACTTTTGATAATAAATTTGTACGAACAAATTTTACCTTTAATTTTTGGATAAAACTTATCTTCTAAAAAACGTAATTTTCAAACCGGTGTCTAGACGGCTGTGTAGACGTTTCGAATGCCGCAATTATTCCAATACTTTTTGAACACTTCTCGTATGTATAGGGAATGTGCTAGCCTGCATGGTTTTTATATTTCATAGGGAATGTGCTCGTCTGCGTGAGTTCTGTAATATGTTATAGGGAATGCGCTAGCCAGCGTGATTTTTATAATATTTTATAGGGAATGTGCCAGCCTGAGTACCTGCTTGAGTTCTATAATATTTTATAGGGAATATACTGGCCTGCGTGTTTGCGTGAGTTTTATAATATTTTATAATATGTTATAGGGAATGCGCTAGCCAGCGTGATTTTTATAATATTTTATAAGGAATGTGCTAGCCTGAGTACCAGCTTGAGTTCTATAATATTTTATAGGGAATGTACTGGCCTGCGTGTTTGCGTGAGTTTTATAATATTTTATATGGAATATGCTAGCCTGCGTGCTTTTTGGAAATAAACTTTGCTATAATACAAGATCCCAGAACATGGAAGATGTCACTCTTTAGAGATGGTGTCGTATATTTAGCGAATTCCTCCACCACCAGCAGGATACGACACAAGAATAATTTTAAAGAGGAATATAACAGATTTGAATCCAGAGTTTTGCTTCTCCTAGATCGGTTGCCGTACCAAGGTTAAAAAGTTCAGGAAGAATAGTTGGATTCAGAACATTCCTAAGGATTTTAGTGCTATGTGAAATGGAAACGGCCTGGTTCAGTATTTGAAATCAACACTCCAACGATAAGAACCATTACTCTTTCGAGATGGTAACTCTTTTCTTATCTCAGAGGGCATCATTGTAATGGGAGTTTTGGAGTGCGCGATAGAATAGGAAAAATAGACGACGACGTCAAGACGTTTTTCTTCTTCATCAGCAGCAAATGTCTAGACATTACTCATAAAACAAGATAATTCTGAAGGCCTCAGTCGATGCAACTAAGACTGAATTTATCTGCGGGAAACAAGTGCATAACAAGTGGGAAGTAGCAGAAACTAGAAAGAAAAATGTTCGGAACGAAGACGTCAGGAATGAAAGAGAGACAAGAATAGAAGATAATAAATCAGTCATAATGTACTAACGCAAAATTATTTATTTTTGGCTAGATGTGGGCTTTTTACAATAATTCCTGGTCAATTCGTTCATTCTGCTGATAGTTTCAAGCAAGAATGCTAATCCTCTACATAAGAATATAGCCATATAGTCTTACGTAGCTGATGGGGTGGTATTTGGCTTAGAGATTCGCTTTGTGCACCCCCGGCTTTTACAGTTATTGTTCGAGGCTATAAGAAGGTCAGGATTTTGAATGGTGATTTATAAAGCAAGCAGTCTCTCATCTTGTCAAAAATATTGAAGCAACATAATCTTTACACTTTTAATTAATACATCTATTCCTTTGTTTTAAGATACAGGAGCGCTCGTGGTGTAATGGTTATGGAGGTGCTCGTTGCATAAGAGTTATCGTCATAGAAAGGAAACTCGTCTAACCAAGTTCAATTCCTAAACGGGGCCGTTTGCATATCATATAGCGTTAATACTATGAAGAAATGCATGAATCCAACTTTCTCTTGCTATGGGCAAATAGTAAGGCTGACTAAGCTTTGGTGGGGCAACGAGTCTACTCGCAGGAAAATCTTATTTCGAACCAGTTGTAGAACTGGAGAGAGATTGGTTGAACCGGACTATTTTTTCGCAAGACCAACTGCAAAAGTTGCACCATTACGATCCAACCAAGTTACAGGACCAGTAAAAGATTAAGATATGCAGAAAATATTTTTTTACAGTTCTTTACATAAAAGCTTATTTTATGCAGACAGCCAAAATATGATTCTTTTATTATAGATATTTTCATACTAGCGTTAGCTAGTGATCTTTTATTTGAGTCGACGTGACAGCAAGTCTCCTAAAGTCACCAAATTATTATAATTATTATTACTCATCAGAGCTTTTCACATCAGCGTAAGCTGATGGTCTTTCACTGGAGATTGAGTGACAGTAAGTTTCCCCGAGTCTCCAGGACTCTTCTCAGTATTCTGGCCGTTTTCAATAATGCTGTTGTTTGGATAGTCTCCACTCGGCCGCCAACTTCTAAATCTGCCAGTCCCTTTAATAATCCTTGTGTTACCGTGCCAAAAACACCAATCACAATTGGTATAACTGTCATCTTCATGTTCCATAGTTTTTTTCAATTCTCTAGCAAGGTCGAGGTACTTATCTCTCTTTTCACATTCTTTCAGTTTTATTCAGTGGTCTGCCGGGATAGCAAAGTCGACAATTTTGCAGATTTTCTTCTTTTTTTTTTTTGTTGATTATTAAGAGGTCTGGTCTTCGAGATGAGGTGATCCGTTTGTATATCAAAGTCCCACAGAAGTTTGTGCGTGTCATTTTCTAGGACAGGTGCTGGGTTGTGCATATACCATTTGTTGGAATTGTCAAATTTAAATTTCCTGCACATTTCCCCAGTGGATCACCTTGCCCACCCAGTCGTGTTATGTCGTGCTGTCAGTATAGTTTTTGTTGGCCCTAATCAGTCCTCTTTCGTGTTTTTCTATGTAGTCTTTGAGTCGTTGTATGGATGTGTCAACGCTTTCTTCGATGCTAGCAATCCTCTTCCTCCCTCTTTTCTTGGTGCCTATATTCTGTCCACGCCGTCTCTGGGATATAATGCCATGTGCGTGGTCATTAGTTTTCTAGTTCTTTGGTTCATTTGTCTAAGTTCATCCCTGGTCTACTTGAGAAAGGGTCCCGAGTATCTAATGAGGGATACAGCCCAAGTATTTATTCCTTTGATAAGGTTTCTGCTATTGAGTTTTGTCTCGAGTAGTTTTCTAGTTCTCCTGAGATATTCTTTTGAATTTTATTATTATTATTATTATTATTATTATTATTTTACTCATTGTGGTTTGTTGTACACTTGCCCTGAGTCAGAATTTCGCTGAAGCCTTCAGATCTCCTGGAATCTTCTACTTAGTATTTTTATTCTTATGCCTTTTCTAATTATTTTGAGAGTTTTTCGCACCAGCGTTGTCTGATGATTTTCCACTGGAGTTTGAGTGAAACCAAGTCTCATTAAGTCACTAGGACACTTCTCAGTATTCTGTCTTATCTTAATAATCGTTCAGTTTGGATGATTTCCACTTGTCCCCTGTTTTCCAGGTTTTCCAGTCTCTTTACTAATCCTTTGGGGATTGTTCCGAACGTACCGATTACAATTGGTATCACCGTCAGTTGCATGATTTTTTTTTGTTCTCTTGCAAGGTCTACGTGCTTAGATTTCTTTTCGCTTTCTTTTAATTTTACTCTGTGTTCTGCCGAAACAGCAAACTCTACTGTTCGGCAAGTTCTCTTTTTTTAGGACTATCTCTAGGTGTGTTTGCTTGGCCGAGATTAAGTGATATGTTTGTATCTGGAAATCCCAGAGAATTTCGTGCGTCTCATTCTCCAGGACGGATTCCAATAGTGCAGATATTACACGTTCGTATGGGGAAATTTCAATTTCTTGCACAATTCCCAATGGATAATTTCCCCATCAACTCATGTTTGGTCTTATACTCTTTGCGCTAATTTGCTGCATTCACTTATTATGAGATTGATCGTTTTGTCTTTATCACCATATAACCTACATTAGCTATTTTGATGCGTCTATTCTTTGCTTTAACATACTTGGTTCTTAGGCGCTATTTGAAGGGATTCTGTTTCTCTCAAAAGTTTTCCCTTTCTAAGTCATATCTAAGTCTTTTGGTGTGTGGAGTTATATATTTGTCGCTTGACATGTCCATACAGATGTTTTTTTCCCATTTTCTTTTCTAGTTATTGTTATTCTTTTGATCATTCTATTTTTTTTTGTTGTTGTTTCTCGTCGCTGTAATTAGCTTTTCTTTGTTCTTTTTTATGTAGTCTTTAAGTCGTTGAATCAAAGAATCCACGCTATCTTCAATGCTGGCGATTCTTCTTCCAACTTCTTTCCTTGACATATATAGACTCTCAACGTCATCTACGGGATGTGAAGCCTAATGCATCGTCCTTAGCTTTCTTGTTCTATTGTCCATTTGTTGTTCTTCTTTAATCCACTTTAAGAGCAGTCTCGAGTATCTTACGTGTGGGACAGCCCCGTTGTTTACGCCTTGCCTTTGATGAAATTTCCGTAGGATACTTTGGTTTTGAGTAGTTTTCTTGTTTTCCGGAGATAGTCTTTATAAATTTTTTCTTTCATCTCCACTTGTTTGATAGTATCCGCTTCCAATATTCCCAAGTACTTGTACATTTTCCTTTTCACTGAGCGTTGTGATTTTTTTCTTGATTTTGTAGTTTTATTCCTTCCATCACGTGTCATTTCCCGCTTCTCATTATTAACATGGCTAATTTTTATGGCAAATTCCATCCCTATATCCTGACTGTATATTTTCACAGCCTCTATAAGCGTTTCAAATTCTTTTTCATTCTTGGCAAACTGTTTGATGTCATTCATGTATATTAGGTGATTAGTTTTCTCTTGCTATTTAGGAAGTTTATTAATTTCTGTTCATTTTCTAAGTGATTGAGAGGTATCATCGCTATTACAAATATTATTATTATCATTATTATTAAAATACATCTTGCAAGTTTTTCCCACCAGGTCTAACTGAGGTCTAAATGATAGCAAGTTTCCTCAGGTCTTCAGGTCTTCTCTCAGTATTCGATCCAATCTCGACCGTTCCAAGTGCACCAATTACTATTGCTATCAATGTCACCTCCATGTTCTACCGCTTTCTTAGTTCTCTGGCAAGGTCTAAGTTCTTGTTTCCCTTTTTACTTTCATGAAATTTCACTCAATGATCTGAAATGATCTAAAGTCCACTTTACGGAGAGTTCTCTTTTTTATTAATTAGCAGTAGGTCTGGTCGTCTGGCCGTAATTATATGATCTGTTTGTATCTCAGAATCCCAGAAAATTGAATGCATTTCATTCTTTCGGACGGATTCTGGTTTGTGCATGTACCATTTGGTAGTACAGTGACATTTTAATTTTTTGCACAATTCCTTCTGGATCATCTTCCCTACCTAGTCGTATCTAATCTTTTAATATTTTTGCTTATCATTTTACTCGATTAGAGCTTTTATTATCAGTTTTAACTGGTTGTGAATATATATATATATATATATATATATATATATATATATATATATATATACATATATATATATATATATATATATGCATGTGTGTGTGTGTGTGTTTATGTATATTTGTCGTACAAGTAGTAATTTTACAATAGTTTTCAAAAGGAGAGTAAAAAATTTTTTATTAGCCCTTAAGCTTTTTCGGAAGGCACTCGTCAAAGGAAAAGTGTCAGCAATTAAGTTAAAATGTCAATTTTCTAAAAGTCAAATTTTACAAGCAAAATAGCAAAAAGGAAAAAAAAACTGTGTGAGGTCTTACAATGGTCATTGGGAAAGCAAAACAAAGAAAAAGAATTGAATAAATTCATAAATTTATAAACAAATAAAACAAAATAAAACTCTCACATCTTTTTTTACAGTGGTTCAGAAACATTTCTTTTTACTTATGAACTTTTTTGATTTGAATTCAATTCTGATCGACCCCCATAGAAATTCTATGTTTAAAAAATCCAATCATATTTTTATGATAAAATATTATTATCATCAGGAGTTGTATCACTACTAGTGAGTAGAGTGTTCGTCTAATGGTCTGAGAGACCAGAATTCAATCCCCTATCGAGTCATACCAAAGACTTAAAAAATGGTACTTGATACATCCTTGCTAAACACTCAATATTATAATGTACAGATCAAGGGTAAATTGAAGCAATCCAGAGAAAGGAGTAGCGTTTTCCCCTACATCTCGGTGTCGTAGTTAATCAAAAGGAAGCTTTCGAGTTGCTCTCGAACTTTACTTACGATTTCATAACTAATTTTTTACACATATATTTCAATTGGAGAGTCCATACTTATGCTATTCTGTTAGTAAACAATACGGTTTAATTAATACAGTTTTACAAGCCATTAACTTTGCGCGTTGGTTTTACTTTATTTTTTTATTCCTTTCAACTCCTTATTTGGTGGAGTAGGGGTGGCGTAGTAGGTAAGCGAGTTCGAATTCCACTTGAGCTATTAGATTCAATTTCAAACAAATACACTGGGGTAATGGTGTAATATAATGGTCGAGGGGTTTCGTTTGATGCCTTTGGGTTTAGTTAGGCTTAGAACCAGTCGGCTCAGTGCATGGGTTACTTAGGTACAACATTAACACATTTGTTCACGCGTGCTCGCGCGCAGCAAACATGTCCCTCGGAGATGTCACAATAGCCTGAGATGGGAAAGAGGGCTAGCAAGTGCGAATGACTTCATGCACCGGAAGCGCGCGGAGGATTTTGGGAATTTGAAGAAAGTTTGTAGAGTTGAGACCTACCTCGGGAGAAGACGGCCGGCTTTCGCTTGCTCACGGAGGCCTTGGGCAGGTGTTGCACGAGTTGGGGGGGCAGATGAAAAAGCCAGAATAGAAATATTGTGCCTCTCTCTCCTTATGTCGAAGAACCTTTAAACTCAAAGGTAATAAAAAGTTTCGTACCTGAACTGAGAAGTCGTAAATGTTTTTCGTGTTTCTCGATTCCTATGTTCTATGTTATATATATATGAACATTATATATCCATTTCGCATATCCATATCGGGCTATGGTACATTGGTATGAATTCCCCAGCTATGGTTTAAATAGTTCTACAACTGTTCTTCTTCAAACATGAGCATAGTATTAAATAAGTTCCAAAGCTTGATATATCATTAAAGAAAGAAATCTAACCATAAACTTTATGAAGATAATTCTATGGGAAATTAATTTCCACGATAAAACAAGTTAACTAGTGAGTAGAGTACGTGCTTAGAACGTCTAAAGAAAACGGTTTCAAGCTGGCAAAAGAAATTAGCAGAAGATACCCCGCACAAACAATTACGGACGCGGACTAGGCCGATGACATAGCGCTTCTGGCAAATATATCCGCCCAAGCCGAAACCCTGCTACATAGTCTGGAACGAGAAGCTGTCGGCATAGGCTTCAATCTCAACGAAGACAAGACGGAATACATATGCTTTAATCATCTCCACTCAAAAGGGTGGGTCTTTGAAACTAGTGGACAAGTTCACCTAACTAGGAAGCAGTGTCTCATCAACCGAGAAAGATGTTAACACGCGACTAACAATGGCATGGATACCTATCGGTCGTATGGAAGTCAGATCTGTCTGATATAATAAAACGCAGTTTTTCCAAGCAGCGGTCGTGTCGATACTGCTATATGGATGCACTACATGGATGCTAACAAAATGTATGGAGAAAAAGCTTAACGGCAATTACACAAGAAGGCTTGGAGCAATATTGAAACTTCCTGGAGGCAACACCTCATAAATCAGGAGCTGTACGGCCATCTACCACCCATCACGAAAACTATGCAAGTTGGACGAACCAGACACTGCCGTAGAAGTAAGGACGAACTCATAAGCGATATACTTCTGTGAACCCCATCACATGGACGAGTAAAGGCAGGACGACCAGCTAGAACCTCTATATAACAACCCTGTGGCGATATAGGATATAGCCTTGACGACCTTCCGGGAGCAATGGATGATAGAACAGGAGGCGAAAGAGGGTCAGGGAGATCCTTACTAGAGGCGCGACATGATGATGATGAGTGGATAGAGTGTTCGCCAATTTCCGGAGACCGAGATTCAATCCCAGGTCGACTCATACCAAAGATTAAAAAAATGATAATTGATTCGTCTTTGCTTAACACTCAGCATTATAAAGTACGTATCAAGGGTAAAGAGGAGCATTCCAGGGAAAGGGGTAGCATCCTCCTTTAAACCTCGGTGTTTTAGGTAATGAAAAAGGAGCCTTCGGAGCGCCCATGACTACAGTCGCCTACTTTAATAACTTAGTTAAATAAGTCATTAATATACATGGTCATATTCATTAAAAAAGATTCTCATTTAGTTTTAGTTTATTCAAGCCTTGCGGTTGATCCCGCTTTGCTTGTTTTGCAATATTCGCTTCCAACGTTGTTGATGATAATCGATCACCTCTCTTAGCGCCATATTGAATCGGTTATAAACTTTATAAGTAAATGAGAAACATGGCTGAAACCAGATTCAACAAGATAAGATACAGGAAAATCATATGCATTTGTGATTTTTGCTTTTGGGGAGGATATTTTTTTAGCAGTATCCATACTTTTCCATACATTATTCCACGCATTTTTATGCCTTGCTTGAAATATTTCATCTCTCTGCAATTCAATGTGATTCTTCTGCAAACATAAATCTATATTGGTAACATTCTTTAAAAGGAAGACTCAACCACTGCGTTATATTTAGTCTGAGTAATTTGCTAAATTCAACTTGCATATCATTCAGCTTATTCAAATGATCAACAGACGGGGAAAGGTTATCATGCAAGGTCATCATATGCAAATCACTACGAATCCATTCTATATTATCGTTGCCTCTCCCAATTTACGATTTTGTTTTCGTGGACCACAAAAATCTTATATTGACACCCGAGAGGCCATATAAACTCCGGTTGAGAACAACTGTCTCAAAAGCATCAACGAAAAATAGAAGGGTCAGCTTTCTATAAAATGCAAAAATGGCTTCCAACATTTAGTGGTTGTTAACCGAGTGACGTTCAAATAAAACGGACAACGAGTCGTTATACATGACAATCATGATTCTCGTGACTTTCTCTCGCCATCCGTCCCTATCGATCATAGCATGTTCTCAAGACGGGGTTCAGTGAAAGCACAGAGTTGATGAAAGTATTTGCTGGCCAGCCAACCCTTATTGGGTTATGTTATATCATCATCATCATCATCATCATCAAGCTGCACAGACAGCACTGATTTGGCCTGTCTTTCCATTATTCACTATAATACATCACTCATGGTAGATCCTCCAAACTATATCCAGTGTCCGCACAGAGCTGATCGGCCAACACAGGCACTTACATGTACAGGCGTGCCTAGAAGAACGTCGCTATTGTGTTCGCCTTTGTTTCTCAAGCTGGGCTCCACATGTTTTGATCTTCGTACTTGGATGGTTTGCGAGACGATGGGAAGATGGTCATACAATTGCTGTTTTGTTGGGTATTGCTTCCAGGACTTGTTCAAAACAGCACATAACATTCTTGTATTGTTCTCATCAAGCCTTTTCACCAGGCGTTGCGTTAAAGTTCACATGATTCGACCGTCCAATAGTACTGACATGACTAAAACTCCGAAGAACACCCGTTTTTTTTTTACCAGAAAGACCAGATTTCCATATGATCGTTAACCGTGTCTTATCTATGCGTATATGGATATCACTTTCAGTAGATGAGATATTGCTACGGGGGTATTTGAACTAGTCCTTGAAATTCAGAGGTTTGTCATCTAATATGGAGATGCCACCATCTTGATTAAAACACGCGAATTCTGTTTTATCTGAGTTCACGAAGAGACTAATACCGCTTGCTGTCTTCTTCGAGATATGTAACAGAGTTGGTGCCATCTTTGTTGTCAATAAGATGGGGGGGCAATCGTAGACTGTTATTCAAAAAATAATGAGAAGGTTCAAGAACCAATAAATCCTGTTCACTCTCATTCGAAAACTTTTAAAATTATTTTTTAGAAAATAAAGCGGGGCTGGGGGAATCAACACTTGCTAAAAATATTTTCAGAAAATTCCATGCTTTCCTGATAGAAATAATTTTATTTGTATTTGATAATAATCATTAATTTGCATACATTTATATAGTTTCAAGTAAGTGATAAAAATTCTCACTAAACAATTATAGCAAAACTGATAAATTCGAACCATAGATTGTGTTGGCGTATTCTTTGATTCTTGTCTTAAATACAAATACCAAAGTTGATCCACTTTTACAGCCCAAACCTTATAAGTACTTGAAAACATTTTTGCCTGGCAGTTCAGTCATAATTTCTACAGGAATCTTCGTCAGACAACATGCTGAACTCAAAAACGATGACTATGAGAATCAAATTTCATCTCGAAATAGCTAAGCAATAAGCCGGTTACTTTGTGTCATTGGGATTAACTAAATATTCTCCAGTCACTAATATACAACGATTAGCGAACACAGCCACATACATATTTTTACATATTTTTTAGTATGAGCAATATTATCACAGTTGCTTCTTTCCTGTTGCTATGGCCGGGCAAAAGCAGGACGACCAGCTCGAACATACATTCAGCAGCTATGTGAGGATAATGGATGTAGCCCTGAAGTCCTGTCAGAGGCGATGAACGATAGGGAGAAGTGGCGAGAGAGGGTCAGGGATATCCGTGCTAACGGCACGACATGATGATGATGGTGATATTTCCGGCACATCATGGTAACAGAAAAATAATACGTCATGTATATTTGCGATGTCATTAGATCAATGATAGAATTCGATACGTCTCAATCGAGATCGTCTTAGCAAATGAGCCGAGATATTTGTCACTGCTTTTCACCAGACAGGACTTGACGCAAGGTCAATGACCCGAAGGTGGATTATAGTGGGGGTATAGGGGAGGGGAAGGTCGGGCACGAGCCGAGGCTCGAGCCCTGCTGGACTATGATGCAGCTCGCCAACCCGAAGGTGGCCCAGCCGAAGCTGGAGGCCTTACAATCTCTAGTCTGCCTTTGTTGGACTGTGCCCGTTCTAGCAAACGAGCCGAGTCGCCACGTTAGAAAAAGATAGAAAATTGTGTTACGTTTCGCTCTGGCCAAACAAACGTGATATATATAACAATATATATATAACACGTGATATATATAACAATATATATTTATTTTCTCGACAGACAATTGTGTGAAGTAGGAGCAATAAGGAGAGGTATTAGAATCGTTCGTCTATGAGGTCTGGACTCCTCGATGTAAGTAGACGATGGCCGAGAAAACGCACATGGGGTAACGACGGGACAAGCTTGCGTGAACAGCGGAATTTTTCACTGTCTTCCGTTCAATTCGTCGGCCTAATATTACCATCAAACTCCCACGTGGAGATATGGACACGCCTCCGCGCCCCTGCGATTTCTTCTCATAATTGGCCATCGGAATGTGTCACTTCCGCCGTCTTTGAAATGGCATGTTTAATCGTCACAAGCGGAAATAACTGTCATGCAGTTCACAGGTCACTCTCTTCCGGTGCATCACTTTGTGAGGGTACGGTGGGATTTTTACCTTGTCCCATATTGTCAGCCAAGCTCGCTTACGCGATCTCTTCCGATAACTGGCCATCGGAATGTGTCAATTCCGCCGTCTTTGGAATGCCATATTTAATCTTCATCGAGCGGAAATAACTGTCATGCAGTTCACAGAACACTCTCTTCCGGTGCATCACTTTGTGGTATTTTTACCTTGTCCCATATTGTCAGCCAAGCTGTATTTTACCTTGTCCCATATTGTCAGCCAAGCTGTATTTTACCTTGTCCCATATTGTCAGCCAAGCTGTATTTTACAATAGCAAATGAACAGGACTGTTCGTCGTTATTCAGCAAAGAATGGCAATTGAACAATTTTCTGTAACTACTTTGACTACGGTTTGGTTTGGTTTGGTTTCTATGTTTAATGGCATATCAACCTTTGCAGGTTATTTAATGCTAAAGCCATTCTCCTAGAAGAACATTAGTGGTACTATTTAACCCATAGCTGGGAGGATAAGGGGGTTCGTACCTTTCCCAAGGGTATTTGTCCGAAAGTGAACGTAATAGCGCGACTGGAGTACGAACTCACGTACTACGATTCCGCAGTCCATCGCTTTAACCATTACACCCCCTCACTTTGCAACATCCTTAAAAGAGAAGACAATTTGTACGACGTGTATACATCATCTTGTACGAAGATATATACAACATAATTTTATACATAGATGCATACAGTGCAACTGCAAGTGAATCACGACGACAAAGAAATAAGATGAAAAAGAAAAGTAATCGACATTTTTGAACTTTTCTGCTGGATTATGATAATTACTTGAGATTTTGAAGGTTTTATATTCTATAAAATCTCCAGATTAAGAAA
Organism: Sepioteuthis lessoniana; assembly: GCA_963585895.1. Lineage (NCBI taxonomy): Eukaryota > Metazoa > Mollusca > Cephalopoda > Myopsida > Loliginidae > Sepioteuthis > Sepioteuthis lessoniana. Next base: position 68,302,617 of record OY757926.1, read on the forward strand.
TTACGAAAATAAGTTTTATATTCTGTGTAATTTCATATTTTGATTATATGTTTTAGCCATATTATCTGACCGATAAAATGAAACGCAGTTTTTTCCAGGCTGCGGTCGTGTCGATACTGCTGTATGGATGCACTACTTGGACGCTGACTAAACAGTTGGAGAAGAAGCTCGACGGCAATTATACAAGAATGTTGCGAGCAATATTGAACAGGTCCTGGCAGCAACACCCCACAATACGCCAACTGTACGGCCACCTACCACCTATCACGAAAACTATACAAGCTAGACGAACCAGACATGCCGGGCACAGCTGGAGAAGCAAAGACGAGATCGTAAGTGATGTGCTCCTGTGGACCCCCGCATATGGCCAATCAAAAGCAGGACGACCAGCTCGAACATTCATACAGCAGCTATGTGATGATACGGGATGTAACCCCGAAGACCTGCCGAAGGCGATGAATGATAGGGAGACGTGGAGAGAGAGGGTCAGGGATATCCGTGCTAGCCGCACGTCATGATGATGATGATACGTTTTTAAGTTATATATGAGATATTTATAATGTTCTATTTATTAGAATCAAACTCTATGTTCGTCCAGGCCTGACAAATGAATGGATGCAACGTTCGTCCAAGCCTGACAAATGAACAGTTTTTAGTCTCTACGTTCACCCAGGCCTGAAAAAATAAAAAGCCTTCAGTAACTAAGATCATTCAGGCCTGATAAAGAAAAGTCTTCTGCCTCTACGTTTATCCAGGTCTGAAAAATGGTCTTCATCCAGACCTGATTAATGAAAAGTCTTTTGTCTCTAAGTTTATCCAGGCTTCACAAGTAAACAGTCTTGTGTCCCTACGTTCATCCAGACCTAAAAAAAGAAACAATTTTCTGTATTAACATTCGCCCAGGTATAAAAATTTAAGTTTCAGTCTTTACGTTCTCTCAGGTTTGAAAAATAAACAGTCTTCAAACTCTACGTTCATCTATTCCTGACAAATGAATAGTCACTATGTTTATCCAAGTCTGACAAATAAACAGTTGTCAATCCCTTTATACATCAGGACCTGACTTATGAACAATGTTCTGTCTCTACGTTTTTCTAGACCTGAAAAATAAATAGTCTTCAGTCTCTACATTTGCTAAGGCCTGACAAATCGACAGTTTTTAGTCTCTACGCTTATCCAGACCTAAAAAGGAACAGTGTTCTGATTCTACGCTTGTCCAGGCCCGACAAATGAACAATGGTCAGTTTCTACGCTCATCCAGGCCTAAAAAAAGGAAAAGCTTCCTGCCTCTACGCTTATCCTTGCCAGACAAGTGAACAGTCTTCTGTCTCTATGTTTATCCAGGCTTCACAAATGAGCAGTGTTCTATTTCTATCCTAATCTACACCCGAAAAATAAACAGTGTTCCGTCTCTATGCTTATCCAGGCCCAACAAAAGAAAAGTCTTCTATCTCTATTTATCTCTGATAAATGCATGATCTTCTGTCTTTACATTCCTCCAGGTCTGACAAATGCACAATCGTCTGTCTCTACGTTTATTCTGGCCCGACAAATGAAATCTTCCTTCTTTAGGCTTATCTAGCTTGACAAGTGAACATTTTTTGTCTCAACACTAATCTGCTAATCCAGGCCACACAAATGAACCGGCCAGAAAAATAAACAGAATGCAAACTTTCTGTTTATATATATATATATATATATATATATATATATGTGTGTGTGTGTGTGTGTGTGTGTGTGTGTGTGTGAGACGAAATCGAAAAGGAAGAAATCACTTTTGGAAAAAAATTCGATGAGTTACCCCAAAGATCTTGTATGATTAGAAAGCAAATGATTTCCTCGTAGAAACCTGTCATTACATTGAAATGGTGACATTTTAGACTTAAAATTTGGATTCTTTTCATATATTACGTTGCTCTCAATTTGATATGGATTTGTATTTTTATCCCAGATGTCAATCTGATTTTACAGACTGTCTTTTCTTTTTTATATACAACGATAAAAAAATTATTGAATTTGCATGCTTAAAGGAAGTTAATATTTTCTTTTTATTTAGCAGTAAAGAAACTATTTAAAGATAAGACGCAAAACATTTCAATTTAATATCTAGACATCGGATTTCATAAAATATACCTTAAACAAACTTGATTAAATTATTTAGATTAATAGTATATATTTTTTACAAGCTAGGCAGAGGAAAATATGAAATAACCCAGTAATCTTTTCATTCTTATGTGTTCGTTTTTTTTTTTTACTTAGAAATAAGATAAACATATTGAGGATTTTTACTTAGGATTTTTTATTTAGCAGTAAAATAAACATACAGAAGATTTTCACTTAAGATTTTTTATTTTGCAGTAAAATAAACCAAGTGAAAATCCTCTTCGTATGCTAAATCTATAAGTTTTTTCAGGGACTACACACACACACACACACACACACAGATATATATATATATATATATATATATATATATATATATATATATATATACGTGTGTGTGTGTGTGTGTGTGTGTGTGTGTGTGTGTGTGTGTGTGTGTGAAAATGTACAAATGGGAAAAAACAATATATCATCAGAAGAATTATTTGCCAACGTTAGACGTTTCGGTTTTAGAATGTGAAAGCGTTAAATTAATCAAGGCGTCTAAATTGTTAAAGGAAACAAAATAATTAGATTGTTTTAAACTTTTTTATTTTTATTCCTGCAGCTGGGATTCTGTTTCAAATGTTTGTGACGTGATCAGTTAAAAAATGTATTTTGTAAAACGTAACACATACATACCCTCGCCCCCCACAAAAGAAAAAAATCAAATAATTATCTATCTATCTATCTATCTATCGAGAAATGGACAGACAGACAGACTGACCAAGATAGAAAGATAGACAGCGAAAGAGAAATGTTTACACTGATCAAGACATAGGCATAGATAGATTGATAGATATATTGATAAATGTAATGAAATTGGACCTTAACATCTATTTATCTATCTATCTATCTATCTATAAACGATGAAGCCAATTTTTTTAATACGTGATCTTATAGACTGTTTGATAGTATTCTGCTTTGAAATGATACTGCCTTCAACATGTTTCCTGTGTTTTTTTTTATTAGTAGTATAAATTAACATTTTGGAATTTTAAAAATTAAAGATGAATTGAGTTTCAGATTCACTTTTGACCAAACAATTATAAATATCCCCACTTTTTCAAATCTTTTTATGCCTGGCTAAACTATTATTTACATACCATTTTCCATGTCGCTTTGATGTTTGCTTTTGAAAATTTTCAAATCCTTCTTTTTCATTCCAGTCTATACACAGGAATCTATGGGTCAACTAAACTAAAATACGTACTAAATATAGACAGCGAAAGAGAAATGTTTACACTGATCAAGACATAGGCATAGATAGATTGATAGATATATTGAAATAGAGCAGTTTTTGTATGCTAAACTGAATTGTTTGAAATAGAATTACTTTTGATATTGAAACTGTACTTAAGCTGCACTGAATTGTTTGAAATAGAGCTGTTTTGACATTTAATTGCGTGTAAACAACAACTATACTCATCATCATCATCATCATGTCGTGCTGCTAGCACGGATATCGCTGACCCTCTCTCGACACTTCTCCCTATCATTCATCGCCTCTGGCAGGTCTTCAGGGCTACATCCCGTATCTTCACATGGCTGCTAGATGTATGTTCGAGCTGGTCGTCCTGCTTTTGCTCGGCCATATGCGGGGGTCCATGGGAGTACATCACTTATGAGCTCGTCCCTGCTTCTCCAGCAGTGTCCTGCTTGTCTGGCTCGTCTAACTTGGATAGTTTTCGTGATCGGAGGCAGGTAGCCGTATAGTTGGTGCCCTGTGGGGTGTTACAACCAGGACTTATTCAATATTGCTCTCAACATTCCTGTGTAGTTGCCGTCTAGCATCTACTCCAGCATTTTTGTTAGCGTCCAAGTGGTGCATCCATATAGCAGTATAGACAGAACCGCTGCCTGGAAGAAACTGCGTTTCATTTTATCGGTCAGGTTTGATTTCCATCGACACTATACTTATACTAAACTGAATTGTTTGAATTAGAACTGACTAAAATGAATAGCTTGAAATAGAAATGTTTTTGATAATTAAACTGTGTACTTATGCTAAAATAAATTATTTGAAATAGAACTGTTTATTTGTATAAAAGGGGATTTGGCATTAAATAACCTACAAAGGTTGATATGCCATTAACCCAAACAAATAAACAATCACATATCTGTCCGAAGATCCCTCCTTAGGAAACTTGAAGCAATGGATTTCAAGTATATATATATATATATATATAGAGAGAGAGAGAGAGAGAGAGTGAAAGAGTTGTGTGTGTGTGTGTGTGTGTGTGAGAGAGAGAGAGAGAGAGAGAGAGAGAGAGAGGGAGGTGGGTCTGATTAAAAATATCAGTATTTTTATTGGGTTAGTTTTATGATATAATTCTAAGTATTCTCCCCGTGTTCATCATTCCTGTCAAGATATTTTTGGAATTTTCCACAGATGATAGAAAAACTGCTAATTATCGTGGGTGATTACCTTGATTATACAGACTCATTTGGTCACGTGGATAGCCCCCTGGGGAAGATTTTTGACAAGAGTAAGTGAACAGGTCAGGTCTGTTTGAAATCCTTATATCATGAAGGTACTTTCAAAGAAGAGTAAACACTTTTGGTACCCAACTGTTCGTAACGTGTCTTCAGTTGGAAATCTCAAACGAAGATTTGAATTGAAAAAAAATCGTGACTTTTGTTTTTACTTCCGTGAAGAGGAAAACATTAAAAAAGGTTACAATGATATTTCTTTCATGCTAATCTGACTCAAAGAAAAGCGTTATCGAAGCAAACGCTTGATATATATATATATATATATATATATATATATATAGTTTAGATTTGTTGTAACATCTGCTGTGTAATAAAGACGTAAACATATGAATTCAATTCTTTTATGAAACATCTGACACATAAAGAGACCGAATACATCAAAGTATTTTTGAATTCAAAAACAATAATATCTTACTTTAACTTTTGCCTAGTGATGCTGGAAAGCGCACAGGGAGATCATCATAAGTAATATGTTTACAAAATAGGTTGTCCTGTGTGAATATTAGCAAAAATCTTTTTTAAAATGGAAAAGGAATTTTGTCTGTGTTTTTACGAAATGTGTCAAAATATAAGACGCCTGAACGTATATATATATATATATATATATAATGATCATCAAGAGATGCCAAAAGCATAGTTTCACTTGACTCTCTCTCTCTCTCGCCATCCGTCCCAATAGTCAAGACTTTTATATTATATCCGATGTCCTCACAGAGCTGACGAATATATCGTTTGCTGGTCAGCCAGCACTGGTGTTTCTATGTATGCGAGTCTAAAGGAAAACATTCCAAATGAGTTTCTTCGTTACGAGTCAATTAGTGGCCAGCATATCCCAGTTGTGCAACTTAGATAGTTTTTGAGATGTGAGGTAAATGGCCGTACAGCTGCTGTTTTGTTAGGTGCTGCTTCCAGGATTCAGCACAGCGCTCTTGTATAGTTCTCTGCCTGCGTTTTTTCTTTAGGCATTTCGTAAGAGTCCAAGTGCTGCAGTCATATATTAGTACTAACAAAATTGCAGCTAAGAAGAATTCCTGATTTCTTTTACCGGAAAGATGAGATTTCCATTTGTCATTAACCAATCGATTGCAGTTCATACATTTCCTAAGCATATGGTAACATCGTTTATAATAGATGAGATATTGCTATTGAGGAATATGAAATGGCCAATAAATTTCAGGTTTTTAAAATTTGTAGACCATATATATATTATAAAAGAAGAGAAAACCACATAATTTTCCTATGTGCAGAAAGAACTGAATTCTAAAAAAGCTTACAAGTGATACGAAAGGATGGTACTTAGAAAACAGGAACAAAAAACGAAATAAGATTGGCTGGTTTGTTGGATGGTTTTATGGCATGTCAACGTTATTAAAGAACCCCAACTGTCTCACTATTCATCCATTGCTGGAATGATAGGAAAAAGATCCGTGTCTTTTTCAAGGGAATTGGCACGAAGGCAAATATAAAAAGTTTTGTGCAGCATTTGGACTCAGCTGATCGAGTTTATTTCCGAGTTGTATTAGGATGCATTATTGCAGTTTCTTTATTGGTCTATAAACGGATTTCATAAGTGGAGGTGTCCGTGGTGTAATGGTTATCGTCACAGGAAATGGACACGGTGACACGAGTTCAAATCCTGGACGAGGATTGCATTTCACATAGCACTAATACCCTTGGGAAAGGTATGAATCCAATTATTCTCCTTCCAGTTATGGGTAAATAGTAGGACAGAGTGGGTTCTTCTGCTTTGATGGGGCAACTAGTCTAGGAGAAGGAAAACGCTGAATTCAAACCTGTTAAACCCCGCTTAAACTATTGACCTTGTGTCATGTCCTGCCCGAGCGGAGGGGCTGGGAAATATAATAAACGGATTTTATAACGCTAAGCAAGCGTCGAGAAAACAAATTGCTTGGTTGGGTATATCGACCATTGTAGGCCATTTAATGCAAAATCATTTTAGTCCATACATTATCTATATGATTTCGGAACATATTTTGGAGATAACATTTTTCAACGAGCCTTTTGCACACAGATCTTGGAATCACATTTGTATAAATTCATGTTATGCGTCCTTACCACGCCCGACCCAGCTTTTTTTCTTTTGCCCCATTAGATTATGAACCCTTCCCGCTTTGGGCTGGTACCGCTTGTTTTCAGTGTTCTCGGCCTCGATATCGTAGAATTCAACCAAATTCTCTATCGGTTTTTTTTTTCTCCCATCCCCATCTCATAAACATTTTTGGATATAAAGTCATTTTTATAAATAAAATAACATTCAGTTCGGGGTTTTAAGTAGGTCTTCTCACAGAGCATGAGTGGTATTTTGGTAGTTGCAGCGTGCTTGGTGAAGAATGACTGATTATATACAGTGCTGGTGAATGGGTCGGCGAATGTGGCTAGCTAGGGACCTTTAGACTATAATAGTAATAGCATGACCGCTCTCTTCCTCTCCCCCACAAAATCTTTGAGGCTTTATGCCTCCCTTGTATGTATATATAAGGAAATAAACAGTTAGATGGTTTTACTTAATTTCTAACCATTCTGTTTAGCATAAGTGCATTCTTTTGTTTATTCGATTAGTCATCGGTTGAAATACCGTTGTTTACACAGAGTTAAATAACCAAACATTTAAATTTCAAACAATTAAGTTTAGCATCAAAAAATTATTTTATTTTTTACACACAGTTAGATATAAGTAAAGTAAGTAAAGTCAGCGACCTTCGTTGAGGGTGACTCTAAGGCTCCCTAGCTACTACACCGACGTGTAGGGGAGGGCGCTACTTTACCCTTGATCCTTACCTTATAATGCTGAGTGTTAAGCAAGGCGGCATCAAGTACCATTTTTTGAGTTTTTTTTGTATGACTCGACCTGGAATTGAACCTTAATCTTCCAGACCATTAGTGAACACTCTACTCATTGGGCCAATGGCCCAGTAGAAAAACAGTTCATTTCAAACAATTCAGTATAGCGTAATTACACAGCTTAATTCTATTTGACACATAGATGGGACCCTATGAGATGCTACCAATCAGAGTCAAAGTGGGCCTGGAAGTGATGACAATGAAGTGGTACCTGCATTCCCGAAAGCTTCAACATTACTGAAGCCTAACCATCCAAATATTTAGTGTCGTATCAGGACACTCGCTGGAGGAGTGTTACCATTCTGCAGGGACACAGTTGGTGTCTTTTGCAGCCCTAGCCGACTGGGCCAAGAATACGAAAAGATATATATCTGCTCCCCATGAGGCCAAAATCGGGATTCAAGGTTAAGGTACCCCACACAAAAGAAGCCTTTAAATTGGAGGATGTTGCCTTTCAGAGGTGCGGCAAACAATGGTAAATAAACCCACTTCTTGGGTCTTTTAGGCAAGAGGATAGGTGTTGCCTAAGGGGAGGTCCTTCAGAATTTAACTAATTGCATTTTCTCACGTTTTGTGCGAACACAGATATTCAACGAAAAAATCCAGTTATATATAATATATATATATATAGTTTTGTATATTAATAAAGTGATTTATATCAGTAATACAGCATATTTACATGGAATTTAAAATAAGCATAGGAGTAGTTAACGGTACTTAGTGACTACTTGATTCTCATCTATGTGATCATCAGACAAAGAGAGTGTATATATATATATATATATATATAAAGATAAAAGAACCACATATATATATATATATATACGAGTATCACTAAATAAGTTTTCCCAGATTTTTTTCGTATGGGCACTTTTATTGATAGTACACACATGAAACTCTTGTCCTCTTCGAAGATACATCCTCCGGCTGCAATGATCTTGTTGTACCGTTACAACTTCTGGAAGGCCCCATGGAAGTCCTCTTGTGTGAGCGTGTCAATGACCTTCGTCACAGCCTCTTTCATCTCCTCAATCGTCTCATAACGACAGCATCTGAGCTTAGGAATAACCAGAAGTCACAGGGAGCAAGGTCTGGATTATAGGGAGGCTGAGGAACTGTCTTGATGCCCATCTTGGTCAATTAGTCAGTGACAAAGATGGAATTGTGAACTAGTTTATTGTCATGGTGGAAATGCCACTGAGCCGATTTGAAGAGTGCTGGCCTCGTCCCTAGGAATCTCTTCCTGAACTCCCTTAAAACCTCAACATAGTAAACCTAACCCTAACCCTTTGGCCAATCAACTCTGGTGTATTGACTTCCTTACTCCTCCCACATCCCTCATCATTCCTCACAGACTCCCCGACTTCCTTGAATATCTTATGCCACTCAAAAACTCATGCTTGATTCATGCAAGATGGTCAAAAAACAGTTTGAGGCATTCCATACGTTTCTTTGACATTTTTTCCAAGTTTAAAACAGAATTTTATTGCATATCGTTCTTCTAAATTGTCCACAGGTGCAGATTGCCTTTTTGAAAATCACCATCTGTAATATGACGAACGGGCGCCGTCATTGAATTGCGGCGGTCTCAAGGTTGGAGAACGTTCGAGCACATCAGCTGTCATCAGACATTGGGTACATAGGTCTAACGATCAAAAATGTCACGAACCTCGCTCCTGTAGAGTTCAAGCTTGATTTTAATATAATCACGCGTGAACTTTCACGTGCTGCTCTACCGTTTCACTGGTGATCATCGAACCTCCGGGAACCTTCGAATTGATCCATCAAATCATTATATAAGAAAATCAAGTAGCGAGATTTTGGTAGTTCAAGACAGGTTTCCTAACAGGTTCAACAGAGGTGCACAATGCCCCGACTCAATTTCACACACCAGCCTGTCATAGCAAGCTGACTGATGTGATAAGTATCAACAGGCAGACGATAACAACGCCGCCGTCATCGCCAAGAAGAGGAAGGTGAACCTTTCCTACGCACGCTAGCTGAAGTGCGCGGTGGGAAGGATTGATACAGAAAGAAGACGTTTGATAGCGAAAAAAAAGGGAAGGAGACGAAGAACGCTCTAAAACGAACTGTTTAACTACAGTCCGCTGTAACCCCCAAGAATAAACGTGAATACTAATTTATTCCTGGAGATTCAAGTTTTGATTGTTTCTTTTCTGCGAATTCATTTCTTTTAGACACAACGTTTTTTGGTACTAGGCTACATATCGTTCTTCTAAAGAGTACTCACGTCCAGATTGCATTTTTCAAATTTACCAGTTATGACAATCAGGCTTTAATAGGGTGTATTCCATTTGCTGCTGTAGCTGTTCATTTGAACCTGAAATCGTAAAAGTTGGCCAGACTTTTCATAAGATGTATAGCAATAACATGGTGAATTTTCAAGAATCTACGACAATTTTAAATGCCTGTACAAAAAAGGTCAGTCTGGAAACTTATTGAATGCACCGCGTATATATATAACAAATGAAAAAAGTTGCATTAAAATAGAGCTCGATGTTATAATAGCAGAACAATTTTTAATGTAAACATCTTTAAAATATGGACACAAAATGTCCGTTAAATATGTTTCATGTATAATACGATAGTTTGGTCCGGTTACCCCTTACCAAATAATATGTTTAATAAGTCTTTCACAAGATTGTGGAATATATGTTTTGATTGTGAGGGTGGGGAGCTCGTTGGGTAATGGTTACTGTAGTAGGACATGGACTTGTCGATCCGAGGTCAAATACTGGACGAGGCTGTTTACATTTCCCAATTCACTTATAAACTTGGGAAAGATATAAAACTCAGTATTCTCTCACCAGCTATCGGTTTGGTTTGCTTTGGTTTCTTTGTTTAATGGCATATCAACTCATTGTAGGTTATTTAATGCCAAATCTATTCTTCTAGAAGAACAGTAGTGGTACTATTTAACCCATAGCTGGGCAGCTATCAGTAATTGGTAGAGCAGACTGGACTCTCCAAGCTTGGAATGACAACTGATCTAGAAGAAATATTCTGAATTCAAACTTTAAACCCCTGTTTTAAAATTGACCTTGTGTCGCACATGCTTGTGTGGAGATGTTGATAAGCGCGCGCGCGCACACACACACACACACACACACACACACACACATATATATATATATATATATTCATCAAATAGCAATTACCTATGACTTATTTTCTTCCCTGTATTTTTTCTGCTGAACATTTGCCCAACGTTTTGAATAAATATTTTCTGTTTCCTTTATGAAATTAATTTTTTCGTTTTGTTCATATAAATAATGTTGTTTATTTTTAACGGAGACACTGTCCTCTCCATCGATCAATGTCAAATCGATGGTTAAAAACCTCAAACAACACACCAATGAAAGATTTCAATACATATGATATTTAGGCCGTATATTAAAGAATTTTTTCGTCTAGGGAGATTTTTCAAACAGTATTCTCTTGTTAAGAAAGAGAAAAATACAAAAAAGAAAATAATTATCCCAGCCCCACTCTAAAAATAAAAAGAAAAAGAAAAAGGAAAGAAGGGAAAGATAAGTCCCCCAAAAGACGGACTTCTTATTCATGGTAAATAACACCCATGAGATGCTTAAAATTGTGTATATAGGTAATATTATAAAATCTTTTGTCTCTGGGTGCACATATGTTAGAGCAATTATGCATATGCGAGTCGGTGCGAGCCTATATATATATATATATATATAATGCAGCCTACAGAACCTGCTTGGAACGATGGTTACTAGGGAATGGATGGCAAGAGAGAGCCAGGTTACACTGTGATATCAGTGTGGCTTGATACTGCTACTGCTGATATATATATATATATATATATATATATATATTATATATATATATATATGTGAGAATATGCGCTTATAGGCGTTGCATATATGTCCGTATATGTATGTGGATGCGAACGTATCTATCTGTTGTGCATTATAGATAACGTATATGTACGCGTAAAGACATGTGCGTATAGTGGAATGAATGAATAGCTAAACAATCTTGGGAGGTCAAAGATTTTAATAGATCATAAAATAGAAAGAGAAGTATTTCTCGATGGCGATGAAAGTGTTAGTTTTTTAATGTCTATATTAAACTCAAGTCTTCAGCTCTAGTACAGTCAGACCACAGTAGATTAGATTATCATTTCTTTTTATTTTTTAGGGGTGTCCAAACGGGAAAAGCTGTTTTCTTCTTTGAAAGTCCGGAGCACTCTCGAGTTGATCTGAAGAATTACGGTACAGAAGAGAGATGATTTGAGCCAAAGCGTAGTAAGCAGCAATGGTCACCAGGAATGAAAAAAAAGATATCAGTCGGCTATTTAGACATAGACTGTAACAGAGAATTCATCGGTGCATTGCAAGTTTACATTGCAACGTGTCCCCCCACCACTCACAAGGAAGATAAATAAAAACATACGATATGTATATGAATTTATTCGATCTGCCACCAGACCAGATTTAATATCTGGGGCAGTAAAATACACCGACTGCATCACTACAGAAGTGTAAGACCCACCCTATGAATGTTCTGTATATGAGAAGAAACTGTGTCTGATGGTGAGGCTACAATCCTGAATCTTTGCGGAATGTGGAGCACTCGTTCATTGCCATCGCTCCCAGGTCCACTCTAGCCGGGATTGGTAGCACCTGATATGGGTCAAATAAAACTGTTTGACATTATTTGTGTAAACAAATAACTTATGTTAAATTGAATTGTAAGAAATAGAGCTGTAAAATTTAGTCATTGTAATTACATAGCAATACTTGGAACCATTTAATTGTGAGCAAATGAATGAATTGGATTCAATAGAATAATTAGTGCTAAATAGCAATACTTAGAATCCTGTCACTGTTTGCAAACCAAGGATTAATATTGAATAGAATGATAAGTATAAGATAACAATGAAACCATTTAACCATGTAGAAACAATAGCAATACTAGTGTGCACACAAATTAGTTCTGACTCTTAAATTATTTGCATATCTAGTCGGCTGGGGCTGTAGAATACATAAACTGCACCACTGCTGAGGGGTAAGACCTCCATGAGTATCCTGGATATAAAACTAAACAAACTCATAGTGAGGTTCCAGTAATGCTGGAGCTTTGGGGAATGCGGAGTACCCTTTCATTGCCATCATTCCCAGCTTTACTATGTCTCGGAGTGGTAATACTTGATAGGGTTCTATCTATGGGTCAAATAGACTTATACTTATGCTAATCGAATTGTTTGAAATTGAGCTGTTTTGACATTTAACAAAAACTATACTTATACTAAACTGAGCTGTTTGAATTAAAACTGTTTGACTAAACTGAAAAGCTTGAAATAGAAATGTTTTTGACAATTAAACTGTACTTCGTACACTACCTACTGAGCTAAACTGGGTCATTGGCCTAATGAGTAGAGTATTTGCCAATGGTCTGGGAGACCGGAGTTCAATATCAGGTCGAGTCGTACCAAAGACTTAAAAAAATGGTACTTGATGCCGCCTTGCTTACCAATTAACATTCTAAGGTAAGGGTCAAGAGTAAAGTGGAGCAATCCTGTGAATGGAGTAGCGCCCTCCCCTACACCTTGGTGTAGTAGCTATTGAAATGGGAGCCTTCGGTTCACCCTCGACTAAGGTCGCCAACTTTACTTTTTACTTTAAACTGTACTTATGCTAAGTTGAATTGTTTGAAATAGATCTGTTTATTTGTATAAAAATGGATTTGGCATAAAGTAATCTCTACATAGATTGATATGCTATAAAAAACAAACAAAGAAACAATCAAAGAAACAAGCAAACCTAAATTATCTATAAACTCTGAGTGCAAATAAATGACTGATGTCAAATTGTGTTATATAGCAATACGTGAAACTGTTTAACTGTGTTAAAAATGTGCTCAGGCTCGTTTAAAAATGTCATCTACAAAATGTACTTACAAATCATATATATTTACTGTACAAACAGTATTTGGCATGAATAACCGACAATGGTTGATATGCCATAAAACTCATCCAAACCAAACCAAACCATATTTGACATGGAATCTTTTTATGGTGAGGGGTCACACATGGATCATGATTTATGCGTGGTTGTCATAAAAATAGCTGATACATTTCCACTTTAGGAGCTCATCGGGCTCGGAGCAATAAACGAATGTAGTGTCTGGGGAAAAGCTTCTGGGAACCAGGTGATCAACTTAAAATAGTCTACCCAGCGCGCAAACACAAGTTCATTTTGGATTCCGTTTTTTTTTGTCTCTTCTTTGGTCATGTATCTGTGACATAAACATGCGCCGTTTTGATCGGAGAAATAGCTCTCTATCTAATAAAGTTTACCTCAAGAGTGGTTGGGGAACTATTGATAGTTATGCAGACAGGCAGACAGAGAGATAAAGCAATTTGCATATATAATCAAGAGAATTAATCTGGTATACAAGGGTCGATGAAAAAGTCCGAAGCCTCTCCCAGAAAGAAGAGCTACATTTTAACATTTTCGTTGTAGCCATATGCAACCACTTCTCGTAAAACTAGAAAAACTAATTCAGATTTCTCCTAATTTCTGTGTAGGTAAGGCTGATAAAAAGGTAACAGATTTGCTACTAATTTAAATTCTGGACAAAGCTTATGACTTTTTGAACGATTCTCGTAGATTAAAACATTTACAGTCATGGCTCAAACAATTTGTTATAGTTTAGTTGAAATCAGACCAAAAATGGCAAAACTTTATCTGTACAGCCGAAGGTACATTTAGTCGATTATAAGACGCTATACTCAAATAATATGATTGGCAGAATTGTCGCTCTGATCAAAGGTCCTAGTAATATCAGAAAACGATTTTACTTCTATCATTAATAGACCAAGAACTATAACTCCTTTTACTTACAGGAAACACATCACAGATTTTTTATGTCAAATTCGAATTGCCGAACTCCGACTGTTCAGCTTCGAGAACATTGTAAAGAATATTCTAAATTGTTTATTTCTCGTGTTTATCGCAGATAGCAAGAAACCGAGACGTCGGTCCGGAGCGTGGCCCTGGAAAAGGAACAATGGCAGACTTGGGGCCTTTAATTAGGCACCTAGTTTCGACTAGGCTACCTTCGGGTGGGCGAGCTGCATTTTTGTCTCCTTTGTCCCCCTTGGACGGCACTAGACCATGCGTCTAGTTTAAGCCGTAAACTGGCATACGTGCCCGGACCCACATTTGGGTTCGTGAAACTGCTTGCCTCATCAGGCTCACATTGCACTAAGTGAGCCGATGAGCAGCACATACAAGCAGGGTTCGAGTCTCAGCTCCTTCCCGACCTTCCCCTCCCCTTTATCCCCACTTTAATTGGCCTTCGGGCTTTTGACCTTGTGTCAAGTCGTGTCTGGTGGGAGGCAACGACAAATACTACGACAAATACTACATACAGGTTGTAAGATAATTATTTCAAATAAAAGACGTAGGTCTTTTTTAGAGAGTAGGATTATTATTCGAATTTAAAGGAATGAAATGAGTAGTACTTACATACGGGTTTTAAGATGGCTATTATTTGAAATAAAAGACGTTGGGTCGTTTTGCCAATGGTCCGGGAGACTTGGGTTCAATCCCAGGTCACGTCATATCAAAAACTTTAAAAATGGTACTTGATACCTACTTGCTTAACACTCAGCAATATAAGGTACGTATCGAGGGTAAAGTGGAGCAATCCAGGGAAAGGAGTAGCGCCCTCCACTACACCTCGATGTAGTTGCTATTGAAAAGGGAGCCTTCTGGTCGCCCTCGACTACAGTCACTAACTTTACTTACTTACATTTATTCGTCTTTAAAGGAGTCACACTGTCACTTTATTAATTATAGAAATACTTTTTAAAAAGTAGAAAAGATTCATTATGAAGTGTCAGTGTTCAGTAGATGTCCTTATAAATGTCCCTACGAAAACATTTATAGCGAAAGTGATTTCTCTGATAAATTAGCTTAAACCTTTGGATGAACACGAAATATTCAATAGAAAAATTTCATAAAAATGTAATCCTCAAGGTTTTCTTTTTCTTCAAGGCCATAAACACCCATATTTTTCTTGGGTTAGACAAACAACAAGGTTGCGAGATACCGTATATATATACGCGTGTGAAAGTTGAAATTAGATGACCTAAACTTTAGGTAAAGAATGTCGTCGATCCATCAATAAATAATAATTTTGCACGATTGACAAACAGACATTAAGCAAATATTGGTTTCAAAAATCAATTCCATAAATTAGAAATTTTCTGACCATAAATCAAGGTTTGGTTTCTTTTGTTTAATGGCATACCAACTTTTGTAGATAATTTAATGCCAAAGCCATTCTCCAAGAAGAACAGTAATGGTACTATTTAACCCATAGCTGGGAGGATAAGGAGGTTCATATCTTTCCCAAGGGTATTTGCCCGAAAGTGAACGTAATAGCGCGGACTGGAGTACGAAATCGCTTACTACGATTCCGCAGTCCATCTCTTTAACCATTACACTACGAGGACACTCCCCCATAAATCAAGGGTTGACCTGAACATAAAACTGACTTATACACGAGTATATGTGGTCCATTATTTAGTTATATATCAATGATACCGGTTATTAGAACCGTATTTATTTTTATAGAGGACGAATTATCAAGACATAAACCTTATGAAAAAGTTTGCTTCTGGCATCTCTAATAATTTAAAAAAAAAAAAAAGTTTAATTTCTTCTAAGACAAAGATGTCAAGATTTTATCATTCCTACTGAAATGTTTACAATCAAAACAGATATTACAAGTTATTGATCTATTATAAATTTATCCAATACTGAAACTCTGTAAATAAAATGTAAATATGAAGAGATTCCAAAGTATCTTTACACCTTATATTTAATTATGCAATTTTATTTGTGATTATCGATACTGCTGTTCTATCATATTGTTTCCTTTATTTAGGAAAAACTAAAGGGTTATAGACCTTTTCCAGCTCAAAATGGGAGTAGTTCAGTTCAATATGGGAGTAGTTCAGTTCAAAATGAGAATAGTTCATTTCAAAATGGGAATAGTTCAGTTTAAAATGGGAATAGTTCAGTTCAAAATGAGAATAGTTCATTTCAAAATGGGAATATTTCAGTTTAAAATGGGAATAGTTCAGTTTAAAATGTAAAAATTATTATAAGTATAAATATAAAAAATATTTTATAAATTATTTTAGCAATAAAATTGTTAACATTTTATAATATAAAAAAAATTCTTCTAGTCATTTATTAGAACACATCTTCTAATGCTACTGCTGCAGGAATTTTAGATTGAATTCCAGCTATGAAACGATTGCATACTTCTGGTGTATATAATTGTCTCACATCCACCAGCTTCCGCTGTTCCTCCGCTTATTTACACAGTTGCATCTCTTGATTGACAGCTTGGTCGAGGGTCAATATATAACAGTTTTAGTAATATGAATATATGGATATGTAAAATGTATAAATAATATTTGTAATCCATAGATAGAATTTAACTCACACACACACACACACACACACACACACACACACACACACACACACACACACACACACACACAGAAACCTAAAAATACACGCAGACACACACACACACACACACACACACACATATATATATGTGTGTGTGTGTGTATGTGTGTATGTAATTATAAGTCCTCACTCGACCCACCCAAACACACACAAATATATATAGACATATATTGCATGTATATATTGCAAGTTATTTCCAAAGTAGTGTGTTTTGCTTAGAAGCGATACGTGAATATTTCCTGCTGTTAGATGAGGATGGATCTATGCAGTTTTTCATCCATAATTTTTTTTACTTAAACTTAAAAGACATGTGACAAATCACGACTATGGTTAAGACTTAATTTACTTCCACGTACGCATGCATATCAGTAGTTTCATTTCGCGCCTTCTGGATATGATATGAGTCATTTCCGGTAAGAAATAATTCGTGTGTGAAACTGAAAGAAAGCAAAATGAGTGGGTAAAACTGTTGCGTTGATACGCGCTTGATAAATACATGTTTAAAAAATAAGAAAAAAAAATTCTATGTTTAGAGGAGTAAACAAGTTCCTGAAAAAAAGTGTAGTATTTGTCGGCATGGAAAGAAAGTGTGTGGATAGAAACAGCAGTAGATTAGAAAATATAGCCAGAAAGATACGTCTGACGAACTGAATCTATGAAAATTCCAACTTTAATGAGAAATAATCAGCAAGGATTTAAAATCAATATTACAAGTAAATGCTTTCCTTATTTAGCACACGAGGTTGCTCTGGCAACCGGTCTTATAATACGCTGACTGCGTCCATTGCAGAGTAGTACTGCTTCACAAAAAAAAAAAAAAAAAAGCCAAGTCCTTATTTTTACACGAAACACCATCGGTAGTGAGGCTTCAATTTTGAAATTCTCGAGAAGGTGAAGTACTTCTTCATTAACATTGTAACATTGCCTTACCGACACGGTACAATCTCGAATATCAATAGGTGTTACATTTCTCAAATATAAAACGGACCCGTTGTTTCTTTAGATGTGAAATGTTTATTTTTGACTGCAACATTTCATACAGCAGTCGGCATCAAAAACACGAGAGATAGAGAGAATGAAAAATATTAGTTCTTACATAGAGACTCTATCAGATACAAGGCTGGAGGAAAAAATATCAGCTAATCTTTTCTCACCCGACCCTCAACTATCAACTCGGCAGCTCCAAACTGAAAGAAATGACTCTGCTAATATAATACCTCTTAATTAATCCATTCAATAATAATATAAGAACATGTGTCTTTAACTTTCGAGTGTGGCGTCTGCACTGAAACCTTCCAGCCATGCCTATCAATCATCAGCTGTTTATTTTTACATCATGTCTTCCTCCACGGATTTTAAAACAACCTGTCAACTTGAAAACCTGCTATACGTGCGACACGTGCACGTTTATGATCTTCGCGACTATTCAAAGTGTTTAGCTAGCTTACAATTTATCTCTATTTTTGGAGGTGCCGGTGGTGCAATGGTTATCATCGTAGGAATTGGACACGGCGTAACGAGTTCAAATCCTAGACGCAGCTGATTGCAATTCACATAACACTAATACCCTTGGGAAAGGTATGAATCCAACTATTCTCCTTCCAGCTATGGGTAAATAGTAGGGCAGACTGTGTTCTTCAGCCTTGGTGAGGCAACTAGTCTAGGAGAAGGAAAACTCTGAATTCAAACCAATAAACTCCGCTTAAAAATTGACCTTGTGTCATATCCTGCCCGAGCGGAGGGGTTGGGTAAATATGGCTTTCAATTTATCTCTACATTTAGAAAATTGAATGAAATAGTTAATTATCATCCTTAATTATATTTCGCCATTTTTCCTTGTGTCTGGACATTGGTATGATAGTTAGAGTGTTCACCAATGGCCCGGAAGGCCTCGGTTCAATCTCAGGTCGAGTCATACCAATGACTCAAAAAATAGTAAATAATGCCTTCTTGCTTAACATACAGCATTATAAGGTACGGATAAAGGGTAAATTGGAGCAATCCAGGAAAAGGAGTAGCGCCCTCCCCTTCACCTTGGTGTAGTAGCTATTGAAAAGGGAACCTTCGGGTGGCCCTCGACTTCGGTCGCCAACTTTTCTTTAAAAACCGGACATTGGCATAATAGTTAGAGTGCTCACAAATGGCCCAGGACCCCTTGGTTCGATCCCTGGTTGAGCCATACCAAACACTCAGAAATGGTTCTTGATGTCTCTTTGCTTAACACTCCGCATTATAAGGTACGGATCAAGGGTAAAGTGGGACAATCATGGGAAAGGAGTAGCGCCCTTCCCTACACCTTGGTTTTGTAGCTATGGAAAAGGAAAACTTTGGTTTACCCTCGACTACGGTCGCCAACTTTTCCTACTTCATTTTTCCTTGAGCCACTCTGTTTCGGAGTAAAAGTACCTATTATGGCCCCACGTATAAATCAAAATGATTTGTTTGAAAATGATTAGTATTGAATTGGAATATAAGAAACCATGTACTTGTGTGCAAGCAAATTATTATTATTAATATTTACGCCTTTAGAGTTTTTCACATCAGTGTTACCTGATGGTTTTTCACTGGAGTTTGTATGTCAGCAAGTCTCCTCAAGTCTCCAGGACTCGTCTCAGTATTCTGGCCGTTCTCAGTAATGCTGTCATTTGGATAGCCTCTACCCGTCCTCCAACTTCCAAGTCCTCTAGGTCTTTTAATAATCCTTTAGTTATTGTGCCAAAAGCACCAATCACAATTGGTACAATCGTCACCTGCAGGTTCCACAGCTTTTTCAGTTCTCTAGCAAGGTCGAGGTACTTATTCTTCTTTCCCATTCTTTCAGTTTTATTCTGTGATCAGCTGGGAAAGCAAAGTTTACAATTTTGCAAATTCTCTTTCTTTTTGTTGATTTTTATAAGGTCTGGTCTTCTGGCCGAGATTAGGTGATCCGTGTGTATGTCAAAGTCCCATAGGTGTTTATGTGTGTCATTTTCTAGGACAGGAGCTGAGTTGTGCATATACCATTTGTTAGTGTGGTCACCATGTTATGATCAAGAGAACTATTAAATTACATGAGACATAAAGAGTTTTAGAGATGATCTGCTGGTCTAGCTAAAAGACAGGCAAGCGGAAATTACTTCTTGTTCTAGGGCAGAAAAGTGGAACGCTTTCAAATCAATCGTGAACAAGGTATCCAAAGAGAAACTCGGCGCTGTCGTAAGGAAGTAAAAAGACAGGTTCAACGGAAACAGCATGGAGCTGGAAGAGCTTATTAACTACAAGAACTTAGCCAGGATTAAGATGCTCAGTAAGAACACCACGTCTGCCAAGTCTAGATATAGAACACACCTTCTTTGATAGAGATGAAGAGAACTTAAGAATTAATCGTGGTTCACGAAAGCGGCGGAACTCCAGATACTTTCAGACTTTAATAATCCCAAAGTTATTTGACGAAAGCTTGACAGCTGCGTGTCTGGTTCGTCTAACTTGTAAAGTTTTCGTGATGGGGGGCAAGTGTCCGTATAGTTGGTGTCTTGTGGGGTGTTGTCGCCAGGACTTGTTCAATACTGCTCTCAACATTCTTGTGTAGTTTCCGTCTAGTTTCCTCTCCAGCCGCTTAGTTAGCGTCCATGTGGTGCATCCATATAGCAGTATCGACACAACCGCTGACTGGAAGAAACTGCGTTTCATTTTATCGGTTAGGTCCGACTTCCATATGATCGAGAGCCTATCGATAGCTGTCCATGCCTTCGTCAGTCGTGTGACAATGTCTTTTTTCGGTTGATGAGACGCTACCTCCTAGGTAGGTGAATTTGTCTACTAGTTTCAGAGAGGCTCCGTCTAGTGTGGCAATGTTGCCTATTTGGTTGTAACACATAAATTCAGTTTTGTGTGCATTGACATGGAGGCCAATGCCAGCTGCGGCTCGTTCTAGACTATGCAGTAGTGTCTCTGCCTGATTAGGCGTATTCGCCAGTAACGCCAAGTCATCAGCGTAGTCGGCGTCCGTGAATGGTTGATATGCCATAAAACCAAACCAAACCAAACACACTCATACACACACATGCACATATACGCAGTCACACACATAGTACGCTTTATTATTTATTACCTACTTGTAAAATCATTAAAACTTTATGCAAAATACTTTTCTAACACTTCTTTGATTCAAATTAACTTACATGAATATTCATCAGAAATGTAGCTATTTTTGGATTGCTGCGTATTCATATTTTTGGTCACAAAATTTCAATATAACAAAATAAATGGGACGTAAACATATCCCTCTTGATTTAGTAATATTCCACAAGAAGTAATAAAATCCGAGTATCTTTAGTTCATAAGAAATATTACATTTTATAAGAAAAATTACCGAACCAAAGTTATTCACTATACAGTTGCGTTATGTAGCTTACTTTGCCAAAATGGAAGATCATCGGCTCATAAAAATTCTGCTTATCAAAGATCTTTCCTACGGCCCACATCTCAGGATGACGACAATAGATAAAGAACAAAATCGATCCACGACGGTAAACAACTAAGGCTGCCAGCGGAACACATAGCCTCACACTATCTCAAAATCATGCAAGCCAATACTTTGCTGTTACTCGATCTTTAGCAATGACAACTAGATAAATAGGTGCCCGTGGTGTAATGGTTCTCGTCGTAGTAAATGGACACGGCGACACGAGTTCAAATCCTGGACGAGACTGATTGCATTTCACATTGCACTAATACCCTTGGGAAAGGTATGAATCCAATTATTTTCTCTCCAGCTATGGGTAAATAGTTGGGCAGACTGAGTTCTTCAACCTTGGTGAGGCAACTAGTCTAGGAGAAGAAAAACTCTGAATTCAAACCTGTTAAACTCCGCTTAAAAAACTGACCTTGTGTCATATCCTGCCCGAGCGGAGGGGTTGGGTAAATATGGATACATAGGTATGAGAGAAAGGAGTTATTGATTCCATTTAAGTATGGGGTTTGGTGAATCGATGCATTGGTGCATTTTCTTTGTATTAAGAAATATAAAGGTAAAAAACTTACTTTAAAAATGGTATAGCTCAAAAACCTTTTTCAGAAAGCGCTCATGGCGCAACGGTTATCACCATAAGTAATTGAATCGAGGAATTATGTTCAAAATCTTGAGCACCCTGTTTGTATTTCACTTAACGCTAATGCTCTTAGGAAAGGCATGGACAATTCTAGTCTACTACAACTATTGGTAAATAGTACGATTTAATAAGTAAAGTGTTGTGGGAGCCTTACCCATCGCACTATAATGGACTCTTCTCACCGTTATTTGTACTGAGAGATTTCACTGCCAGACAGGCAGATCACTATCGGTCTGACACCTCTCCAGGTGTCGGGTAGCACTTCGGCCGGCCGTGTTATATGCGGCTCGGATCTGGCCGTGTGTGTCTCGGTACCTGGAGATTTCCTTCGGCCTCAGGGGGCCTTCCCCCCAGGCTTTTACCCCCTTTCGAGGGGGGTTGGGTTCATTGCCCGGCGCCTGAGGCGCCCCTAACAAGGGGAATGCCGAAGGGGCCGAGGGTATTTTTGGCAAACTCCGGGCGCGTTTGGGCTACGGCCCTGCGCCCGGTCCCACCCGAAAAAGGCCATGTGCCATACATGCCCGTAAGGTGGGGCGTGCATCAAATACCGCAGATCACTATCGGTCTGACACCTCTCCAGGTGTCGGGTAGCACTTCGGCCGGCCGTGTTATCTGCGGCATGGATCTGGCCGAGTGTGTCTCGGTACCTGGAAATTTCCCTCGGCCTCAGGGGGCTTCCCCCCAGGCTTTTACCTCCTTCGGGAGGGTTGGGTTAATCGCCCGGCTCCTGAGGCGCCCCTAACAAGGGGAATGCCGACGGGGCCGTAGGCATTTTTGGCAAACTCCGGGCGCGTGTGGGCTACGGCCCTGCGCCCGGTCCCGCCCAAAAAAAGGCCTTGTGCCATACATGCCCGTTTAGTGGGGCGTGCATCAAATACCGTAGATCAATATCGGTCTGAACCTCTCCAGTTACCGGGTAGTACTTCGGCCAGCCGTGTTATCTGCGCCACGGATTTGATCGAGTGTGTCTCGGTACCTGGAGATTTCATTCGGCCTCAGGGGTCCTTCCCCCAGGCATTTACCCCCTTCGGGGGTCATCTCCCGGCGCCTGAGGCGCCCCTAATAAGGGGAATGCCGACGGGGCCGAAGGCATTTTGGAAAATGCCGGGCGCGAGTGGGCTACGGCTCTGCGCCCGGACCCACCAAAAAAAGGCCTTGTGCCACACATGCCCGTTGGGTGGGGCGGTCATCAAATACCGCAAATACCGCAGATCAATATCGGTGTTATCCGAACATTACGAGAATTCTTACCTTTTCTATTTAACTCTATCTTTCTTGGGTAATATAATCTGTTATCTAATATCTGTGTTTGCTTTTTCATTAGTGGCCCTTTCCGGGGCCACAACATAAAGTTGGCGATCGTAGTCGAGGGCGACCAGAAGGTTCCCTTTTCAATAGCTTCTACACCGAGGTGTAGGGGAGTGGTCTACTCCTTTCCTTGCTGAGTGTTAAGCAAGTAGGTATCAAGTACCATTTTTAAAGTCTTTCGGATGACGCAACCTGGGATTGAACCCAGGTCTCTCGGACCATTGGCGAACACTCTACCCACTGTCTCTTTAATCTTAATAAAGCAATTCTTCTGGGAGAAGAAAAAATGTTGAATTCAAAAGTCATAATCAGAGGGCATGCGAAAGTAACTGTGTATTCTAAACCCCACAGACAAGTGAGGTAAACGTAAATCTATTTGAGTTTAGGTTTGGTTTGGTTTGTTGGGTTTTATGGCATATGCAACCTTTGTAGGTTATCTAATTCCAAAGCTATTCTCCTAGAAGAACAGTCGTTGTACTATTTAACCCATACGTGGGAGGATAAGTGAGGGGTCATATCTTTCCCATGGGTATTTGCCCAAAAGGGAACATAATAGCGCGACTGGAGTACGAACTCGCTTACTACGATCCCGCAGGCCAGCGCTTTAACCATTACGCCCCGATGACACCCCTTTAAAGGTAATGACTCCAAAGACTAAAATTACAATTTAAAGAAAATATAAAAAGTATAGAAAAAAAGATGCATAAAAGGAAGGAAAGGATGGTTTGGTTTGGTTTGGTTTGTTGGGTTTTATGGCCTATCAACCTTTGTAGGTTATTTAACGCCAAATCTATTTTTATGTAAATAATCAGTTCCATTTAAAACAATTCAGTTTAGCATAAGTACACAGTTTAATTGTCAAAAACATTTCTATTTCAAACTATTCAAGCAGTTATATATAACAATTCAGTTTAGTGTAAGTACAGCTTCAATGTCAAAAATAGTTCAATTTAAAACAATTCAGTTTAGCATAAGCACGCAGTTTAAAATGTAAGTACAGTTTGATTGTAAAAAACATTTCTATTTCGAGCTATTCACTTTAGTCAAGCAGTTCTAATTCAGCTAATTCAATTTAGTAAAAGTACAGATTTTCTTTATGCACAGTTACATGTCAGAACAGTTCGAAGTTAAATAATTCAGTTTAGTGCAAATACATTTTCAATGTCAGAAAACTGTTCTATTTGAAATAATTCAGTTTAGTTCAAGCACGCAGTTCAAAATGTAAGCACGGTTCAATTGTCAAAAACATTTCTATTTCAAGATATTCAGTTTAGCATAAGTATGCCTTTAATTCTACTTAACCCATCGATAGGGCCTTACCAGGTGCTACCACGCTGGGCAGAAGTGGACCAGGGAGTAATGGCAATAAAGGGTATTCCGTATTCCCCAAAGCTCCAGCATTACTGGAACCTCACCAGCAGATTGTTTAGTGTCATATCCAGGACACTCGTTGGGAGGGGGGTCGTACCCCTCTGCAGAGGTGCAGTCAGTGTATTCTACAGCTCCAGCCGACTGGGCAATTGAGTTTAGGATTTGGCTTACTCTATTTTGGGTGTTTCTCATGTTGTTCCTATTAACTCCACCCCATGGGGGGGTCTATAAAATTTTTATCTTTATAAAATTGGAGGGTTGGTTTATTAACACAAAATCAGTAGAGGAAGTGGTTTTCTCTGTTTAGACGCCTTTCCAAGAACAATCAAGCCATTCGCAATACTAATGATTTGATAGAATAGAACGTGCAGACAGAGGAGAAATCAATTAGATATGTGCTGTAGAAGAGTGCTCTACTAGTGAGTGGGTGTGCGGGTGATTGGTGATTAAACTTTAAGTGTTAAGGACACGTCCGGGCGTGTGTCTGAAGCGGAAGACGTGACAGCCGGAATTTGATATACATTACAAGATGAAGGCACTTTCTGCACCGTCGACTCGAAGAGATGATTTCTTAGATTTATAATTAAATTCCCCTTTGTAGGTCTCGAAAACTAACAACAAAACATTTATCTATATCTTTTGGCACCATGTGGATGTTTATACATTTACGCAAACTCTCTCTCTCTCTCCCCTCATCTCTCTCTTTCTCGGACACACACATGCATGCACACGCAAATACATAGACACATCGTTAATAAGTAGAGCTGGTTTTCGTTGAGTCTTCTATGTCTTTCAAAATTCCTCCGTATCAAGCAATCTCAGTCTTTCCCTTACTATCTATCTATCTATCTATCTATCTATCAGTCTGTTCATATCTATCTATCTATCTATCTATCTATCCGTCCGTTCATATCTATCTATCTATCTATCTATCTTATATAAATTGAATTTAAAATTCTAAATTTAAGCCAGTAAAAACAAATAAAGAATATCTTTGAATAAAATCGTATTTGACAAGTTATTCACACCTGTTAAAGTTTGTAAAAAGAAAACCTATTTTATATCATGAGTTCGAATAACATTTTTTTACAAATTTGTGAAAAAAATAACTATCGATTTGAATTCATCCAAACCTTCTGTCCATTTTTCATGAATAATTAAACTCATAAATCCATTTTATTAGATCACTTTTAAAGTATTGATTAACGTATGTATTTTTCTTTAGGTAGAGAACCTTCCCTAACAACTTTTATGGAGCTAGCATCACTGTTGAATCCCATCTCAACACGTAAATATGATCATTTACTTGTTTTAAATAAATAAAGTTTTTATTAAAAGAGTCAAAATATTACGTCGCGGCGTATATGTATCAATTATTATAAAAATTGTTTTAAGTCGTAAACTATATCAAATTCTTTATCTTGAAAATGATTATATTTAGTCTAGAACACTTGGCTCAGATTGCTTAAAGAACCGGTCATTTTGGAGTTGTCACTCATCTTATAATTGACCAAGCTCTTTTACAGCTTTACTTGGGTGTTATAGCGGGAACTGGTCCTTTCAACGTGACTTGACCGCAAGTTAACTAAAATAAATTATTGATTCACTGGGGAACTTTTCAATTTTATGTAATTAATGAAAATTAATTATGAAAGCTAATTAGAATTAGAGTAATTTAATTATATGTGCACGTAATCTAGTTATTTACAACATAATTATTCCCATAGAAATCAGCTCTCTGCCTAACATAAGAGTGTAGTATCTGTATTATCTCTGCAGTAATTCTGGTTGGTTGAGTTTAATGGCATATAAAACTTTGTAGGTTATTTGATGCCAAAACCTATTCATATATATATATATATATATATATATATATATGAATTGTAAACAAATAGTTTGTTGGTAACATACTTT
Organism: Sepioteuthis lessoniana; assembly: GCA_963585895.1. Classification (NCBI taxonomy): domain Eukaryota; kingdom Metazoa; phylum Mollusca; class Cephalopoda; order Myopsida; family Loliginidae; genus Sepioteuthis; species Sepioteuthis lessoniana. Next base: position 68,329,345 of record OY757926.1, read on the forward strand.
TCTAAAGAACATTTCTTTGCTGTTAAATGGTTTCAAGTATTGCTATTTAACACAAATAATTTTATTCAAAAGGATTCCTTCATTTGCACTGCTAAATAGTTCTGAGTATGGCTATATAATCCTGATCATATTTACCCAACCCCTCCGATTGGGCAGGATATGACACAAGGTCAATTTTTTAAGCGGAGTTTAACAGGTTTCAATTCAGAGTTTTCCTTCTAGACTAGTTGCCTCACCAAGGCTGAAGAATTCAGTCTGTCTTACTATTTACCCATAGCTGGAGGGATAATTGGATTCATACCTTTCCCAAGGGTATTAGTGCTATGTGAAATGCAATCAGTCTCGTCCAGGCTTTGAACTCGTGTCGCCGTGTCTATTTCCTACGACGATAACCATTACACAACGGGCACCACCTACATAATTCTGATAATTAAAATTAATATCAGTTATTTTTGCTCACAGGTAAAGGTTTTCAACTATAGAAACTTATTAAGTATTTCTACAGTGTCTTAAAATGGCGGTCATTTAGAACACGCCCTGTAAAATAATGCATCCTTTGAGCGAGAAATATCAAATCAATGTTTTTTTTAAATTTTTATTTTATCAGTTTTAAGGACTTGCAATTTTTTTTCAGTTTCTTGTTTCAGTAATAAATCACTATCATATCAATGGTTTGCATCTATTGAGAAAGTTTCGAATGATTTTGTCTCCAAATAAGTCAAATAAAGTTGGCGACCTTAGTCGAGGGTGACCGGAAGGCTCCCTTTTCAATAACTACTACACCGATGTGTAGGGGAGGACGCTACTCCTTTTCTTAGATTACTCTACTTTACCCTCGATCCTTATATTACATTGCTAACTGTTAAGCAAGGTGGCATCAAGTACCATTTTTGAGTCTTTTGTATGACTCGACCTGGATTTGAACCGCGGTCTCCGGACGATTGGCGAACACTCTACTCATTTGGCCATGCAAAATATTTTTCCTCCGTTATCCAAGGCATTGTGATAGAGGAACAATAGTTGTTATAGTATACTATTTTCAAATCTGAAACAAAAAATAGCACAACATTATTATTAGTAGAGTTATTTGAAGTCACTTGGGTCCCATGTATATTGAGGCACCCCATATTTGACCCATATATGGGAACCTAACAGGTACCACCTCTTTGGATCAGTATGGACCAAAAAGTGATAACAATTAAGGGTTATTCCACATTCACCAAAGCTCCAAGACATGAGTCTCACTATCAGATACAGTTGAGTATTATATCCAGGCCACTCGTTGGATGTGGTCGGTGTATGCTACAGTCACAGTGGAGTGCGATCAGTATTTCTAACATCAGAATTAAGAAATTAGAAAGTATAAAATACGCACATGAAAAGAGTTATTATTTCAAAGAGAATACGATGTAATACTTCCTCAAAAAACAAATATGCCATCCTGTAAACGAGGCTTAGAATATACTGACTGCTTAAAGGTATCACTCCCCAAAATTAGAATGTCCTGACTATGACAAAGAACTGCCTTTGATAGTAGGGCCCCAATTCTGGAGGTCTATTGAGTATAAGATACACCTTCATTGCCATTACTTCAAAGTCCACTCTGACTTTGAGTGGTACTAACTGTTAGTATCCCATATATAGATCAAATAGATCTGTTTAAAAATTATTCGTATTTGATAGGACAGTGTGCAAAAAAAAAAAACTTTTACGAATCAACTACACAACAATGTAAATATGATCATTTAACGAATGCAATTCCCTAACTTCCAGGTATAAAATAACTCTACACATTTTGACATGCTGTTAAAATCAATCAATTAAAAAGGAGTAGAGTAAAAACAGACGTATGAATATGAAGATAGCTCAAAAGTAACAAAACTGAAGCTGTATTTACCAATCCAGAAATGACCAATGAATAAACATAAATTATCTTTAGAATAGTCTCTTCAGCATACAAAACACTTATTCCGCAAAGTTTTCTATTCGTTATAGCAATTATGAATTCGGTTGTTAATGTGCAAAGCCTCATTGTGGTATTTCTTTTAATGTCGTTCATTTCCTCAAATCTTATCTTTCTGAATGATTTTCAATTCTTTTCAAAAGTATATAGAATGTCATTTATCTCATTATACGTAAAATACAGTTCAAGATTTGCTAACGTATGCAATATAAAAGAAAACCACTAAACTATTCTCCCAGAGGATCATGACTTTAACAAAAGGAATAATAAGAAAAAGGATCGAAAAACATACCAAACAACAGTACATCAATACTAGAAACTGATAAAGATGGATTGATAATACGTCAAGAAACCATGAATTTATACGATCTCCCACCAGATCAGATTTGATACAAGGTCATTTTAATGTGGGAGCGCTAGGCACAAACCTTACTTTAAAAAACATTAACTCTATGCACCAGGACTCAGCAATAAAGTAACTTTGCCTTGAAATACCAGACTATATTTTGATCGTCAATAAACACTGATACCAACACCTAGTAATTATGGATTGATTTTAAAGGAATGTCAACTCGTCTAGGGTTATTTGATGCCTGTAGTTTAGGGAATCGGGTTTATTTGTTCGTACATATGTTTTGTACAGGCTCCAATCGAATACAAATAATTTTCAAACTACTCTATCTGATCGATACATAAAATTCTTCTTCGTCTCAGAGTAGACCTGGGAGTAATGACATTCAAATAGTACTCCACCCATCGCATATATCCACAACTGGAGCCTCATCATTAGATGTAGCTTACTTTTATACCAAGGAAAACTTTTTTTGTGGGAAGAGGTTCTTACTCCGTAAGGGATACAGATAGTGTGTCGACTGGGCTAACATCTAAAAAAATAAAGACATTCTTACTAACTCTTATATTGACAGATTTTTCTTCTTATCACATGATCATCTGAAAAATACAGTTAGAATATTTCCTTTTCAAATATTGAAAAGGAGAGTATCGTCGTGGTGAAGTCGCTAACGTGCTGGACAGAGAATCTCTAACGAGTTGTAACACACTTACCGTGATGGTTAATTATTTTATCACCTGGTTTGGTTATCCTGAATTTAAATATACAAAAATTAACAAATTCAAAAAAAGTTCCTCGCCGTCCCTTTAGTTCAGGTGTTGCTCCCTGTGACTTTTGGTTATTCCCTTAGCTCAGAGGCTGTCGTTATGAGACAATTGAGGAGATGAAAGAGGCTGTAACGAAGGTCATTGATACGCTCACACAAGATGACTTTCATGGGGCCTTCCAGACGTTGTTGGAACGGTACAACAAGTGCATTGCAGCTGGAAGAGATTACTTCGAAGTGGACTAGAGTTTTATGTGTGTACTAAACATATTTAATAACTTACGTTGAAACCTTCCAAATTAATTAAACACACGCCAAATAAACAATCACCCCAACCAATAATTACCCTGAGGACGACCAGTGACATTGTTGAAAGTGCTTGGGTAAAAAATGAGACACTTTCATATCGATCGCAATTCACAAAATCAACAAGGAGCCTTGAATGTACTGTTCTGGACTTCGGTCCGGAGCGTGGCCCTGGAAAAGGAACAATGGCAGACTTGGGGCCTTTAATTAGGCACCTAGTTTCGACTAGGCTACCTTCGGGTGGGCGAGCTGCATTTTTGTCTCCTTTGTCCCCCATGCACGGCACTAGACCAAGCGTCTAGTTTAAGCCGTTAACTGGCATACGTGCCCGGACCCACATTTGGGTTCGTGAAACTGCTTGCCTCATCAGGCTCACATTGCACTAAGTGAGCCGATGAGCAGCACAGACAAGCAGGGTTCGAGTCTCGGCTCCTTCCCGACCTTCCCCTCCCCTTTATCCTCACTTTAATTGGCCTTTGGGCTTTTGACCTTGTGTCAAGTCGTGTCTGGTGGGAGGCAGCGACAAATACCGCCTTGAATGTATACCCTTGAAAATTATAAAAAAAGAAATATTTCGTGGTCTTTAAAAAAGCCTATTTGAATAATAATTTGCTGCCAAAATAGACAATATATGTGTCTGTGTGTGTGCGCGCGTCTGTCTGTTTCTCTATTGATGTGGTTTTATCCCTTCAGAGCTTAATAGTTATCAGCGAAATTTTGCTCTGAAATTTTCCTCAGGTCATTTTCGTTCTATATGATTTATATATTTACCATACCCTCCGCTCGGGCAGGATATATCATTTGTTATCTGTGGATCTTTCAAAGACAGCGTGATGTACTCTTATGGACCCCCACACAAGGCCGAGCAAAAGCAGGACGACTAGCACGAACATACATTCAGCAACTATGTGAGGATGCGGGATGTAGTCCAGAAGACCTGCCAGAGGCAATGAACGATAGGGGAAAGTGGCGAGAGAGGGTCGGGGATATCCGTGCTACCAGCACGACATGATGATGATGATGATGATAGATTTGAAGACAGTAACAGACATACAGATTGATATGGATTGATAGACACAGATTAACATAAGTAGACAATTAGTCAGATAGATATGAATTGATATGAAGCTATATACAGGGAAACATAGATAGATAGATAGACAGATAGGTAGATACCTGCCTACTTACACACATACGTATATATGAACATGTATAAAAAGGCATACAGGGACAGATTGAGACGCAAACAAATAGGTAGATTTGAACTGTGCGACAAATACACACACACACACACACACACATACACACACACAAGCACACAAACACACACACACACACACACACACACACACACACATATATATATATATATATATATATATATATATATTTGTATATAAGCAGAACGGAATATATGTGCCATAATCAAACGGGTGACATCTCCACTCTAGACTGAACCCCTCTTAAACTAGTAGAAAAATTCACTTACCTAGGAAGCAGCGTTGCATCAACCGAAAAGGACATCGACACGAGGTTAACGAAGGCATGGACAGCTATTAATAGGCTGTCGATTATATAGAAATCAGACATAACCGATAAAATGAAACGCAGTTTCTTCCAGGCAGCGGTCGTATCGATACTGCTATATGGATGCACTACATGGACTCTAACAGCAAACAAATTGATAGATTTGAACTGACCGACAAATACACACATACACATACACACACACACACACACATATATATATATATATATAAGCAGACTATCAAACAAACAAATAGCTTGCTAGGTAGCTAGGTAGCTAAACGTAAATTAGAAAAGGAAAACATGGAAACATAAATAGAAAAATAAGGTCAGAAAGACATACACACATATCATCATCATCATGTCGCGCTGGTAGCACGGATATCCCTGACCCTCTCTCGCCACTCCTCCCTATCGTTCATCGCCCTAGGTAGGTCTTCAGGACAACATCCCGTATCCTCACATAGCTGCTGAATGTATGTTCGTGCTGGTCGTCCTGCTTTTGCACGGCCATGTGTGGGGGTCCATAAGAGTACATCACTTATGAGTTCGTCCCTGCTTCTCCAGCAGTGTCCTGCATGTCTGGTTCGTCTAACTTGAATAGTTTTCGTGATAGGGGGCAGGTGGCTGTACAGTTGGTGTCTTGTGGGGTGTTGCCGCCAGGACTTGTTCAAGATTGCACGCAGCATTCTTGTGTACATGCATATATATATATATATATATATATATATTTGTGTGTGTGTGCGTTTGTTTGAGTATAAATGGATACATAGACAGATTAGAACATTAAGACAGATAAATGACAGACAAACAGACTAACATACACATAGATAGATAGATAGATAGATAGATAGATATATAATGAACAGACATACAGTTATAGGCAATGGAAATTGAATTTGAAAACTAATTTCGAATTTCGGTTGAAGCTGTTTGGATTCATTTCGAACTGTTGCCTCAGGGAAGATTACGTAACCACATTACATTCCCAAATATCATGACAAAATGTATTTCTTTGTTAGTAAGTTGGGTTGTTCGTTGAGAACTGAGTGTGTGAATTAGAACCAGATGAAGAGTTTTAACAAACCACAGGCTACACGCATCTATATATACGAGGTGCATACGATAAGTTTCCAGACTTTTTTCGTGCAGGCATTTAAAATTGTCGTAGACTCTTGAAAATTCAGTATCTTATTGCTATACATCTTATGATATGACTGACCAATTTTTATGATTTCAGGTTCAAGGTTTTCAGGGAGTTCAGGAAGAGATTCCGTTGGAAGAGGCCAGCATTCTTCAAATCGGCTTAGTGGCAAGGACAATACACAAGGACAATACACCAGTCCACAACTTCATCCTTGTCACACACTATTTGACCTATATGAGCATCAAGACTGTTCCTCAGCCTCCCGATAGTTCAAATGTTGCCCCCTGTGACTTTTGCTAATTCCCTTTGCTCAGAGGCTGTCGTTATGAGACAATTGAGGAGATAAAAGAGGCTGGGATGAAGGTCATTGATACGCTCACACAAGATGACTTCCATGGGGCCTTCCAGAAGTTGTTGAAACGGTACAAAAAGTGCATTGCAGCCGGAGGAGATTACTTCTAAGGGGTCTAGGGTTTCATCGGTGTACTAAACATATTTAATAAGTTATGTACTAACCTTCCAAACTAATTAAACACGCCAAATAAACAATCACCCCAACCAATAATTACCCTAAGGACGACCAGTGACATAGTTGAAAGTGCTTGGGTAAAAAATATGAGACACTTTCATCTTGATCGCAATTTACGAAAAACAACAAGGAGCCTTGAATGTATACCCTTTAAATTATAAAAATTATAAAATTATGAAAAAAGAAATATTTCATGGTCTGAATAATAATTTGCTCTCAAAATACACAATATATATGTGTGTGTGTGTGTGTGTGTGTGTGCGCGCGTCTGTCTGTCTATCTCTCCATTGACGTGGTTTGATCCCTTCAGAGCTTAATCCTATTTACCCAACCCCTCCGCTCGGGCAGGATATGACACAAGGTCAATTTTTAAGCGGAGTTTAACAGGTTTGAGTTCAGAGTTTTCCTTCTCCTAGACTAGTTGCCTCACCAAGGCTGAAGAACACAGTCTGTCCTACTATTTACCCATAGCTGGAGGGAGAATGATTGGATTTATACCTTTCCTAAGGGTATTAGTGCTATGTGAAATGCAATCAGTCTCGTCCATGATTTGAACTCGAGTCGCCGTGTCTATTTCCGACGACGATAACCATTACACCACGGGCACCTCCAGAGCTTAATAGTTATCAGCGAAATTTTCCTCAGAAATTTTCCTCATGTAATTGTCGATCTGTATGATTTATATCAATAACATTGCTACAAATTTAGAAATATTGAATACCACTTTGGAATAAAAATTACTGTTTTTGTAGCTTGCTCATCATTTTAACACGAGAGACTCATTAAATTCTTGATTTAGCAATGAATTAACTTCTCTAACATATCCATAAATTGATATGAACAGATTGATAATGTATGTGTGTGTGTGTGTGTGTGTGTGTGTGTGTGGCTGGATGGGTGAGTGTATGTATATTCAAGATAAAGATTATTCGTTTAAATTTAGAAAAGGTTCAAATGATAATATATTAGCATGATAAATGTTCTAGAAAAATAATCGAATCAGCAGTTATCTAACATTTCAAAAATATATATAGCGATAGATGTATCAAATAATGATATCACTATCGTTTTCAGTGTTTTCAAAACTCTTCAGTTGTGTCTGGAAATTTTCGACATATGATGTGCAATATGTTACACAGGAAGTAAAACACTTGTATTTCATTTTTTCCATGTATAAATATATCATCATTATCAAATCATGCCGCGAGCATGGATTTTCCTGATTCTCCCTTTCATTCGTCTCTATCGTCCATCGCATTCAGCTGGTCCTGTGTCTGTACTGAACTGCTGTAGATAGGTTCTACCCGGACGTCCAACACTTGCTTGTCTGAAGGACTTCACAGGAGAACGTCGTTTATGAGGTCACCCTTACTTCTCCAGCACTGTCCTGAATGTCTTGTTTTTCTGATTTGAATGGTTTAGAAATGGGAGGTTGGTGACCGTATAGCTGCTGCTTTGTGAGATGTTACATCCAGAATTTATTCAGTATGGCACGTAGCATGCTTGTGCAATTGCTGTCGAGCTTTTTCTCCGTGTGCTTAGTCAGCGTCCATGTGGTGCATCCATTGAGTAGTATGGGCAAGTCTGCTGCTTGGAGCAAATTACGTTTTATTTTATTGGATGTGTCCGACTTCCATATGACTGATAGCCTATCAATGGGTTGACCGTGCCTTTGCTAGTCGCTTATTGATATCATTTTTAGTAGATGAGACGCTGCTTCCAAGTAGGTGAATTTTTCCACTAGTTTCAAGGAGCTACCTGTTCGGGTAGAGATATCTCTTGTTTGATTTTAAAGTACATGTATTCTGTTTTGTCCGTATTGACATGCAGGTCTATACTGCCTGCTGCCTTCTCCAGACTATGCAGCTGGGACTCGGTTTGGGCTGTTGAATTTGACAGCTGCGCTATCTCATCAGCGTAGTTCGCGTCCGTGATAGTTTGTGTGGGGTATTGTTTGCTTCTTGCTTTTTTCAATGTAAAGCCATTTTCTTTCATTAAATCTATCGACGTTCGAAGCACGTAGTCTAGGCAGATTATGAACAGGTACGAGGTGCATACGATAAGTTTCCAGACTTCTTTTCGTATGTGCACTTTTTTTGATAGTACACACATGAAACTCTAGTCCCCTTCGAAGTAATATCCTCTGGCTGCAATGCACTTGTTATACCGTTCAAACAACTTCCACAAGGCCCCACGTAAGTCCTCTTATGTGAGCGTGTCAATGACCTTCGTCACAGCCTCTTTCATCTCCTCAATTGTCTCATAACGACAACCTCTGAGCTTAGGGAATAACCAAAAGTCACAGGGAGCAAGCTCTGGACTATAGGGAGGGTGAGGAACTGTCTTGATGCCCATCTTGGTCAAATAGTGTGTGACAAGGATGAAGTTGTGGACTGGTGTATTGTCATGGTGGAAAAGCCACTGACCCGATTTGAAGAGCGCTGGTCTCTTCCGACGGAATCTCTTCCTGAACACCCTTAAAACCTCAACATAGTAACCCTAACCCTTTGGCCAATCAACTCTGGTGTATTGACTTCCTTACTCCTCCCACACCTCTCATCATTCCTCACAGACTCCCTACCTTCCTCGAAACTCTTATGCCACTCAAAAACTGATTCTCGATACATGCAAGATAGTCCAAAAGCAGTTTGAAGCATTCCATACGTTTCTGTGGCATTTGTTCCAAGTTGGAAACAAAATTTTATTGCATATCGTTCTTCTAAAGTGTCAGATTGCATTTTTGAAATTCACCAGCTGTGACAATCAGGGTTTAGTAGGGTGTATTCCAATTGCTGCTGTAGCTGTTCATTTGAACCTGAAATCATAAAAATTGGTCAGTCATCTCATAAGATGTAAAGCAATAAGATGCTGAATTTTCTCGAGTTTGTGACAATTTTCAATGCCAATACGAAAAAAGTCTGGAAACTTATCGCGTGCCCCTCGTATGACGCTTAAGTATCGCGCTGCAGAATATCTACTACAATGTCAAAGAATTCGATGTCTCCATCTGTTGAGCGATGCACACATATATATATATATATATATATATATATATATATATATATATATATATATATAAAGGGAGAGAAAGGGAGAGAGAGGGAGAGTGATAGAGGGAGAGATTGATTAATTGATAAGTATGTAGATATATAATGTATAGATAAATAACTATACACTTGTAACACAAACTTCAAATTTTCAAGTCATCTTTTTACAATCTATCTGCTCTTTATATGCACACACACACACACACACACACACACACACACACACACACACACACACACACACACACACACACACACACACACACACGCGCACATGTATATATATATGTATGTATATATATATATATATATATATATATATATATATATATATATAGAGAGAGAGAGAGAGAGAGAGAGAGAAAATACATAGATTGATAGATAGATAGATAGATAGATAGATAGATAGATAGATTAGAAGTATCAGTATCTTTTTCCGCGTTTTAAAAACCCTTTTGAATTATGTTGTGCAAATTGTTACATGAGAAATAAAACTATTATATGATAATTTTTCCTATGTATGTATGTAGATAGATAGATAGATGTTAAAGTCCTATTTCTTTACATCTCTATCTATCTATCAATGTATCTATCTATGCCTATATCTTGATCAGCGTAAACATTCCTCTTTCGCTGTCTATCTTTCTTTCTCAGTCAGCCTGTCTATTTCTCAATATACACAGAGATAGATAGATACGTAAGTATATTTGTACATGTGTTTATTTCTGTGTCTGTGAGGCAAATTAATCCATGATGAGATTTTATTAACTTTCAAAAATCATTATCATGTCTTATTCTATCCCATGATATTTTCCATTGCTACTTAAATGTGTATCATTTATTTTTTTTGCAATCAAATTGAATTCTAGTCTTTTCCGGAAATAGTTTCATAATTTATAGCTTGAAACCTTCTTATCGACACGATCCTTCCTATCTGAACACGAACGTATTCCCGTGGCTTTAATTTCACTTACTTTTGTGTGTATGTGTTTGTTTAAGCACGTGAGTAAAGCGTATCTACTTCGCTATTTCCATTTTTTTCGTATATCAACGCTCCATTTATTACGAGGAAATAGAAAATTATTCGAAATCCCGAATGACAAAAAATGAAATTGCAACAGCCTGAATGTTGATGTTGGTTTGGCAACCGAATGTGCCTGGGGTCTCTTTATTGTTGATACAACCCTTATTTGTGAAGCTCAGCCGGTTGGGGCTGTAAAAATACAGTGACTGCATCTCTGCAGAGGGGTAAAAATTCCTCCCCCATGAGTGTGTTGATATGACACAAAACTATATCTGATAGTGAGGCTCCTGTCCTGGAGTTCGGGGAATTTGAAGTACCCCTTCATTGCAATGGAAGGTGTCCGTGGTGTAATGGTTATCGTCTTAGGAAATGGGCACGGCAACACGAGTTCAAAGCCTGGACGAGGCTGATTGCATTTCACATAGCACTAATACCCTTGGGAAAGGAATGATTCCAATTATTCTCCCTCCAGCTATGGGTAAATAGTAGGGCAGATGGTTTCTTCAGCCTTGGTGAGGGAACTAGTCTAGGAGAAGGAAAACTCAGAATTCAAACCTGTTAAACTCCACTTAAAAATTGACCTTGTGTCATATCCTGCTCGAGTGGAGGGGTTGGGTAAATATGGTATCCCTTCATTGCCATTACTCCTATGTTCACTCTGTCCGGAGTGGTAGAACATGATAGGGTCCTATCTACGGGTCCGATGAAACTCTTTGACCAGTGTATAAACAAGTGGCTTCTGCAACGTTACGTAGCATACTTTAAACCATTTATCTAGGAAAATGAATAATTGTAGAATTATTAGTATTGAAATGTCATACTTAAAACTGTTTAACTTTATAAAATAACTGAATATTGTTATTCAATAACAATACTCGAAACAATTCTACTGAGTGCAAATAAAACTAAGTTTGTTAGCTATAAGTGAATCCATTCAATTGTGTGTAAACAAATAAACTCTAACTTATCACAAAATGATTGATGTTAAATTAAATTGTTAGTGTTATATTGCACGGTAATATATCATCTTGACCTGCGATGAACTCACGGTTGTTTTGGACAGATATGTCCGGCTGTAGATAAAGTCAACAGTGATTACTGGAAAACAAGCAATGCCTGGGTGTAAGCTATGACTAAAGGAGAACAAGCATTGCGTGGGTGTAAACCACGGCCAATGAAAAACAATCTATGCAGGGTATATGCTGTCACCAATCAAAAACAAGTTCAGCATGGTTGTAAGCCGTGACTAATGAATAATAAGCAATGCGAGAGTGTAAATCGTGACCAATGAATATCAAGCAATGCGAGGGTGCAAGCCGTGAGCAATGCATTGTGTGTGGGTCACGTGGGAGTTTTTGGCTGAAGTCGGTTCCTGCTGGCTATTCCGACTCCCGACAACTATTTCATTTCCTATCAGCGAGTGTATTTGCTGGTTAATAATAATCATCATCATCATCATATCGCGCTGGTAGCACGGATATCCCTGACCCTCTCTCGCCACTCCTCCCTATCGTTCAACGCTCCAGGTAGGTCTTCAGGACAACATCCCGTATCCTCACATAGCTGCTGAATGTATGTTCGTGCTGGTCGTCCTGCTTTTGCACGGCCATGTGTGGGGGTCCATAAGAGTACATCTCTTATGAGTTCGTTCCTGCTTCTCCAGCAGTGTCCTGCATGTCTGGTTCGTCTAACTTGAATAGTTTTCGTGATAGGGGGCAGATGGCCGTACAGTTGGTGTCTTGTGGGGGTGTTGCCGCCAGGACTTGTTTAAGATTGCACGTAGCATTCTTGTGTAATTGCCGTCTAGCTTCTTCTCCAGCCGTTTTGTTAGCGTCCATGTAGTGTAGCCATATAGCAGTATCGATGTGACCGCTGCCTGGAAGAAACTGCGTTTCATTTTATCGGTTAGGTCTGATTTCCATATAATCGATAGCCTATTGATAGCTGTCCATGCTTTCGCTAACCTGGTTTCCATGTCCTTTTCGGTTGATTCGACGCTGCTTCCTAGGTAAGTGAATTTGTCTACTAGTTTAAGAGGGGTTCCTTGGGACTTTAACATAAAAACGGATCACCTAATCCCGGCCAGAAGACCAGACTTAATAATAATCAACAAAAAAAAGAGAACTTGCAAAATAGTCGACTTTGCTGTCCCGACTGACTAAAGAATAAAACTGAAAGAATGTGAAAAGAAGGATAAGTACCTCGACCTTGCTAGGGAATTGAAAAAACTGTGGAACATGCAGGTGACAATTATACCAATTGTAACTGGTGCGTTTGGAACAGTAACTAAAAGATTACTAAAGGAACTGGAGGACTTGGAAGTTAGCGGACGAGTGGAGACCATCCAAATGACAGCATTATTGAGAACGGCCAGAATACTAAGAAAAGTCCTACAGACTTGAGGAGACTTGCTGTCACTCAGACTCCAGTGAAAAACCATCGGCTAAAGCTGATGTGAAAAGCTCTAATGAGTGAATAATAATAATAATAATAATAATAATAATAATAAAAACAACTTTGGAACATGAAAGTGACAATTATACCAATTGTCGTTGGTGCTTTTGGCACAGTAACAAAAGGACTATTAAAGGGACTGGATGACTTGTAAGTTGGTGGACGAGTGGAGACAATCCAAACGATAGCAGTATTGAGAACGGCCAGAATACTGAGAAGAGTCCAGGAGACTTGAGGAGACATACTGTAACTCAAACTCCAGTGAAAAAAGTATCAGCTAACGATGATTTGGAAAACTCTAAAGGAGTAAATATCATATATATATATATATATATATATATATATATATATATATATATATATATATCCGTGCTGCCAGCACGATATGATGATGATGATGATGATATATATATATTAGAAAAATGCGTAAATAATAAAATAAAACACTGATCTACAAATTTTATAAATTTCAATTTTTTAACTGCACTGAAAATTTTGTTGAAAAACTAAAGTTACAAAGAAAAATTAGTTAGTTTTCTTCAATCTTTACATTGGAAAAATGAATATTTGATGCATTTAATGTAACTGTTTGCATTATCTAAATCTAGTTAATCTATTTTTATGTTAAAAGATCTTAGATTTTCACTTCAAAGAAATAAATTCGAATGTTTTCAGTTGATTTATGGAATGAATCTATAAATTGCTTATTCATAACATTGAGGTAGACTCGAAATTAGATTAAAAAAAAAAAAAATCAATGATTTTTCTATGATTCAAATTGGTTAAAAAATCAATTTCAACAATCTCAATGTCTTACATTGTTTTGCGTTTTGATACTTCAAATTCTTTGTGGCAAGTCAAATATTATTGTTTACGCAATCTCAAAGTAATTTTTTAAATCTGCGAATTGCCCAGTCAGCTGGGGCTGTAGAATACACTGACTGCACCTCTCCTGAGGGGTAACCCCCCCTAACGAGTGTCCTGGATATGACATTAAGCAATCTGATGGTGAGGTTCCAGCAGTGCTGGAGCTTTAGGGAATGCGGAGTACCCCTTCATTGCCATCGCTCCCAGGTCCACTCTGGCCCGGAGTGGTAGCACCTGATAGGGACCGATCTATGGGTTAAATAGAACTAACAGCATACTTATGCTAAAATGAATTGAGTAAACTGAATAGCTTGAAATAGAAATGTTTTTGACAATTAAACCGTACTTACACTTAAACTGCGTGCTTATGCTTAACTGAATTATTTCAAATTGAACTATTTTTCGACATTAAATCTGTATTTACACTTAACTGAATTATTACATATAACTGCTTGAATAGTTTGAAATGGAAATGTTTTTGACAATTAAACTGTGTACTTATGCTAAACTGAACTGTTTTCAATAGAACAGATTATTTACGTAAAAATGAATTTGGCGTTGAATAACCTGCAAGGGTTGATATGGCATAAAACCAAACAAACCAACCATTTTTGACACTGAAACTGTACTTACACTAAACTGAATTGTTATATATAACTGAATAGTTTGAAATAGAAATGTTTTTGACAATTAAACTGTGTACTCATGTTAAACTTAATTGTTTTAAATGGAACTGATTATTTACATAAAAATGGATTTAGCGTTAAATAACCTACAAAGGTTGATATGCCATAAAACCAAACCAAACCAAACCAATCAAAGTAATTTTTAACATGAGCACGTGAGCGCAATTGGTTGGTTGGTTGTTTGGGTTTTATGGCATATCAACCCTTGTAGTTTATTTAATGCCTAATCCATTTTTATATGAATAAACAGTTCTATATCAAACAATTCAGTTTTGTATAAGTACGCAGTTTGATTGTCAAAAACATTTCTATTTCAAGCTATTCAGTTTAGTTAAACAGTTCTAATTCCAAAAATTCAGTTTACTAAAAGTACAGTTTTTGTTTACACTCAATTAAATGTCAAAACGGTCCCATGTCGAACTATTCAGTAAAGCGTAAGTACAGTTTCAATGTCAAAAATAGTTCTATTTCAATTAATTCAGTTTAGCATAATAGGCAGTTTAGTTCTACTTGATTCATAGATAGTGCCTTACCAGGTGCTATGACTCCTTGACAGAATGGGTCTGGCCATGAAGTGGTGCTCCACATTCCCAAAAGCTCCAAGATCACTGGAACCACACCCTCAGATTGTTTAGCGTCATACCAGGATACGCGTTGCAGGATTCTTACTTCTCTACAGAGGTGCAGTTGGGGTATTTTACAGCCCCAGCCGACTGAGCAATACACAGAGATAAATGTAAAAATGGTTTTATTTCATTTTAGCATAAGTACCCAGTTTAGATGTCAAAACAGTTCTATTTCGAGTAATTCAGTTCAGCATAAGTACACGGTTTAGTTCTATTTGACCCATAGATATAACTCTTATCAGGTGCTACTACTCCAGTCCAGAATAGACCTGGAAGCAATGGCAATGAATGAGTACTCCGCATTCCCCAATGCTCCAGCATTTCTGGGCCTCACCGTCAGATTGGTTTGTGTTATATCCAGGAGGTGCCCATGGTGTAATGGTTATCGTCCTAGGAAATGGACACGGCGAAAGGTATGAATCCAATTATTCTCCCTGCAGCTATGGGTAAATAGTAGGGCAGACTAGGTTCTACAGCTTTGGTGAGGCAACTAGTCTAAGAGAAGGAAAACTCTAATTTCAAACCTGTTAAACTCCGGCGTGGTAGTACACGATAGGGTCCTATCTATGGGTTAAATAGAACTAACGGCATACTTATGGTAAACTGAATTGTTTGACTAAACTGAATAGTTTGAAATAGAAATGTTTTGACAATAAAAGTGTACTTACATTTAAACTGAGTGCTTATTCTAAACTGTTTTGTTTAAAATGGAACTGTTTTTTGACATTGAAACTGTACTTACACTAAACTGATTTCTTTAATATAGAACTGTTTTGACATTTAACTGTGTGTAAATAAAATCTGTATTTATACAAAACTGAATAAGCTAAATTAGAACTGCTTGACTAAGCTGAATAGCTTGAAATAGAAATGTTTTTGACAATTAAATTGTACTTAGCTTTAAACTGCATTCTAATCCTGAACTGAATTGTTTGAAATAGAACTGAATATTTGCATAAAAATGGATTTGGCGTTAAATAACCAACAAACAATATGCCATGAAACCCAAACAACCAACCAACACATATACGCATATACATATGTAGAGAGAGAGAGAGAAAGAAAGAGAGAAAGAGAGAGAGAGAGAGAGAGAATGGAAATTTTTTTTTACCAAAATTGCTATAAGATAAACTTATATCATTTGAATGTTATACATTAAGTATCATTGGTATACAGACTCATTTGTGTCTGCTATTTAAATGGATGATTAATGATTTTAGTGGAAGATTTAATGGAAGATTAATAAATATAATGGAAGAATTATAATTTTCATGGCAGACTGATAATTTTCATGGAAGATTATTAAATTTAATGGAAGATTAATGCCAAACATGCTCATGTATGTCTCTGTATATGTGTGTGAGTGGGTTCATGTACATTGATGTGTGTGTCTTAATCTATTTGTCTGATTGTGTGTGCGTGTGTGTGTGCTTTCGCACCCATATGTGTCTTTATTTGTTTGTCTGTTTGAGTGTGCGTGTTTGTCTGCCTGTGCGCCCGTGTGTGTGTGTCTTTATTTGTTTGTCTGTTTGTTTGTGTGTGCGTGTTTGTGTGCCTGTGCAGCCGTGTGTGTGTCTTTATTTGTTTGTCTGTTTGTGCATGCGTGTTTGTGTGCTTGTGCGCCCGTGTGTGTGTCTTTATTTGTTTGTCTGTTTGTTTGTTTGTGTGTGTGTGTGTGTTTGCGTGCTTGTGTGGCCGTGTGTGTGTCTTTATTTGTTTGTCTGTTTGTTTGTGTGTGCGTGTTTGTGTGCCTGTGCGGCCGTGTGTGTGTCTTTATTTGTTTGTCTGTTTGTGCGTGCGTGTTTGTGTGCTTGTGCGCCCGTGTTTGTGTCTTTATTTGTTTGTCTGTCTGTGCGTGCGTGTTTGTGTACGCGTGCACCAATCTGTGTGTCTTTATTTGTTTGTCTGTTAGCGTGTGTGTTTGTGTGCCTGTGCACCCCTGTGTGTGTGCCTTTATTTGTTTGTCTATTTGTGTGTGCGGGTTTGTGTGCTTGTGTGCCCATGTGTTTGTGTGTCTTTATTTCTTTTTCTGTTTAAGTGTGTGTGTTTGCGTGCCTGTGTGTCCGTGTGTGTGTCTTTATTTGTTTGTCTGTGTGTGCGTGTTTGTGTGCTTGGGCGCCTGTGTGTGTCTTTTTTTTTGTCTGTTTGTTTGTGTGAGCGTGTTTGCTTGTGCGTCCGTTTATGTGTTTATCAGTTTATTTGTACTCGTGCGTCTGTGGGTGTGTGTGTCTGTGTGTGTCTATTTATTTGTTCGTTTAATTGTGAATGTGTGTATGGGTGTGTACTTCTGCGTCCGTGTTTGTGCTCTTGTGTACTCGTATGATTGTGTGTGTGTGTATTTGAGCATCGATGTGAATGTATGTGTGTTTGTGTGTTTATTTATCCATGTGTGGGCATGGGTGTGTGCGTATTGGGAATTTGTGTGTGTACATAAACCTGTTTGTGTATGCGTTTGTACGTTTGTATGTGTGTATGAGTATGTGCGTTAATTTATTTGTGCGTGTTTAGAATTTCATGTGCACGTGTGGGAGTGTGTGTGTGTGTGTGTGTGTGTGTGTGGGTTTAAGTTTTATATTTATTTATTTGTGTATGTTCGTGTGTTTATATGCGAATGTGTATGTATGTGTTTATGTATTTTTGTGTATGTGTGTTTCTGCGTTAGCGTATGTGTAATTGTTTATTTATTTGTCTCTATGAGTTCTGCGAGTAAATCTGTGTATTTTGGGGTGTCATCCTAATTGTATATGATATCAATAAGTTATATAGTGTCAAACTGGCTTGAAATTAGCAAAATTTTAATTCCAATTACCTGAGATGTTTACCTCAATTTCACGGGTCTATCAATGTGATCTCCAAATACACGCCCTAAAACAGTCTCTTGCTGGTGGCCTGTGATGTACTAAGTCCCTTCCAAGAGGGTCACAACTCCAGGTAACACCTGTCAACACTTTTAAAAGGAGAAAGAATTGGGTCTATTGCCCTATTCCTCACTGATAAGGAAAGAAGAGTCCTTATAACGTAATAGTTAACTGTGATATCGTAGCAAGCGGGTTTGTTTGTTTATTTGTTTGGGTTTTATGACATATCAAACCTTGTTGGTAATGCCAAATCTAATTTATACAAATAAACATTTCTATTTCAAACAATTCAGTTTAGCATAAGTACACAGTTTGTCGAAACATCTTTTTCAAGCGATTCAGTTAAGTCAAACAGTTCTAATTCAAATAATTTGGTGTAAGTATAGATTTTGTTTACACATAGTTAAATGTCTAAAATGTTTTATGTCAAACAATTCAGTTTAGCATAAGTACGCAGTTTACATGTCAAAACAGTTCTATTTCAAGTAATTTCGCTTGGAATAAGAAAGCTGATTAGTTCGATTTAGATAGGACCCAATCAGGTGCTACCACACCGGCCCAGAATGGATCTGGGAGCAATGGTAATGATTGGGTGTTTCAAATTTCCCGAAGCTCCAGCATCACTGAAACCTCACAATCAAATTGTTTAGAGTCATGTCGAGGACATTCGTTGTGGGGAGGTCTTACTCGTCTGCAGAGGTGCAGTCGGCGTATTCTACAACCTCAGCCGACTGGGCAAAGCAAGCGGGTTCAAACTCTGAGTAATACGCTTTCGAAAGTTATAAAACCCCTTACTCTCCCCGCTATACATTAAATTGTTCTACTACTGTTCTTTTACAAGGACGACTTTGTCATTAAATAACCCACGAAGGTTGATATGTCAATGGATTGGAAAGTCTTTGTCACTGCAGCTCCAGAGACTTGGTTCTAGCAGGTTCCCTCATTAAATAGATCCATTGTATATTCCGCCGCCTCCATGTATGCTGGGACACAGCCTTAGCATATGTCAACTTCTAAGACCCATTTTTACTATGCTTGTATCTACTTGAGTCGTTTTTAATAATTCCAAGGTTGGTTCACGACATCAGGGGTGGATGTTTGTCGTATGAACGTTTGCGGAAGAACTTTACCGAAAGTTACTCATAGCATTTTGTCTTCTGATAGTTAATTTCGAAACTGTTCGACAGTATGTATGATGCAGAAATGTGTAATTGAACTGCTGACATACATTAATCTTTTCCGAATATATACGGACACCAGATAGTGTATATGAGTACAGTTAGGTGATGGGTATTGTAAGGGCACATTCAAAACAGCTGCCAATGCAAGAAATAAAGATTTCTTCAATAGGCGAGTAAATCCATTTGGAACTGAACCAATGAAAGATGGACTACGAGAGAAAACATTTTCCGAATGTAATCTATCTTTTTTCCAAGTAATATGAGACGGTTTATATTTGGCAACATGGTATCAGAAACAATGAAAGACTGTTGCTTGGAACGGCAAAAATAAATTGCATTTGAGGAGGTTAAGGAGCTGCAGGCGGTCGGTTATTTAACCATAGCTATGAGAGAGATGTACATACCTGTCTTTCCTAAAAGCAAACAAAGCTGGAGCTTCAATTCAGTTCGCCCGTTCGATTTTTCGTGCCGTTAACCAGTACAAAACATAACAATGAGGCACATTTATTGCTAAATGATTGCTGTTTTAGATTTAGGCGAAGTTAACTAAGCAGAAATCGTTTTCCTTCCGAAAACACGTAGGCAATAAGAGTTTGCTAAGCGAAGTCATAGCACTTAAAAATACAAGATAGAGGCATTTGTAAGCACTTGCTCATAGAGCGCATAAGTCTTTAAGTGGGCAGCTATATATATATATATATACTCTCAGAAACATACAGGGAAACATACACATCTATAATACACACGTATATATTTACAAAATATACATGCAATATGCATTTATATTCACCCACTAATAAAGACACATACACCCTCTTACACTGCCACCCTCCACACATATATATTTGTATATTTAGATAAAAGCACACACACCAGTGTTTGTGCTTCATGTATTGAATATATATATATATATATGTGTGTGTGTGTGTGTGTGTGTATATATATATATATAGGTGTGTGTGTGTGTGCGTGTGTGTTACTTTTGTATTCACATCATCTATGAAGTTGAAAATGTTTTCGTTAATATACGCGCGCACACAGGCAGTTCATGTACAAGGTGCGTTCACAAAGTGTCTCGACTGAAGCCGTGTTTACGAAGACACCAATGAACGATAAATGAAACATTGATTTTATTCCAAAAACTCTTTGGTTTTCTATACAATTATTCCAGCGAATTTTCCACTGGCAAAATTACCTCGGAAATTTCCCTCTTGCTGTGGTCTACAGCTGCATCTCGGATTTATTTTCATGTTCATCTCGTCTTCGCTCTTTACCCTTGAGATGAATTTTTAGCCAAGGATCTCGGTCTACAGCTTATGAAAGGGTGGTCCATTTGCTGAACATGGCAAGTGATGCATTTGCTGAACCCTTCATTTTGTTCGTTTTAGCTAATATATATATATATATAACAAGTATCTATATTGACTACACATTCTGTTTCCTGATTAGCAGTGGCTTATATCGATGACATCTTAACGTCGAGACGTGAACAATTTATTATATAAATTGCTCAGCTTTGCATACTTCTTTATTTAAAGTTTTCAATTTCAAAATAAATCAAATACGCTTCAATCTTGGTATATTTTTTATCTCACCATGTAAATTTACAAAATTATATCAGCATACAGAAACCATACATACATACATATATACGTATATAAATATATAAATATATATATTCTCACGTATTTTAAGTACGAACATACACACATACATACTGACACAAAAACATACACACATATATATATACATATATGCGGAATATAATGGACTCTCATAATTTATGTATAAATATCTAATGACACATAAAAATATATATGTATGCATCAACACTCACAAACACACAAACACACGCAAACATGAACACACACACACACACACAACACACACACACACACATGCACACGCACACACACACACACACACACATATATATATATATATATCATCAACATGTCGTGCCACTAGCACGGATATCCCTGACCCTCTCTCGCCACTTTTCCCTATCGTTCATCGCCTATGGCAGGTCTTCAGGGCTACATCCCGTATCCTCACATAGCTGCTGAATGTATGTTCGTGCTGGTCGTCCTGCTTTTACCCGGCCATATGTGGGGGTCCATAGGAGTACATCGCTTATGAGCTTCTCCAGCAGTGTCCTGCATGTCTTGTTTGTCTAACTTGGATAGTTTTCGTGATGGGAGGCAGGTGGCTGTATAGTTGGTGTCTTGTGGGGTGTTGCTGCCAGGACTTATATATATATATATATATATATATATATATATATATTAAAATGTATATGTATGAAATGTATTTATTGCACAAAATTATCAAAATTGTAAACGAGGAACGTATTGGAATGCACTGAGATGACAGGTTATTGGTTCCCAAAGGTCAAAATAAAACTTTAACAGTGTAATCAAGAAAAAGATAATGATGTTATTTAAAGTGGAAGGGTTTACAAGGGAAATAAAAACAAAAAGATAAGACAACATTTTGGATGAAACAATCAGCTAAATAAAAGATGCGCGTAAACTGTACGGAAAGCTTAGTAGAAACAATCACTTTAATAAAAGATGTGCGTATACTGTACGGAAAGCTTAGTAGAAGCAATCAGTTTAATAAAAGATGCGCGTAAACTGTACGGAAAGCTTAGTAGAAGCAATCAGTTTAATAAAAGATGCGCGTAAACTGTACGGAAAGCTTAGTAGTAACAATCAGTTTAATAAAAGATGCGCGTAAACTGTACGGAAAGCTTAGTAGAAGCAATTAGTTTAATAAAAGATGTGCGTAAACTGTACGGAAAACTTAGTAGAAACAATCAGTTTAATAAAAGATGCGGGTAAACTGTACGGAAAGCTTAGTAGAAACAATCAGTTTAATAAAAGATGCGCGTAAACTGTACGGAAAGCTTAGCAGAAACAATCAGTTTAATAAAAGATGCGCGTAAACTGTACGGAAAGCTTAGCAGAAACAATCAGTTTAATAAAAGATGCGCGTGAACTGTACGGAAAGCTTAGCAGAAACAATCAGTTTAATAAAAGATGCGCGTAAACTGTACGGAAAGCTTAGCAGAAACAATCAGTTTAATAAAAGATGCGCGTAAACTGTACGGAAAGCTTAGTAGAAACAATCAGTTTAATAAAAGATGCGCGTAAACTGTACGGAAAGCTTAGCAGAAACAATCAGTTTAATAAAAGATGCGCGTAAACTGTACGGAAAGCTTAGCAGAAACAATCAGTTTAATAAAAGATGCGCGTAAACTGTACGGAAAGCTTAGTAGAAACAATCAGTTTAATAAAAGATGCGCGTAAACTGTACGGATAGCTTAGTTGTAACAATCAGTTTAATAAAAGATGCGCGTAAACTGTACGGAAAGCTTAGCAGAAACAATCAGTTTAATAAAAGATGCGCGTAAACTGTACGGAAAGCTTAGCAGAAACAATCAGTTTAATAAAAGATGCGCGTAAACTGTACGGAAAGCTTAGTAGAAACAATCAGTTTAATAAAAGATGCGCGTAAACTGTACGGAAAGCTTAGCAGAAACAATCAGTTTAATAAAAGATGCGCGTAAACTGTACGGAAAGCTTAGCAGAAACAATCAGTTTAATAAAAGATGCGCGTAAACTGTACGGAAAGCTTAGTAGAAACAATCAGTTTAATAAAAGATGCGCGTAAACTGTACGGAAAGCTTAGTAGAAACAATCAGTTTAATAAAAGATGCGCGTAAACTGTACGGAAAGCTTAGCAGAAACAATCAGTTTAATAAAAGATGCGCGTAAACTGTACGGAAAGCTTAGTAGAAACAATCAGTTTAATAAAAGATGCGCGTAAACTGTACGGATAGCTTAGTTGTAACAATCAGTTTAATAAAAGATGCGCGTAAACTGTACGGAAAGCTTAGCAGAAACAATCAGTTTAATAAAAGATGCGCGTAAACTGTACGGAAAGCTTAGCAGAAACAATCAGTTTAATAAAAGATGCGCGTAAACTGTACGGAAAGCTTAGTAGAAACAATCAGTTTAATAAAAGATGCGCGTAAACTGTACGGAAAGCTTAGCAGAAACAATCAGTTTAATAAAAGATGCGCGTAAACTGTACGGAAAGCTTAGCAGAAACAATCAGTTTAATAAAAGATGCGCGTAAACTGTACGGAAAGCTTAGTAGAAACAATCAGTTTAATAAAAGATGCGCGTAAACTGTACGGATAGCTTAGTTGTAACAATCAGTTTAATAAAAGATGCGCGTAAACTGTACGGAAAGCTTAGCAGAAACAATCAGTTTAATAAAAGATGCGCGTAAACTGTACGGAAAGCTTAGCAGAAACAATCAGTTTAATAAAAGATGCGCGTAAACTGTACGGAAAGCTTAGCAGAAACAATCAGTTTAATAAAAGATGCGCGTAAACTGTACGGAAAGCTTAGCAGAAACAATCAGTTTAATAAAAGATGCGCGTAAACTGTACGGAAAGCTTAGCAGAAACAATCAGTTTAATAAAAGATGCGCGTAAACTGTACGGAAAGCTTAGCAGAAACAATCAGTTTAATAAAAGATGCGCGTAAACTGTACGGAAAGCTTAGTAGAAACAATCAGTTTAATAAAAGATGCGCGTAAACTGTACGGAAAGCTTAGTAGAAACAATCAGTTTAATAAAAGATGCGGGTAAACTGTACGGAAAGCTTAGTAGAAACAATCAGTTTAATAAAAGATGTGTGTAAACTGTACGGAAAGCTTAGTAGTGTGTCTCCTTTCATGAACACGTCGTTCACTCGCCTTCACATTCTATTCAAACGTGTCCCGCTTTTAGTGAGTCCTAGATCTTCTGTAACACAGTCTTTCAACAGGCTAAAGATAAATTCAAAACTGCATTATGTATTAATGGTTCAAAAATACCACGCTTTTCTTTACTACAGGAATGAAAAAAATCTGAAATAAATATAAATAAAGTGGTAACGTTGGCGACCAAAGTCGAGGGCAACCAGAAAGCTCTTTTTAAATTGCTACTACACGGAGGTGTAGGGGAGGACCCTACTCCTCTCCCTGGATTGCTACCCTTTACCCTTGATATGTAAGGTATATTCCTGAGTGTTAAGCAATATTACATAATGACTGTGGACATGTATTTTGGGTTCGTTCCTGGTGACCCCGTGTGCTTTGACAAACTGCCACGTTGTGATTAGTAATCAGGGGAATGGCAGTGCGTCAGGGTAGTCCGGTCGAGCAAGTGGGTAACTGAAAGGAGACCACGTGATATGAGAACCACGCAGTCAGAGATTGACAGTCTGTCCAGTCAGAATAGAGAGTCGAGCCAGGGATACGCAGCCGGTCAGAGGCGTTCGTGTCGTCTCTGACGATACGGCTTGAAAGGGGGTGTAATAGTTGGCACCACCTGGCTCCAGGAAGAAGATATGGGGCAAGAAGAAGTCCCCTCTATGAGTATATGTCTCTCCATCTATCTGTCAAACTTACAACAAACTGTGTGCCCCTTTCGAGATACATTTTTATAAAGAAGTGTGTTTCGTTTTGTTAATTGAATTTCGTAAATCATGTTTGATTATCTCGTCGATGAATCCATAAAAGACTATTCAACACAAGAAGATATCAAGTACCATTTTTAAAGTCTTTGGTATGATGCGAACCCAGGTCTCCCAGTTTACCCCCCCCCGGTTAACGCAAAAGATCGAACACGAATAGGATTCGAACTCACTTACTATGATGTCACAGTCCAGCACATTAATCACTACTTCAAGGTTACTCAGCCGGAGAATTAAAAAAAGTTGATTGATAAAAATTTTCTGGCAACAAGTTAGTAAAGTTGGCGACCGTTGTCGAGGGCGACCCAAAGGCTCCCTTTTCAATAGCTGCAACACCAAGGTATAGGGGAGGGCTCTACTCCTTTCCTTCTCCACTTTACCCTTGATACGTACCTTATATTACTGAGTGTTAAGCAAGGAGGTATCAAGTACTATTTTTAAAGTCTTTCGTATGACGTGACCTGGGATTGAACCCAGGTTTTCCGGACCATTGGCGAACACTCTACCCACTCCTTGAAGGAGACTAAGTTGTTGAATGAAGTCGAATTTTACCAATAAGTTGTTGTTTTGTTACTTAGGCCCGGGAAATATTGAGTGATGAGTTAATAAACATAAACTGTGTTGGTCCTATTTACCAAACGCTTCGCTCGGGCAGGATATGACACAAGGTCAATTTTTAGCGGAGTTTAACAGGTTTGAGTTCAGAGTTTTTCCTTCTCCTAGACTAGTTGCCTCACCAAGGCTGAAGAACCCAGTCTGTCCTACTATTTACCCATAGCTGGAGGGAGAAGAATTGCATTCATACCTTTCCCAAGGATATTAGTGCTATGTGAAATGCAATCAGCCTCGTCCAGGATTGGAACTCGTGTCGCCGTGTCCATTCCCTACGACGATAACCACTACACCACGGGCACTTTAAACTGTGTTGGTACCGACTCAATTAGCGATCATGTTCGTGAGTCATGAGTAGTCTTATCTTATATCTTGAAAATATTTTCATATTTCCTCACTGAAAATTATATACGAATTATAAAAATATAATATCGTCCCGTAGATATCCTCGCTATATAAACTAGACAACTCTTCCTTGAATGCTCCACAAACTCCCTTCCCATCATGATGTCCCGCATAACAAGAGACACTGCTTACATGGGAACTTCTCGGTCTAGAGATCACATTGGCGCTATGTTTGATATATACCTATATATATATATATATATACCAAAACCTCTGCGCGAGGCAAGGTGAGACTAGACGAAGCAAAGTTTACTAGGTTTGAATTCAGAGTTTTCCTTCTCCAACACCAGTTCTCATACTAACATTAAAGAGCACAGTCTTCCCTACTATTTACGCATAGGTGAAGGGAGAATAGCTTGGTTCATACTTTTCCCAAAGATATTTGCAACATGTGAAAATGCAAACAGCCTTGTCTTGGATTTGAACTCCGGTCGCAGTGTCCGTTTCCCACGACGGTAACCATTACACCATGGGCACTCTCTCTCTCTCTCTGTCTCTCTCTGTCTTTCTCTCTTTGTGCGTTCTCATATTCTAAAAACATCGTCTTTTGTTTCTTTTGCCCATCATAGCTGCAAGGACAGATCATTTCAATTCATCTGAATTTTTTCGATGATTTATTTCCTCTTGGGTAAATCCAACATGGTTATAATTATGACTGTTATTTTCCCGTAGATTTTTATTCTGAAAAAACGAAAAAAAAAAAAAAAAAAAGGAAAAATAAGGCTTGAATCTTTAGCAGCAGGAAGGTTTAATTCTCTCTTCTTTTTTTTTTTATAAAAAAAGAAACCATTTAAAAAAAAAAGGTTTACACGTTAAATTATGAACGAGTACACGTTAGTTAGATATTTTTCTGAAGCACGGTCACGTTGTCGATATTATCGTTCATTCTCGCAGACATTTCCATTAAAATATGATGTACTTTTCCTAGAGCAGTTAATTCGGCAATTACTATTTTAATTTTTGTTTTCACTTCTCCCTCATTTTCCCTCTTAATCTCCCTTGCTATCTATTTCAGTCTTTTCATACTAATGTATAAGTTTGTTCATATGTATGTATGTATGTCTCACTAACTCTCACTCTCTCTCTCTCTCTATATATATATATATATATCATTCTTTTCATACCAATATTTCAGTTTGATCATATCATATTATATGATCTGATATATTCGTATGAAAATATTGAGATAGATAGATAGAGTGAGATATATGATATGATATGATATGATATGACCAGATTGACTGATATTAGTGCATGAAAGGATTGAGATAGATATCATATATCGTATCTATCTATCTATCTATCTCAACCTTTTCATTCACAAGTATTTGTCAGTCTGCTCTTATCTACGTGGGGCCTTTAATAAGTTTCCAGTTTTTTTTTTTTTGTACAGGCATTTAAAATTGACGTAGACTCTTGAAAATTCAGTATGTTATTGCTATATATCTTATGGGATGACTGACCAATTTTGATGATTTCAGGTTTAAATGAATAGCTTAAGCAGCAATTGGAATACACTCTACTTAAGCCTGATTGTCACTGCTGGTGATTTTCAAAAATGCAATCTGGACGTGAGGACACTTTAGAAAAACGATATGTAATAAAATTCTGTTTTAATCTTTGAAAAAAATACCACAGAAACGTATGGAATACTTCAGACTGCTTTTGGAGCATCTTGCATGAATCGAGCATCAGTTTTTGACTGGCATAAGAGATCCAAGGAATGCAGGGAGTCTACGAGGGATGATGAGAGGTGTGGGAGGAGTAAGGAAGTCCATAAACCAGAGTCGATTGGCCAAAAGAATTAGGGTTAGGGTTACTATGTCGAGGTTTTAAGGGAGTTCAGCAAGAGATTCCGTCAGAAGAGGCCAGCACTCTTCAAATCGGGTCAGTGGCATTTCCATCTGGATAATGCACCAGTCCACATCTCCATCCTTGTCACAGACTATTTGACCAAGATGGACATCAAGATAGTTCCTCACTCTCTCTATAGTCCAGACCTTGCTTCCTGTCACATTTGCTTATCCCCTAAGCTCAGAGGCTGTCGTTATGAGACAATTGAGGAGATGAAAGAGGCTGTGACGAAGGTCATTGACAGACTCACACAAGAGGACTTCCATGGGGCCTTGTGGAAGTTGTTGGAACGGTAGAACAGGTGCATTGCAGCCGGAGGAGGTTACTTCGAAGGCGACTAGAGTTTCCTATGTGTACTATCAATAGAAGGGCCCATACGAAAAAAGTCTGGAAACTTATTTAATGATCCTCGTACATAAAAATGACTTGTGCTGCTATTGACAGGTTATCGACTAAATGGAAATATGGAAACTTATTTAATGATCCTCGTATCTATCTATCTATCTATCTATCTATCTATCTATTTATCTTTTTTTTTCTGTGTTTTCAGTTCTTCAAGTGCATTCTAAAATGAAAAGGAACTGTTTTTATATGCTTAAGGGAATTGTTTGAAATAGAACTGATTGTTTGTATAAAAACGGATTTGGCATTAAATAATCTACAAAGGTTGATATGCCATAAAACCCAAAACAACCAACCAACTGTGGCGAGCATAAGATTGGGTTTAAGATGAGGTTAGTTTGTAACTTCTTTTTACCTTTAATGGTGTTTCTGCAACTTCTAAAAGGTTTGGTATTTAATGGGTCTACCACCGTTGCCAATTACCCAATCTGTTTGGGCTGCAAAATACACCGACTGCTTCCCTGCAGAGGAGTAAGAACTATTGTCCAACTATGTCACTAAATAATCTGATGGGGAGGTTCCAGGAATGCTGGAGCTTTGAGGTATACGGAGCACCCATTCATTGCCATCGCTTCCAGGTCAGGATAGAGTCCTATCTATGGGTCAAATAGAACTAAACTGTGTACTTATGTTAACAAGAATTACTTGAAAAAGAACTGTTTGATATTTAAACTGCGTACATATGCTAAACTAAATTGTTTGAAATGGAACTGATTGTTTGTACAAAAATAGATTTGGCATTAATTAACCAACAAAAGTTGATATCCCATAAAAGACCAACCAACCAACCAACTGTGACCAATAACATGTTTAGTTGGTGAGCTGAATTCTGAATTGCACTTCTAGGCTAATTGCCTAACTAAAAATTGAGGGTCCAGTTTGCCTCAAAACTTTACTCTTAGCTGACAGGAGGCTAGGAGAAGAGACGTGTGTGTGTCTGATAAAACATACTAAATCATCTTTCATCATTTGAATGTTGTTGGGGATAATAGAAGCAGTTATCATAATGCCAACGGAATTGAAAAAAAAAGTAAGAAAGAGTATCTGCGTGAAACAAAAAAACTTCTTGCAACCAAACTCTTCAGCGGGTATTTAATCGAACGAATAAATAACTGATGCAGAGAGAAGCTCAGAAATATCGAAATGAGACTATTTGGTGCCACTCTTTGGGTGCTGATAGTTTAGCATCGATGTTTTGGCGCAGAACTATTTTGGCACTGAGCTGTTTTCGCGCTGAGATGTTTAACGACAATTAAGAAGGCCAAAAATATTCTAGCATCACCATTTTGGCGCTGAACTGCTTCGGTGACTATTCAGAATGTCAATAATATATTTATATTAAAAAGAGAAACGAAGGACAGCAAAATACAGGTAGCGCAACGGTCCGAATAGAACTACAAGAAGAACAACAACAATATAATGGAGTCATAGAGACTCTATAAACTTTGGGTTAACGAAATAGAAAATTACATTTCGTACCTCTTAAATTTTACTTCAATATTCACTGAAAGCATTGTTATTTCCGGTATTTCAATTTAACTTTTCTCACGAAGTTAATTTCTCATAAACCTGAGGTAACCAAAGAGGTGTCGATGAGGTTGTCACTTGATTACGGTGACAATGGAATTGACAAAGAATTTCCGAAGGTTTGATTCCCACGTTTATCAATATGATGATAATTTTAACCGATCATCGCGACTTTCTAAACTGCCTTTTATAAAAGGTTGGGTTGGTTCGGTTCTATGGCATATCAACTATTGTAGGTAATTTAACGTCAAATTCATCTATTATACGCATAAACAGTTTTATTTCGAACGATTCAGTTTAAAATAAGTACAGCTTAAATATCAAAATACTCCCACTTCAAACAGTTCATCCCAGAATAAGTGCACTTTTTAGTTCTTTTTAACCAATCGATAGAACCCTATCAGGTGCTACCACTCCAGGCTAGAGTGTACCTGGGAGTGATGGTAATAAAAGGGTACTCTGCATTCCCCAAAGCTCAAGCAGTACTGGAGCCTCACCATCAGGTTGTTTAGTATCTTATCCAGGACACTCGTTGGTGGAGTCGTATCCCTCTGCAGAGATGCAGTCGGTATATTCTGTATCCCCAGCCGACTTGGGTCTTCTTTTTATAAAGCGAAAAAACATCTACTTATTTTCAAAGAAAAATAGTGAAGCTCCTCAAAAAGGGCTTCTAAGACGTTAAACTAAAAAGAAAAAAAAGCAAAGAAAAAACAAAACAAAACACGAGTTCACGTTGATACAAACCAAAAATTTGACTCTCAAAAAAAACAAAAAAACAAAACAAAAAGCAAAAAATAAAGTATAAATTTTCTTATTGCTTGTTTCGATGGAAAAATAACCCAGCTGTCTGTCAAATGTTTTCACACTTCTGTGTGAGTTGGGATGGTTGGAGTTGAAAGGCTTTTATGGTCCGAGAGACCTGGGTTCAATCCCAAATCGCGTCATACCAAAGACTTTAAAAATGGTACTTGATACCTCTTCGCGCAACACTCAGCAATATAAGGTACGTATCAAGGGTAAAGGAATAGCGCCCACTCCTACACCTCGGTGTAGTAGCTATTGAAAAGGGAGCCTTCTGGTCGCCCTCGACTAAAGGGAGACAACTTTACTTACTTACTATATGGTTTCATGTAGATGATGACAATAAGCATTTTAAAACAATTTATAGTCTCCAATAACTACTCTTAATTATTGGGGGGGTCCTCGTGGTGTAATGGTTAAAGCGATGGACTGCGGGATCGTAGTAAGCGAGTTCGTACTCCAGTCTCGTAATTATGTTCACTTTCGGGAAAGGAAATGAACCCCCTTATCCTCCCAGCTATTGGTTAAATAGTACCACTACTGTTCTTCTAGGAGGATGGCTTTGTCATTAAATAACCTACAAAGGTTGATATGCCATTAAACAAAGAAACCAACCAATCTTAATTATTCGAACACAATCCTATTGTTTCAAGTATTTCTATCTTATAGTAATAATTTATACACAATTATCTGGTTGAAGAAACTATTCCTATTAAATAAATTTTCACCATAGTTTTTTTTAAGTATTCATATAAAATACTAATATTCGAAGTGATGTATTTGACTCGAAGATAGGGGCCTAACAGGTTCTTCCACTCAGGGTCAGAGTGGAACTGGGAGTAATAGAAACTCCTCTGATTTCCTGGACTGAAACCATATAACTAAGTTTAGAGGAGTCCCTGCGTTGTGGTTTACATGCTGGACTGCGGCATCGTAGAAAGCGAGTTCGAACTCCGGTCAGTCTATTACGTTCATGTTCGGACTAATACATTCGGGAAAGGCATGAGACTCCTTATATCCCCTGGCTTATGTGCTAAATAGTACCATCATAATTCTTTTACAAGGATAAATCTTTCATTAAGTATTCCTTTGAGAAATCCATGCTATTGAACAAAGAAGTCAAGAACCAAAGAACCAAACAAATTCAACCAGATACAATTTATTGTTATACCCCGACTACCCTCTTTTATTGAGGGGTTGTCTTACTCCTCTTCAGGGTATGCATCATCGTATTCTAAGCTGCACTATTATTGATAATACTGTTTATGATTTCTCGAACATTTTAAATGAGGCATCTCTTTCAACCAAATTTAATTTCCATTCACCTCTAAATAGATTAAATATATTAAACGTAACTAATTCATCGTTTTTTAGTACAATTTACATGAGAACACTTCGAGGCTGTAGTCCGGCACTTTAGCCATTAAGCAACAGGTAGTCGGCCCGGGGTCTCGCTGTTTTTTCCCAAACATGCCTGGCGTGTCTTATGCCCTTGGTGGCGTCACTGTTACTTGTGTTGCAGCTGCTGCAGCATTGTAGTGTTTGGTCGTTATGTCATCAATAACACCGGACATTGGCATAATGGTTAGAGTGTTCACGAATATCCCGGGAGACCGGAGTTCAATCCCAGGTCGAGTCATACCAAAGATTAAAAAAATGGTACTTGATGCCTTCTTGCTTAATACTCAGAATTATAAGGTACGGATCAAGGGTGAAGTGGAGCAATCCAGGGAGTCTTCAGGTCAGTCTTGACTACGGTCGCCAACTTTACTTTAATATTTACGAACAACGGAATAAAAGAAATCAGGGTTTCCAGCACTTTTGGCTGTATCTCAAGCTCTTCTAATCCTATAAAATTAAAAAAAAGCATATGATACTATTCTTAATAATAGCAGAAAAATGGTACTTGATACCTCCTTGCTTAACACTCAGTATTATAAGGTAAGGATCAAGGGTAAAGTGGAGCAATCCAGGAGAAGGAGTTGCGCCCTACCCTCCACCTTAGTGTAGTAGTTATTGAAAAGGGAGCCTACGGGTCACCCTCGACTAAAGGGAGACAACTTTACTTACTACTTACTACATGGGAACCAAAAGAGTCTACGATAAATGCAGAGGAACCTTTAATTTTGGAATTATTTTTTATTGTAAAAGATGGATTTAATGAGCGCTAAGAAGATGATGAATAGAAGGTTACAGGTTTTTGACACCGAAAATGTTTAAAGATGGCAAAGCCTGATCATTCTTTCATTTAAATGACCCGTATGTTTTGAGCAGGTCATAAGTAAATGACACATAACTCATGGCTGTCATACCCAATCAGGCAGTCGGCTAGACGTACGATATCTGGCAACTAGTTTACATGATTCAGTGATTTTTGATACTCTGTATGAATAATCTTGAATCATAAGGAAAATTTATTGAAGGACTAGAAGTATAAATTCAAACAAATAAATTCAATTCCTCTGCACTCCTAAGCTTGTATTCAGTCAGCTAAAATTTTATTCAACCCCACCCAGACGTTTATATTGACCACTTTGAGTAACCTTGATGCAATCGAATAAAAGAATGTCTTTAGGTGTATATATAAAGTTGGCGACTGTAGTCGGGGAGCAACCCGAAGGCACCTTTTTCAATAGCTACTACACCGATGTGTACGGGAGGGCACTACTCCTTTCCCTGGATTGCTCCACTTTACCCTTGATACGTACCTTATAATACTTAGTGTTAAGCAAGGAAGTATCAAGTACACTTTTTTTTAAGTCTTTGGTATGACTTGATCTGAGATAGAACACAGATCTCCCGGACCATTGGCGAACACTCTATCTACTAGGCTAATGAGCTGATTAAGCATTTAAGTAAAATCATTCGAAGATTAAGATATATTTCATATATCCTAATTTATATATCAAATAAGGGATATTAATAATGTCATCGAATTATTGATAGTCTTATATGTGTACAAGAAATAAGGTTTGGAATCGTGGTCTAAAGAATATACTTTTGATACACCCTGATATATAAATATATATATATATATATATATATATATATATATATATTTCAACTTTTATAGCATATAGCTGTAATTCTTTCGCAGCTTATTATTAATGTCGTTGTTGCTGTTGTTGTTGTTGGGGATATATTGTTACATTTTAAACTTTTCTTTATCTTTGGCTCGATAATTCTCTTTCATTACCGTAAGCGGTAGATTTCATCTTCTGGATTCTATATTCCAGAGCGATAAATCAATTCTTTTCCAACTTGATCGTGTCACAAAGAAAACTAACGCGGCAGTACAACGTGCACATGCCCAAGGGTAAACTTGTTCAGCAATGACGTGAGGCCGGGTCGCGTCGAGGTGATGTAAAGTGTGTGATAGATTGAAACGATTTTTATCGATCAAGGTATCGAATCAGATCCTTGCTATTCATTCCTTTCTTTTTTCTTTCTTTTTTTTTTCTTCTTTTCTTTGTTTTACTTTTCTTACTGACAAGTGTATCGATTACTATTTAAAAAAAGAAAAAAAAAAAAGAAAAAAAATGTAGAAATTTCCCTGAAGCTCAGGATGGCGCTGGTTGATGAAATATTCTTATTGCACTAATAGAACAAGCAAAATAAAATAAAAAAAACAAAAAACAAAAAAAAAAAAAAACACTCGCACACACAGAAAAAAAAAAATATGTCGAGATTGTAGCGGAGCAATTTCATATTCATAGTGAAATAATTTCAATACGACACAATTATAAGTATCCTTTCAATAGAATCGAATTAAATTTACAAGTAACATACACACCCACGCACGTACACTAACACACGCACATAGGCTCACTTTCTCTCTTTCTTTCTCATGCACACTCATATATATATATATATATATAAGTGTATATATATATATATATATGGACATGAGTGTGCATGTGTGATAAGAATAAACTGTGAAAGAAAGTAAGGTATATACATATAGATATAGATATATATAAAACTGTGAAAAAAAAGAATTATTATTATCACTACTTGTGAGTTGGAGGTGCCCGTGGTGTAGTCGTTATCGCCGTAGGAAATGAACACGGCGATACGAGTTCAAATCCTGGACGATACTGATTGCATTTCACATAGCACTAATACCCTTGGGAAAGGTATGAATCCAATTATTCTCCCTCCAGCTATGGGTAAATAGTAGGACAGACTAGGTTCTTCAGCCTTGGTTAGGCAACTAGTCTAGGAGAAGGAAAACTCTGAATTCAAACCTGTTAAACTCCGCTTAAAAAAAAATTGACCTTGTGTCATATCCTGCCCGAGCGGAGGGGTTGGGTAAATAGTATCACTACTTGTGAGTTTTGCACACCATCGTTAGCTGATGGTCTTTCATTGGAGCCTGAGTGACAACAAGTCTCAGTATTCTTAGCTTTCTGGTCGACTTCAGCAATGTTGTAGATTTGATGTTCTCGCGTCGACATTTGATTTCCAACTCTTTCAGCCTCTTTACCAAGCTTTTGGGGGATCGTTCCAAGCGAACCAATTACATTTAATATCACCGTTACTTTCCTGTTCTTTAGGTTTTTTTAGTTCTCAGGCAAGGTATAAGTACTCGTATCTTTTTTCGCCTTTTTACTCAGTCGTACTCTGGGACAGCAAAGATCACTATTCGGTCGGTTCTTTTTTTTTTTTTTAAATTATTCATCACTACGTCACAGACCAAACCTCGTGATAATTAAACAAAAAAAAAAAAGAAGCAATCTAGTGATCAAGTGTATTTTGCCATTCTAATGAAAAAAAAAAGAAAAGAAAAGAAAAGATGTTTGGTTTGGTTTAGTTTGGTTTTATGGCATATCAACCTTTGTCGGTTATTTAACGCCAAATCCATTTTTATGTAAATAATCTGTTCTATTGAAAACAGTTCAGTTTAGCATAAGTACACAGTTTAATTGTCAAAAACGTTTCCATTTCAAACTATTTAAGTAGTTATATGTAATAATTCAGTTAAGTGTAAATACAGTTTTAATGTCGAAAAACAGTTCAATTTGAAATAATTCAGTTAAGCATAAGCACGCAGTTTAAGTGTAAGTACTGTTTAATTGTCAAAAACGTTTCTATTTCAAGCTATTCAGTTTACTCAATTCATTTTAGCATAAGTATGCTGTTAGTTCTATTTAACCCATAGATAGGGCCCTCTCAGGTGCTACCACTCCGGACCAGAGTGGACCTGGGAGCGATGGCAATGAAGGGGTACTCCGCATCCCCCAAAGCTCCAGCATAGCTGGAACCTCACCATCAGATTGTTTAATGTCATATCCAGAACACTTGTTGGGGCGGGTCTTACTCCTCTGCAGAGAAGCAGTCGGTGTATTCTACAGCCCCAGCCGACTGGGCCAAAATGAAACAAAAAATAAAAAAAAAAGAGTGAAAATAAAAGAAAGTGAAAATTTTGCCAAATACTTTGACCATTGAGAACTAAACGAAAACTGTGGAACGTGAGTGTGACGGTGATAAGAATTGTAATTGATGTGTTCGAACGGTAATCAAACGCTTGGAAAGAGGGCTGAAATTATAGGAAATCAGAGACAGTATCAATACCATACTGACTGCTATATTGCTGGATCACCCAGAAGAGTCTAGGATAGCTGAGACTTGCTGCTCCTAAGACTCCACTGAAAGCCCATGAGCTCACATTAGTGTGAAAATTCGCAAGCTGTGAAATGATAATAATAATGACTCGCATAAACTCCTATGGGACTTTAATATATAAACCGATCACAGAGGGAGTATAAGGCGAGACACGATTGGGTCGGCAAGGTGATCCACTGGGAAATGTGCAAGAAATGTAAATTTGACCATACCAACAAATTGTATATGCACAACCCAGCACTTGTCCTAGAAAATGACACGCATAAACTCCTATGGGACTTTAACACACAAACGGATCACCTAATCCCGGCCAGAAGACCAGACCTCATAATAATCAACAACAAAAAAAAAGAGAATCTGCAAAATTGTCGACTATGCTGTCCCGGCGGACCACAGAATAAATCTGAAGAAAAGTGAAAAGAAGGATAAGTACCTCGACCTTGCTAGAGAATTGAAAAACCTGTGGAACATGAAAGTAACGATTGTGCTTATTGTAATTGGTGCGTTAGGCACAATAACTAAAGGATTATTAAAAGGAGGTCTTGGAAGTTGGCGGATGGGTAGAGACTATGCAAAGGACAGCATTGGTAAGAACGGCCAGAATACTGAGACGAGTCCTGGAGACTTGAGGAGATTTGCTGTCACTCAAACTCCAGTGAAAAACCATCAGCTAACACTGATGTGAAAAACTCTAAAGGAGTAAATAATAATAATAACAATAATCTCTGTCACCTCATAGCCTACATTTGCTATTTTGTTGAGTCTTATCTATCCTCGCCTTAATATGATTGCGTCTTACGGCGTTGTCTTGTGCTACTATTAGGAGAGATTCTTTTTCTCTCTTAAAGTTTCCTTTTCTTAGCCATGTCCAAGTTTTGTCGTGTGAAGCGAATGCAGCAAATTTGCACAGAGGGAGTATAAGGCGAGACACAACTGGGTCGACAAGGTGATCCACTGAAAAATGTACAAGAAATGTAAATTTGACCATACTAACAAATGGTATATGCACAACCCAGCACTTGTCCTAGAAAATGACACGCATAAACTCCTATGGGACTTTAACATACAAACGGATCACCTAATCCCGGCCAGAAGACCAGACTTAATAATAATCAGCAAAAAAAAGAGAACTTGCAAAATAGTCAACTTTGCTGTCCCAACTGACCATAGAGTAAAACTGAAAAAATGTGAAAAGAAGGATAAGTACCTCGACCTTGCTAGGGAATTGAAGAAACTGGAACATGCAGGTGACAATTATACCAATTGTAATTGGTGCGTTTGGAACAGTAACTAAAGGATTACTAAAGGGACTGGAGGACTTGAAAATTGGCGGGTGGGTGGAGAACATCCAAACGACAGCGTTATTGAGATCGCCCAGAATACAGAGAAGAGTCCTGGAGACTTGAGGGGACTTGCTGTCACTCAGACTCCAGTGAAAATCCATCGGTTAACGCTGATGTGAAAAGCTCTAATGAGTGAATAATAATAATGATAATAATCCTGGATACTTGTGGAGACTTGTTGTCACTCAGAATCAAGTGATAGACCATCAGTTAACGTCGGTGTGAAAAACTCGCTAGGATTAAAAGGATAATAATAATAATAATAATAACCCTACAAAATAACAAATATAGGTTATGTGATGACAGAGACGAAACATTCAATCACATAATAAGCGAATGCTGCAAACTAGCTCTGAAATAGTACAAGACTAGACACGACTGGGTGGGCAAGAAATTGAAGACTAGACACGACTGGGAATTGTGCAAGAAATTGAAATTTGACCATAAGAACAAATGGAAAATGAGACACAAACGCCTTTGCGATTTTGAGATAAAAACGGATCACCTAATCTCAGCCGGACGACCAGACTTAATAAAAGTCAACAATAAAAAAAGAATTTGCTGATTTGTGACTTTTGCTGCCCCTACTGAAAACACTAAAATGGATAGAAACCGAAAAAAAAAAAAAGGATAGGTACGTATACCTGTTAGAGAATAGTAAAAAAACAGTGGAACATGAAAGTGATGTTTATACCAATTCTAATTGGTGCTCTTATAAAGTGACCTAAGGATAGATACAGAGACTGGGAGATTTGGAAATAAGAGGACGAGTGGAAACCATCCAAACTAAAGCTTTATAAAGATCCGTCAGAATTCTGAGAAGAGTCCTTGAGACTTGAGGAGACTTAAGGAAACTTGCTGTCAGTCGAGCTCCAATGAGAAGCCATCAGCTAACGCTGGAATGAAAATTTTTAAAAGAAATATAATGATAATAATCTAATGAGTTTGATTTTTAAGGAGGGATTCTGGTTTATGTATTTACCATTTGGAAGGAAGCAAAATTGACGACTGTAGTCGATGGTTAGCCGAAGCCTCTC
Organism: Sepioteuthis lessoniana; assembly: GCA_963585895.1. Lineage (NCBI taxonomy): Eukaryota > Metazoa > Mollusca > Cephalopoda > Myopsida > Loliginidae > Sepioteuthis > Sepioteuthis lessoniana. Next base: position 68,367,815 of record OY757926.1, read on the forward strand.
TTTTCAAAAGCTACTACACTGAGGTATAGGAGAAGGCTCTACTCCTTTCCGTTGGTTGCTCCACTTTATCCTTGATCCGTACCTTATAATGCTGAGGGTTAAGCAAGGTGGCATCAAGTACCATTTTTGAGTCAGGTACGATTCGACCTTGGATTGAACACCGGTCTCCCGGATCATTGGCGAGCTCTCTACTCATTAGACCAATCATTGGCCTTGTAATATTTTTGTACTTGTTTGCTGCATTCACTTAATACGTGATTAGTCATTTCATTTCTTTTTTCCGTATAATCTATACTCGCTTTTCTGTTGCGTATTATCGATTTTCGTTTTAATATAATCAGTTCTTATGTCGTTGTTTTGTGCTACAATTAGAAGAGATTCAGTTTCTCTCTTAAAGTTTCTCTTTCTTAACAATTTTCAGGTCATATTAGTGAGCTATCTTGCCTGTTGGTCACTTGAAATATCTGAACTCTTATTTTTCTTCCCTTTTATGTTTCCTTTTTTGTATTGGTTTTCTGTTTATTATTCTAACGCCAATATTGGTATTGGCTGCTGTAATTAATATTTCTTTGCTCTTTTTAATGTAGTCCTCCAGCACATTTATTGATTCATCGATGCGATTCGTAATGCTGGTGCGACCTCCTCCTCCTTTTTTTCTGGACACGTACAGTCTGTCTCCGTTATCCCTAAAGTAAAAGGCCTTTTGCATCGTCAGGAATTTGCCCATTCTTTTGCCCATTTACCTGAGATCCTTCTTCATTTTAAAATGTTCCAGAGTATCTTACAAGAGAGACTCTCCCGGTGTTCATGCCTTTGATGAGATTTTTGTGGTAGATTTTGGTTTCGAAAGGTTCTTCTTATTTTTTTCTTCCTCTCCGCTTGTCTGATGGTCGTCTGTTTCCGATATTCTTAAATACTTGTATTTTTTTTTCTCCAAGCGTTTTAATGCTCTCCTAATTTCGTAGTTCTTTTCTTTCCGCTAATTCTCTTTTCCGACTTTTCGTTATCGGTATGGTACGTTTTTCAATACCGAATTCCATTCCTATCTCCTGACAGTATATTTTCATTGTTTGCATTAGGGTGTCTAGTTCTTTTTCATTTTAGCAAATACATTTGTATCATCCATGGACATGAGGTAGTTTATGTTTTCGTGTGTTTTTGTGAATTTATAGCTCTCTAACCATTTCCAAAGAGCGTTGTTCAGCGGCCCCATTGCAATAAGGAACAGTAATGCCAAGAGTGGGTCTCCCTAGAATATTCTTCTTTAGATTTGAACCTTTGTTCGAGTTTGTACTCCTACTGTCAATTCAACCCTCCAATTTCATGATAAGTTCATGATTTTGTCGGTTATTTTGTCCATTTTCAGACACTCTATAATCCAATTTTGCGGGACAATATCAAAGGCTTTATTTTTATAGTTAATCCATGCCATGGCAACATTTTTACGTCTAGTTTTGGCTTCTTTGAGGATATGCTGGTCTATATATAATCGGTCATTTGTTCCTCTTGTTTCCCTTTTCCTTGCTCAGGAAATACTCCGCGGTAGACAAGCAAGTAATAGATTTCTTCTTTTATCTGTGCAGTCAGGATTTTCTACGAAGGTAATATTTTTTCAGCTTTAATTTCGTTTTTTAACAATCTTCACCAGGTCTTAAGCCAAAATAAAAGTCTTGAGAGAGTAGACATTATATATATATATATATATATATATATATGTATATATATATATATGTTTCATTAAATGATAAAGACAAATTTTGTCTATATAATGTATTTAAGATCCTTTCAAGTTTTCTGATAAGTGTTTTAGAAAACTTGAAAGGATCCTAAATAAATTATACAGACAAAATTTGTCTTTATTATTTAATGAAACATGCTTAAATAAATGACTGCTGCCTAACCACACACACACAAAAACACACACACACACACACACACACACACACACACACACACACACACACACACACACACACATATATATATATATATATATGTATACATATATATATATATAAACAGGTTTGGTTGAATACTGCTGATTGTTTCTTTTTAAAATCTTCGAATGAAGACGATCAAGTCTTCTCACAAGTCTTCTTTTATCTGGGTCAAGTTGGTAAAAAAAATATTAGCTCAAGCACAACCAACTTAACCCAGACATAAAGACTTGAGAGAAGAATTGAACGTCTTTACTTGAAGATTTTTAAAAAAAGTAACAATCCTCGGTCTTTAACCAAACCTGTTTAGATAAGGATTTAATGCTTAATTATACAACACACCTACCTCCCCATATATATATATATATATATATATATATATATATATATATATATAATATATATATATATATATAATGTTGCTTCCTATTGGTGCTATTTTTCCTATCACATTCATAGTGCCCCTCTAGAGATGGATAAATAAAGAGTAATAGACCAGATATAGTGGCAAAGAACGATAAAAGAAGATATGCAGGTCGGCATAAAGTGCTATTTCTTAATTTAATATAGCCTGTGACTGTAAGGTATCTTGCAAACCTGTTTATCTGTCCTCTTTCTAGATCATACCTTGAGCTCCAACTATTACTGACAACATGGTAGTTTTAAGGGTCCACATTTTTTAAATTTCATTTCTACATTTTGTATTTACTTAATCTATTATATTCTTTGACTGATATGTTATATCGGTTGGCACTGCCAGATCAATTAGAAGGTATTTTTTTCTCTTATCGTCCTAAGCCTCGATATCAGGCTTATTACTTTAAAAAAAATATTTTTAAAGATCGGGTAGCAAAATTCCAGTGAATAGTTGCTCCGTTAGCTTCTGTTATTGTTTTTGGTTGGGTTTTTATACCCTTTTTCAGATTTGTGTATTTCGAAGAATTTGCATATTTTTCAGTGAATATAATGTCCTATCTTATCGTTACTTTCTTTATATTCTGCTAGTGTTAGGATTGAGCATCCGTACATTTAGTGGTCATTTGATTAAGTTTTTATATTTGCACAATCTACCTATTGGGTTTGATCCCATTTTTATAATGGTTGCATGATAGTTTCTTGTTAGTACACTCTATTTCTGTGCTGCTATTATTAACCCCTCTGTCTTCATCTTCAGTCCAGCACTTTCCAGCAACTGATAAGTTTTTACTATATTTATATTTAATTCTTTGTACTTATCATCCATGTAGAATTTTGTTCTCAATCATTTCTAAATTGATTTATTTCTTGTGCTTTTGATTCGTTCTTTATCGTTTTGCTGCTTCTGTTCCTATATTTTTTTATGTTTATTTCTTTTGATGTGAGGACGTGTTGTTTAGCAAATTCATTGCCTTCTTAACTTATTTCTTTTACTGTTCGTGTATATTTACTATCTATAGTATCCAATCTGTTATAGTATTTCTTTAATCATACAGTAGTTGTTTTGTAGGTTAGTTCTTGTTGGATTAAGAGTCTTCGGAAAAGTTTTACCCTTTAACCCATCGAATTTTAGTGAAAATATAGAATTAGATTCTACCTTTTTTTTTGCAAAAACAGCCTGAAAAAATATCCACAAAGAAGAAATTTTGAAAAAAAAAAATAAATAAAACAATATTTTTTAATTTAGAGGGGATCACTTTGTTATATAAATTTAACGTAAAATGATTACCCATTTCATGACCAGCAAGCATTACTGACAACTAGAGATAGCGAGAAAGGGACGTGTAACCAAATTAGTACAAAAGAATGGTCATAGTCAGTGCCCCTCACCCAACCGGATATCTTATTTTCTTTTTTTTTTCATAACTTGAAAAAATCCACCTAATTCTTTTTATTTAACACACCATTCTTTATTTTATTGCGAGAAAAATCCGCACCCCAAATAATCTTAGTTAACACCTTCACCTTTCCCATATGATTTCCCTACCAAAAAAAAAAAAAAAAAAATGGTTGCACTTAAATAGGTTAAAGGGTAAAAATTTACCAAATCTTCAATCCTTTTCTCTCTTAGTATACATACATTCCCTATCGACTTGTGTGTAATACTTTCTGTGACAGGTTATTAGTTAATTAAGTTTAGTATCCATCTTTTTTTTTTTAATTTCAGCTAACGTCTAGTTTATCATGTTAAAACTATTCATCATTACTAGTTTTGTCAGAGTGTTATTTGCTATAGCTTGATTTTTCTTTTTTTTTTTTTTTGTTCTTAATATGACTCTTATTCTCCTATAGAATTGTTTTCTTATTTTTCTTTATTTATAGTATGATTGATACCATTCGCTTCATTAATTCCTAAATATATATATATATATATATATATATATATATATATGTGTGTGTGTGTAGGTTTTATTGAGTAGTCATTCGGTAATTTCCGCGTTATATGTAGGGAGATGTTTTACTAGCGCGACTTTCCTCAATGTGACTTTCGCTCATTTTCCACATCAAATTGTATTCATATGCCGTCAATAAATCTTTTCACAGTGTAGATTACATTTTGTTTGATTTCGTCGATTTTAATCTTATTTTCTGTATCGTCTGGGTTTTCTATTTCAGGTTGAGTATTCTCAAATTTGTTGTATTCATTTCTGTTGCTGAAGATTTCATACAATCACTGCTTGGTTTTTTTTAATGAATTATCTGTTTCATCATTAAATGCTTCTATTTCAGGTGTTAAGTTTTCCTGAATATCAGCAACTATCAGCTCTTTAATTCTACTATTTCAGCATCTGTTAAGCGTTTGCTTTTAATGATATATATTTTCACATTCCCCGATTTATTGAGATCTAGGGGTGTATCAGTATATTTAGTCTTTTTTTACCCAATGTTGTACTTTCTTTGAGTTGTATATCTCCTTGTCGCCCAGTCAGCTGGGGCTCTAGAATACACCTACTGTATCTCTGCAGAGGGGTAAGACCCCCCAACGAGTGTCCTGTATATGACACTAAACAATCTGATGGTGAGGTTTCGGTAATGCTGAAGTTTTGGGGAATGCAGAGTATCCATTTATTGCCATCGCTTCCAGGTACACTCTGGCACGTAGTGTTAGCACCTGATAAGCTCCTATCTATGGGTCAAATAGAACTAAACTGTGTTCTTATGCTAAACTGAATTACTTGAAATAGAACTGTTTTGACATTTAAGCCGCTTACTTATTCTGAACTGAATTGTTTGAAATGGAACTGCTTTTTTATGCTAAACTGAATTGTTTCAAATGGAACTGTTTTTTTTACATTTAAACTATACTTACGCTAAAGAGAATTTTTTGATATAGAACTGTTTTCACATTTAACCGTGTGTAAACAAAAACTATATTTATTGTAAACTTAATTGTTTGAAAAAGAACTGTTTTAACAAACTGAATAGCTTGAAATAGAAATAATTTTGATTATTAAATTGTTTACTTACGCTAATATGAATTATTTGAAATAGAACTGTTTATTTGAATAAAAATGGATTTGGTATTAAATAACCTACAAAGATTGATATGCCATAAAACCCAAACAAACTAACATACAAACAAAGATTTTTTCTTGATGGTTTATTAATTGTATAAAACAATATTTATAATGCTCCTTTACACTTTTCTTTTGACTATTTTTTCGTGTGTTTTTTTTTTCGTACTGATTATAGTGAATATTTTGTTGGGTCAGTTTCACGATTATCCCTGTTTTGATAACTACCGAAGTAAAGATTTTATTTCTTGTTACTGATTTTAGCAATGGGAGATGCAATGCTTTTTTTTATCCATGGAAAGACACGTGCGGTGTGTATCATAAAGAGTGGTTTTTATGTATGGTTTTTGTATATTTTGCTCTTAATGCTAATATGTATTTCGGTTTTGCATTTAGAGCATAAAGAAATCTTCCCGTCTTCTAGTTTAAAATTTGTAAGTTTTAACAGAGTATAAGTACATCTATCTGCCCTTTCAATTCAGAGTTAATTTATTACTTGCTTTTTATTACGTTTCAATTTTATTCGAACAATAAGTTTAAGAACAACACTTTCGGATTCAACAATTAGATAGAATAAAGTATATTATCTATTTATTATTATGTTATAATCATTACCAATTTCTTTTTTTCTTATTACTTTCAGCACAATTATTCTTTGGACAAACAATGGCAAATTATTGAATGATGATAAAATTTATTCGAAAAGGCAATGAAATAATCAGTAAATTTTGACATCATCTGTCCGTACAAATAAAGTTCGCTATTTGGGGGTTTATTTCAAGGGACCTTTAAGAAATTATTCGAGTTAGATCTGGAAAGTTTTTAAATTCCACTAGAAGATCCACATAAGACCGATTTTTGGGATGTATATATATATATATTATATATATATATATATATATATATATATATATATATATATATATATATATATACAGTGTTGGTTGTAACTAAATCACTTGGTAGGTTGGTGTCGATTTTTGATTAATTTCATTTTGTTAACTGTCTGATGATTGTCGTTTTATGAAAAACTCCATGAAACCCTGGGGTCGCAGTCTAAATTCCATGGAATTAAATATATAAATCTAATATATATATATATATATATATATATATATATATATCATCATCATCATATCGCGCTGGTAGCACGGAATCGATGTGCTTTATTTAATAGTTCAAAAAACTGTTTTAGTGACAATAAGAATGTTCAAAATGATGTTTTCATCATTATTCCAATCTTGAAAAATGGAAAAAAAACGAAAAGATAAAAAAAATTAAATGAAAATAAATAAATTATTGGTGCAATCCGTGAATTGTATACTTACTTGACATTTCATGATTATGATAAAGATTTTAAGAATGTACTACCCATAAGTATTTGAACTAACCTCAAATGTATTTTGCCAAAAGTTGGATCAAACTTACTAAAAGTAACATTAGATACTTTGAGTAAGTTTGATCCAACTTTAATTTTAATTTACCACTTTAATTCTATCTAAAAACAACTTCTTATTTACTGAAATACAAAGCATTGGTTTGGTTTCTTTGTTTAATGCCATATCAACCTTTGTTGGTTATTTAATGCCAAAGCTATTCTCCTAGAACAGTAGTGGTACTTTTTAACCGATAGCTGGGAAGATAAGGGGGTTCATACCTTTCCCAAGGTAAAGTGAACGCAATAGTGCGACTGGAGTACGAACTCGCGTATTACGATTCTGCAGTCCATCCCTTTAACCATTACACCACGAGGACACTCCCGAATTACAAAGCATTATATGTATTCATCAATCCCTTCACACGTGTAAGGGGTGACACAAGGTCAATTTTCTTATTTTTTCAGGAGATTTGAATTGGTTGGAATTCAGTTTTCCTTCTCCTGGACCGGTTGCCATACCAAGCTTAAAGAACTCAGTCTGCCCTACAATATTCCCATAGCTGGAAGAAGAGGAGTCGGGCGCATATTTTTCCTCAAGACTATTCTGTAAAAAGCTAGCAGCCTCGACGTGGATTTGAAATCCGATCACCGAGTCTATTTCCTACAACGGCAGCCATTACAAAACGATCGTATCTACAAAACAATATATTCCTTACTATCTTGATCACAATAACATTTGCTTCTTGCGTATGATCCCAGTTTTTATCGGCCCTGTTCCCTGGAGTTAGCATACGCAGACTGCTTCCTCTGCTAAAGGCTGAGACCCACCCTTTCAAAAAGAAACGTGCTGGGTAATGACACTCAACAGTATCTGGTACTTGTATTTGATCAGCACCCCAAAAGAAGGGCGCCTGGGGCGATAAACCGAGCCCTACCGAAGAAGGCGAGAGTCTGAGGCTCTCTTAGGCCCAAGGAAGTGTCGGTCTTAGCCATGTGACATGCATTCTCCATGCATTGTCTTCTCCAGTGTGCATGTCGAAAGACAAGTTAAGACTTAATGGAAAATAGAAATAACCTTACTGCATCCGGTTGTGAGTTTTCTCCCCTTTAACTCTGTCTAGTTACGCGTACACCACTATTATTCCGAGATGATTATCGTCGTTGGAAATGGACACGACGACACGTGTTCGAATCCTGGACGAGGCTGATTACATTTCATATAGCTCTA
>OY757926.1:68383348-68465848 GCA_963585895.1 Sepioteuthis lessoniana
ATTAAAGGATTTTGCATTAAATTAGCAACAATGGTGAATATACCATGAAGCCAAACCAATCCAAATCATTGAAATACCCAGGAAAGTCTACGTTTGATATGGCGTGTAGTTGTAACATACCCATGATCGGATATGTGAAATGTACATAGAATGTTCATAACGCTCATAGGAATCTCGAGACAAAAAACACTTACGACTTCTTAGTTCAGGTACGAAATTTTTTTTTTTTTTACCTTTGAGTTAAAAGGTTTTTCGACATAAGGAGAGAGGCACAATCTTTCTATGCTGACTCTTCCATCTACCCCCGCATCACTTGCGGAGCCCGTAGCGCACAAATTCGTCTCGCCTCGCCCAGGTCTCAATCTCAACTAACTGGCTTTTCTCAAATCTAAGCCCACGCTTCCGGTGCGTGACGTCACTCACATCCCTGGTCACATCCTCTACTGGGATTTTTATTGTGACATCTCTGAATGACACCTCCGCTCCGTGTGCGCGTGAACACCTGCGCTCATGTTTGCACCTAACTAACCCATGCACTGAGCCGAAAGGTTCTCAGCCTAACTAAACCCAAAGGCAAGATATATAAAACGAAATCCCTCGGCCATTATATTACATAGTTACGCCGATGTATTTTTCTTTTGAGTTACCTGCTGTTCTCAAATCTTACTTGGCCCAGTCGGCTGGGGCTGCAAAATACACCAAATGCATCTCTGCAGAGGGGTAAGACACCCTCAACGGGCGTCATGTGGCCTAGTCGGCTAGGGTTGCTGAATACACCGACTGTATCTTTGCAGAGAGGCATGACTCACCCAACGAGTGTCCTATATATGAAACTAAAGAATCTGATGGTCAAGCTTCAGCAATGCTGGAGCTTTGAGGAATGCAGAAGATCCCTTCATTGCCGTCACTCCCAGTTTCATTCAGGCCCGGAGTGGTTGCATCTGATAGGGTTCTATCTATGGGTGAAATAGATCTAAACTGTTATTACACTAAAGTGATTTGCTTATAATTAACTGTTTTTAACTGTGTGTAAACAAAAAACTCAGTTCTAATGCTGTACTGAACAAAAAAACTATTAAAAACAAATGGCTGTGTAAACAAAAGAACTTACTTATGTTCAACTGAATTCTATGAAATTTAGAGAAACCGTTTAACTGAGTAAAATAAACGAGCTCAAGTTTGTTTAAAAATGTCATCTTCCAAATATTTTTAGAAATCATACAATGGTCGATAGGCTATAAAACCAAACCAAACCAAACCAAACCAAATCAAACTATTTTCATGAACTTCAATGCCTATACATTTACATCCAACATTGTGTAGATGTCATTGTAATTTTGTTTAAACAGATCACATAAGGAAGAATATATGATCAAGAAAAACGAAAAAGAAATAGAAGCTTTTTACGACTTACGAACATTGGCATGATGGTTAGAGTGTTTGCTAAATGGCCCGGGATACCTGAGCTCAATCCCAGGTCGAGTCATACCAAAGACTCAAAAAATGGTACTTGCTTAACACTCAGCATTATAAGGTACGGATCAAAGGGTAAGGGGGAGTAATCTAGGTGCTTTGTGTTGGTCAGTTTCTCGCCTATGGCTATTTGATGATCGCATAGGCGAGAAATCTGACTGCCTCTAAATGCCATTAATTCTGTGTCCTAACTTTTATACATATGCCCTATCACCGATACTAAGTAATCTTTATTTATCAATATTGCAAATTACGTCATTAACACACACACACAAACCTAAACACACACACACACACACACACACATATATATATATATATATATATATATATATATATATAATTAAATATACGAGGTGCATACGATAAGTTTCCAGACTTTTTTCGTATGGGCACTTTTATTGATAGTACACACATGAAACTCTAGTCCCTTTCGAAGTAATCTCCTTCGGCTGCAATGCACTTGTTCTACCGTTCTAACAACTCCTGGAAGGCCCCATGGAAGTCCTCTTGTGTGAGCATGTCAATGACCTTCGTCACAGCCTCTTTCATCTTCTCAATTCTCTCATAAGGACAGCCTCTGAGCTTAGGGAATAACCAAAAGTCACAGGAAGCAAGGTCTGGACGATAGGGAGCGTGAGGAACTGTCTTGATGCCCATCTTGGTCAAATAGTGTGTGACAAGGATGGAGTTGTGGACTGGTGCATTGTCCTGGTGGAAATGTCACTGATCCGATTTGAAGAGTGCTGGCCTCTTCCGACGGAATCTCTTCCTGAACTCCCTTAAATCCTAAACATAGTAACCCTAAGCCTAACCCTTTGGCCAATCAACTCTGGTGTATTGACTTTCTTACTCCTCCCAGACCTCTCATCACCCCTCACAGACTCCCTGCCTTCCTTGAAACTCTTATACCACTCAAAAACTGATGCTTGATTCATGCAAGGTGATCGAAAAGCAGTCCGAAGTTTTCCATATGTTTCTGTGGCATTTTTTCCGAGTTTAAAACAGAATTTTATTGCATATCGTTCTTCTAAAGTGTCCTCACGTCTAGATTGCATTTTTGAAAGTTACCAGCTGTGACAATCAGACTTTAGTAGGGTGTATTCCTATTGCTGGTGTAGCTGTTCCTTTGAACCGGAAATCCTAAAGATTGGTCAGTCATCTCATTAGATGTATAGCAATAGCATACCGAATTTTCAAGAGTCTTCGACAATTTTAAATGCCCAAACCGAAAAAGTCTGGAAACTTATCGTATGCACGTCGTATAATAGATTTATATGTTTAATGCTATGGAATTTAGTCTGCAACCCAAGGGTTTCATGTAGTTTTTACAAAACAACAATCATCAGGCAGTTAACAATATATATATATATATATATATATATTGTATGTAGACATAGCCCGGGAGAGACATCATCTTGAGACAACAGGCTTATATTTTCTCAGTTCATTCAATCAAGACTAAATTCTGATTATCTTTGGCCGTGATCTTTGTAACAACTGTTGAGTTTGTTCGTTTTTTAGTTGCGTAAGCACTCTTGTCCTCGCACGCCTTCTTCTCTCGATGAAACTGATACGTACGTCACGCTAGCCAATCTGGAATCATGAGTTTGACCATAAGGATCTGGTTGTCGACCGACAGGCTACCATAAGCAAGAAACTGTGTTCGAACTGAGGTGAGTTTATTGTCATATATTGACCCTCGACCGAGCCGTCAATCAAGAGATGCACTTGGGTAAATAAGCGGAGGAACAGCGGAAGCAGGTGGAGGTAATACTATCATATAACCAGGTGCCACAGACGGCTTGGGTCAGTTCCAGTTGCAGTTAGAGTCAGTTGGGGAAAAGATGCCGAAATGAGAGCCAGTGGCAGACAAAGGGCTTTGGGTCCTCAGTGACCCACGATTGAACAACCCAGCCGAGATGAGGAAGAAGTGCTGCTGTGGTTAGAAGAACTTTGGGGCAAAATAACAGTCCGTCCCCGTCTCCAACTCACCTCTCACACACAACCAACATCAACCCTTTCGAGAATAAAGTGTGAGAGATATATTTTTATAAAGAAGTGTGTTCGTTCGTTCATTGAAGTTCGTCATTATGTTTGATTATGTTCCGCATATATTTGTATATGTATGCGGTTATACAACATTATTATGTAAACAGAAGCATTACCGTTAATTACTTTCCAGTAACAGCCTACATAAACACTTGGAAGAGAAACCATTGAATATAAGGTTTGCTTTTCAGCCAAAATGTGGCTAAGACTTTTGGAAATAGCTACACGAAAAAGTAAAAAGGAATAATGGAAAAAATTATGAACTCCTGTATCCTACCAGCTAAGTAAATATAAGGACAGCCTGGGTTTTTAAGTCTTTGTTCATATTTACCCAACCCTTCAGCTCGGGCAGGATATAACACAAGGTCAATTTTTCTTTCTTTTTCACTTTCTTTCTTTTAAGATTACAGGAAAAAAAAAGTCAGATATCTCACTTTCGACTCTTTCTTTCTGTCTTTCTTTCTTTCTTTCTTTCTTTCTTTCTTTTCGGTTCTCAAGTCAGCCTGCTGTTTTGACAGTTGACTTGATAGCTTGTCTGCTTTCTTTTTCTTTCTCTTTCGATGCGGCAAGCCAAAAATCACATGATTCGTTCTTTTTTTTTTTTTCACTTTCTTTTTTCTTTCTTTTAAGAATACAACAAAAAACCTCAGATATCTTACCTTCTGTTCTTTCTTCTTTCCTTCTTTTCTTTTATTTCTTGCTTTTTTTTAAATATTATGTCTACAGACAAACAAATGTACACACTGAACGTTACACTTGTGTTTTATATTATTTGGAGATAAATCATTGACACTCTGAAATCACAATGTACACCCGTTATATACATTCATGCAATTTTATTTTTAGTAAAAATGTTTTACAATTTTATTTTCGTTTAAAGATCAATGCTTCAGAATTTACTGGTAATCATATTTACCCAACCCCTCCGCTCGGGCAGGATATAACACAAGGTCAATTTTTTAAGCGGAGTTTAACAGGTTTGAATTCAGAGTTTTTTTTCCCCTATACTAATTGCCTCACCAAGGCTGAAGAACCTAGTCTGTCCTACTATTTATTCATAGCTGGAGGGAGAATAATTTAAGTCTTTGTTAGACGGCCAATCTAGGAGAAGCAAAATTGAGTTCAAACTAGTTTTACTCTGCTTAAAAATTTACCTTGTATCGCATTCTGCCCGTGGCGTAGAGTGGGTACTTCAGCTAGTTTTAAAGTAATTTTGATTCATGTGATACCTAAGTATCAATGTTAGTCATATCCTAATATCATTAATAATCAAACCTGTCATATGTAAGTGAGTTTCTCAAATCACGATGATTAATAAAAGTCAACATTAGACATTTCTATCGAGCTAAATAGAATCAATTCGTTTCTTTTTATTTAGACGTAGTTTTGAAAACAAAAATAAAAATAAAGAAAAAAGAAAAAGAAAAAAGCTAACAAACAAACAAAAAACAAATGCCAAAATAAAAAAGAATTAAATATATTTTTCTATTTTCTTGAACCGATAAATAAATTGTGAAAAAGAATAAATAAAAAAATAAATTCTTATTTTATTAGATCAAATTTTTTCCCTCTCAATTTTTATAAAAAGGAAGGATACTAAAACATTTTTCTACATTGATTATTTATATAATTGGATTTAATAGGGAAACGACCTCCATGAAAAAAAGAACTTTAGTAGGAATCGGATTTTACATTGAAGATTTATCGTTGAGAGGGTGGAGTTTAAACATTTTGTGCAATTCAACGATTCCTGTAAGCGGCTTCTGGTCAAACTTATCTTATAAGATGTTTTTCTTTAAAAATACGATTGATTATGTTGATAAATTGAATGGATTCTCTTTTTGTTATTTGGACACATAAGTGGGGGTAGAGTAGTTAACGCGCTAGCTTTGCAATCTACTAAGATCGATTCCCACTGAAGAGTAAGAAAAAGAAAAAAAGAAATAAAATGAAAAAGCAAAATGAAGTGCTCTTGTTTCATTGTCAAATTAATCAAATATATACACATTATCCATCTGTCTCTTTCTTTCTTTCTTTTTGGTCATACCTATCTATCAGTGTCATTCACTTCTTACCTAATTATATATATATATATATATATATATATATATATATATATATATATATATGTATATATATATATATGTTAGTTGTAAGTTTGCGACCGTAGTCGGAGACGACCCGAAGGCTTCCTTTTCATTAGCTACTACACCAAGGTATGGCGGTGGTTGCTACTTCTTTTTCTGAATTACTCTACTTACCCTTGATCCGTACCTTATAATTCTGGGTGTTTAGCAATAAAAAACGCTATCTACGAAATAGAATATTTGCAAGAAAATTAGAATATTAAAAAAAAAGCAAGGCATTTCAAAACGTTGTCAGTGTTTTCAAAATTAATTCTATTGATTCTAGTTTTTTTTTGTTTTTATATGGTTGGGTTTCTAGGGTTTGTGGTTCTTAGTTTATTAAATTCGTGTGCTATTATAGTGGTGTTTACAACTAGAAATTTTCGAAATTTTGATTTGGGAATAGAGTGGGTTTTAAGATCTAAGGCTCTGGAGCTAGAATCATTAAGGTGCATAGAAAGCCGTCTTCTTAATAATATTATCTACACAAAATGTCTTGATCATTTAATCAAATATATATATATATATATATATATATATATATATATATATATATATATATATATGTATATATATATATAAGGGGGTCATTCAATACATATACATACATAAATATGTATACGTACGAATGCATTTACTTACAGCCAGGATGTGACACAAGTCTGACGAAAAGGTATTATTTGGCGCTAAAGGGTTAAGCCAATCAGTTGGCTTTTTCTTCTTCCTCTATTTTCCTCCGGTCGGGCTGCTACAATGACTCACATTCCATTCTTTGTCCAACTGATTATAGGTCATGGAGTGCTGTTAGCTTTTGTTTGATCTTCATTCTGACTGCTTTAGCGGTCTGTCCTTGGGGCTTGTTAGTTCAAACACAGAGGGTAGAGGAATCTATCTTTCCTTTTCCTCTCTCGGTGGCATACCACGTCACACAAGCTTTATTTTTTGTGCAGTGCGACAGGTTTGAATTCAGAAACTGATACCATTGATTGGCTAACCAAAGTAAAAAATCTAGTTTACCCTTCTGTTTACCCATAACCTAAAGGAGAATGATTGGATTCATGACTTTCCCAAGCGATTTAGTGTATTGTATAATGCAGTCGGCCTAAACCAGGATTTGAACTCGTGTTACCGTCTCCTTTTCCAATGACGAGCCACCGCAGGCATTGGCCTTCACGTCAATGCACACAAAACGGAATACATGTGCTTTAATCAAACAGGCGACATTTCCACACTAGACAGAAGCTCTCTGAAACTAGTAGACAAGTTCACCTACCTAGGAAGCAGTGTCTCATCAACCGAAAAAGACATCGACACGTGGAAAACGAAGGCCTGGAAAGCTGTCGATAAGCTATCGATCATATGGAAATCAGACCTGACTGATGAAATGAAACGCAGTTTCTTCCAAAACAGCTGGAGAAAAAGCTAGACGGCAATTACACAAGAATGCTGCCAGCAATATTGAACAAATCCTGGAGGCAGCAACCCACAAAGCACCAACTATACGGCCACCTACCTCCAATCACGAAAACTATCCAAGTTAGACGAACCAGACATGCAGGATACTGCTGGAGAAGCAGAGACGAGCTCATAAGTGATGTACTCCTATGGACCCCCGCATATGGCCGAGCAAAAGCAGAACGGCCAGCTCGAACATAACATACATACAGCAGCTATGTGAGGATACGGGATGTAGCTATGAGGACCTGCCAAAGGCGATGAACGACTAGAGGGAGAAGTGATAAGAGAGGGTCAGGGATATCCGTGCTGGCGGCATGACATGATGATGATGAAATACGAGGTGCAGTCAAGTCATCTCTTAACTAAAGCTGTATTTTAGATAAACTTGAACACAAATACAAGATTAATTTCCGTCAAATTAACCAATTTGGCATTCCGCACACTTATTCCAGTCATTCATTCTTATTTGAATCACCTTAAAACTCTAGTGTTGATATGGCATAAAGCTTCGCTATGATATATCTTTTAATGTTCTACGCGTCCTAAAACCTTCTGTTTAAAAGTGATTGTAGATTTATGAAACGCCAAAAAAAGTTACATAGAATTAAATCTGATGAGTATGGATGATCTTCCAGTCATTTTTCCTGACAAAAAACAAAACAAAAAAAAAACAGCAAAAAAAAAAACAACAAAAAACAACCCCCCCCAAAAAAAACAAACTGCAAATCAAAATATTTAACTATGTCAGAACTGCTGTCCAAAAAGTATTTACAATTAGGAAAAAAAGATGTCCACTGTATTTTTCCTATTGATATATTTTGTTGGTTTTAGTGATATATGTATATATACTCGAGTATCATTTGATTCTATCCAAGATTATTTGTTGACTTTTGCTACCAGGAATCGTTGGCGTTCTAGCTTCCCTTGACTTAGATTTGGCCAACACGCAAAAACTTTGTATCTTGAGCATGGCTCAAGATACAAAGATACAATATTAATATTAATATACAATATACAATATATAATATATATAATATATAATATATATATAATATATATATACAATATATATATATATACAATATAATATATATATATATGTATACAATATATCATCATCATCATCATGTCGCGCTGGTAGCACGGATATCCCTGACCCTCTCTCGCCACTCCTCCCTATCGTTCATCGCCCTAGATAGGTCTTCAGGACAACATCCCGTATCCTCACATAGCTGCTGAATGTATGTTCGTGCTGGTCGTCCTGCTTTTGCACGGCCATGTGTGGGGGTCTATAAGAGTAAATCTCTTATGAGTTCGTCCTTGCTTCTCCAGCAGTGTCCTGCATGTCTGGTTCGTCTAACTTGAATAGTTTTCGTGATAGGAGGCAGGTGGCCGTACAGTTGGTGTCTTGTGAGGTGTTGCCGCCAGGACTTGTTCAAGATTGCACGCAGCATTCTTGTGTAATTGCCGTCTCGCTTCTTCTCCAGCCGTTTTGTTAGCGTCCATGTAGTGTAGCCATATAGCAGTATCGATGTGACCGCTGCCTGGAAGAAACTGCGTTTCATTTTATCGGTTAGGTCTGATTTCCATATAATCGATAGCCTATTGATAGCTGTCCACGGTTTCGTTAACCTCGTTTCGATGTCCTTTTCGGTTGATTCGACGCTGCTTCCTAGGTAAGTGAATTTGTCTACTTGTTTAAGAGGGGTTCCGTCTAGAGTGGAGATATCCCCCGTTTGATTATAGCACATATATTCCGTTTTGTGTGCATTAACATAGAGGCCTTTGCCTGCGGCTGCTCGTTCCAAACTATGCAGTAGTGTTTCGGCTTGGTCGGGTGTATTTGCCAGTATCGCTATGTCATCGGCGTAGTCGGCGTCGGTAATTGTTTTTGCGGGGTACCTTCTGCTTCTTTTCTTCGTTAGCTCGAAGCCATTTTCACTGATTTTGTCAATCGATGTTCTAAGTACGTAGTCTAGACATAATATATATATAATATATCATCATCATCATTATGTCATGCCGCCAGCACGGATATCCTTGACCATCTCTCGCCACTTTTCCCTATCATTCATCGCCTCCGGCAGGTCTTCTGGGTTACATCCTGTGTCCTCACATAGCTGCTGTATGTAAGTTCGGGCTGGTCGTCCTGCTTTTGCTTGGCCATATGTGGGGGTCCATAGTAGTATGTCACTTACGAGCTCGTCTTTGCTTCTCCAGCAGTGTCCGGCGTGTCTGGCTCGTCTGACCTGTATAGTTTTCGTGATGGGAGGCAGGTGGCCATACAGTTGGCGTCTCGTGGGGTGTTGTCGCCAGGACTTGTTCAATATTGCTCTCAACATTCTTGTGTAGTTGCCGTCAAGTTTCTTCTCCAGCCGTTTGGTTAGCGTCCATGTAGTGCATCCATATAGCAGTATCGATACAACCGCTGCCTGGAAGAAACTGCGCTTCATTTCATCTGTCAGGTCTGATTTCCATATTATTGAGAGCCTATCTATAGCCGTCCATGCTTTCGTCAGCCGTGTGTCGATGTCGTTTTCTGTTGATGAGACGCTACTTCCTAATCAATACACAATATTAATATTAATATACAACATCATCATCATCATCATATCGCGCTGGTAGCGCGGATATCCCTGACCCTCTCTCGCCACTCTTCCCTATCGTTCATCGCCCTAGGTAGGTCTTCAGGACAACATTCTGTATCCTCACATAGCTGCTGAATGTACGTTCGAGCTGGTCGTCCTGCTTTTGCGCGGCCATGTGTGGGGATCCATAAGAGTACAATATTTATATTTGGCTAAAAATTGTGTCTCAAAAAGTCACATGATACACGATCATATATGGTATATATAATTATTGTGTATCTGTGAGTGTCCGGAGTGCTTGTGGTAAAACAATTGTCTGTGAATTTATTATCCTGGCTTATATCAAGATTATTTCATTATTTTGAATGAGGCTTAGTGGTAATTCACATTTCTACAACACAAATTTAATATGCTATTTTAATTTTAATTGGCTACTTTGGGTAAAAAAAACCAAGAACGAAGACTGAACCTTGAAAGATGTTTATAAGAACAATGCGTACAAGATTGTAAATAAAAAGGAGCCTAAAACAAGAATAGTGAAATTTTTTTATCAAAAATGAGAGAGAGAGTAGTACAAAGAACGAGAAGAGGTGGAAAAATAAGTTCGAAGGTGAAAAATAAAAAAAAAGCAAGAATGAGAGAGAAAAAGATATATATATATATATATATAGAGAGAGAGAGAGAAAGAGAGTAGTATAAAGAATGAGAAGAAGAAAGAAGTTTGAAGTGGAAAAATAAAAAATGCAAGAATGAAAGAGAGAGAGAGAGAGAGAGAGAGAGAGAGAGAGAGAGAGAGAGACAGAGAGACAGAAAGAAAGATATATATATAGAGAGACGGAAGTAAGAGAGAGAGAGAGAGGGAGAGAGAGAGAGAAAGCGTAGTATAAAGAACGAGAAGAAGAAAGAAGTTTGACGTGGAAAACTAAAAAAAGCAAGAATGTGAGAGAGAGAGAGAGAGAGAGAGAGAGAGAGAGAGAGAGAGAGAGAGATCGTAGTATAAAGAACGAGAAGAAGAAAGAAGTTTGAAGTGGAAAACTAAAAAAAGCAAGAATATGAGAGAGAGAGAGAGATATATATACTCAGAGAGAGAGAGAGAGAGAGAGATCGTAGTATAAAGAACGAGAAGAAGAAAGAAGTTTGAAGTGGAAAAATAAAAAAAAGCAAGAATGAAAGAGAGAGAGAGAGAGATATACTCAGAGAGAGAGAGAGAGAGATCGTAGTATAAAGAACGAGAAGAAGAAAGAAGTTTGAAGTGGAAAACTAAAAAAAGCAAGAATGTGAGAGAGAGAGAGAGAGAGAGAGAGAGAGAGAGAGATATATACTCAGAGAGAGAGAGAGAGAGAGAGAGAGAGAGATCGTAGTATAAAGAACGAGAAGAAGAAAGAAGTTCAAAGTGGAAAAATAAAAAAAAGCAAGAATGAGAGAGAGAGAGAGAGAAGGAAGCTTTATTTAATTATACACAAAGCATTAAAGATTGAATATCAATTTCGAATTGAACTTATGGTCTCCCAGCCCAACTTACTATTTATTATACGAGACGTGGAGTCCAGAAACATAAGAACATGACCTGTAGGGCACCTATGTATGGTTTACATTTTTTTGCAATGTCATATCTATAAAACAACTGGAAAGACTGAAGTCACTAATCAGTACAAATCTATTTGGAAGACTAACATATTGACCATTACACAGTGATATGGTTCTACCAATCTCAGACGAAAAAGAGAGAGAAAAGAAAGAAGAGTCAAACTCAGAATTTGATAAAACAGGAGACGTTTAAAAATAGTTCTAGTTTGGAATACGTATTAAAAAACAACAACGATAACAACAAACAAATAATCAAAGAAAAAAAAATGATACCTCCAAAAGAAAATTTAAAAAATCCAAACAAAAACTAATAATTGCCCGACTGAAAATACAAAACGAAAAAAAACCTAAAAAAAACCAATAACACCACAAATAAATAAGTAAATAAATTGATAAAAAATGAAAAAAAAAAAAGCTGATAAAAGGCATTAAATGAATAAAAGAATTTAAAAAAAAACCCAAAAAACAAGCAATTGTAATTATGAATAGACGCCGGGGTTTAGAAACCGTGTATCTCCTGTAAATTTAATTTGTGTTCAGACAGAAATTTAGTCTATTTCTGTTTCTTCAATTATCCACTATAAAATGATCAGTCTGGAGTAAGACTCAATTGAAAACATATCCAATGAATTTTAGGTTCCTCTAAACTTCTTCTTCTTCTTCTTCTGGAGTTTTTCACATCAGTATTAGCTGATGGTTTTTCACTGGAGTTCTATCCCGATTATTATCATTATTATTAATATTATAATCTCAAAATAGTCACCAGTCTTTTTGCATTAATACACTTTCATAGAATTTAAATGAAAATGGCTTAAAGCGTTAAAATAATAATATTAATACATATGACTGACGGAATGGAACAACCAAATCACGACAGAATTAGGACGCTCGAAGAAAATGAAACCTACAAATACTTGGGCATCTTGGAGGCTGACACCATCAAACAAGTGCTAATGAAAGACTTGATCCGAAAAAGAATATCTCAGGAGAACGCGAAAACTACTCGAAACAAAACTCTCCAGCAGAAACTTCATCAAAGGAATAAATACTTGGGCAGTGCTACTAGTCATATATTCGGGACCCTTTCTCAAGTGGACCCGAGAGGAACTTAAACAAATGGGCCAAAGGACAAGAAAACTGATGACCATGCATAAGGCATTACACTCCAGAGACGACGTTGACAGACTATATGTATCTAGAAAAGAGGGAGGAAGAGGACTTGCCAGCATCGAAAAAACCGTTGATGCATCCATACAACGGCTCGAAGACTACATAGAAAAACACGAACGAGGACTAATTACAACCATCAGAGTCGATACGGACAACACGATAAACGAAAGAACGACAACAACTAGGAAACAAAAATGGGAAGGAAAACAGCTCTACGGCCGCTTTAAACGTCTAATAAACAACATCTCAAACCAGAAAACCTGGACCTGGTTAAGAAAAGGAAACCTTAAGAGAGAAACGGAATCCCTCCTAATAGCAGTACAGGACAACGCCATAAGAACGAATCATATCAAAGCGAGAATAGATAAGACGCAACAAAACAGTAAATGTAGGCTATGCGGTGACAGACGAAACGATCAATCACATAATAAGCAAATGCAGCAAATTAGCACAGAAGGAGTACAAGGCGAGACACGACTGGGTCGGCAAGGTGATCCACTGGGAAATGTCCAGGAAATTTCAATTCGGCCATACAAACAAATGGTATATGCACAACCCGGCGCCTGTCCTAGAAAATGATTCGCATAAACTCGTATGGGACTTTAACATACCAACGGATCACCTAATCCCAGCCTGAAGAACAGACCTCATTAGAATCAACAAAAGAAAGGGAATCTGCAAAATTGTTGACTTTGCTGTCCCAGCGGACCACAGAATAAATCTGAAGGAAAGTGAAAAGAAGGATAAGTACCTCGACCTTGCTAGAGAATTAAAAAAAATGTAGGACATGAAAGTAACGATTGTGCCAATTGTGATTGGTGCGTTAGGCACAGTAACTAAAGGAATATTTAAGGACCTTGAGGACTTGGAAGTTGGCGGACGGGTAGAGACTATCCAAACGACAGCATTGGTGAGGACGACCAGAATACTGAGACGAGTCCTGGAGACTTGAGGAAACTTACTGTCACTCAAACTCCAGTGAAAAACTACCAGCTAATACTGATGTGAAAAACTCTAAAGGAGTAAATAATAATAATAATAAAGTGTAGGTTATGTGGCAATAAAAATGAAACTATTAATCACATTGTAAGTGAACGCGACAAATTAGGACAAGAACAGGCACGATTGGGTGGGGAAGGTGGTCTACTCCAAAATTGTGAAATTCATTATTCTAACGAATTATACATGCCCTAAGAATATGTCCTTGAAATTGAAATGTATTGAATTCTCTGGGATTTTGAGAAAGCTGTAAAAAGGGGGAATATGAAAGTGACAATCAAGGACCTGGGAACAATCCTCAAGAACCTGGAAAAGCAAATGGATAAACTGAAGATTAGAGAAAGGATTAAAACCATCCAGATCTTAGCACTGGTAAAAATCAGGCACGATACTCGGAAGAATAATGAATACATGTGGAGACTTGCTGTCTCTCAGAGTCCAGTAAAAAAACATCAGTTCGGTCTAGCGTGAAGAAATAATAATAAGAATAATAAGTAAGTAAAGTTGTCTCCCCTTAGTCGAGGGTAACCCGAAGGTTCCCTTTTCGATAGCTACTACACCAAGGTATAGGGGAGGGCGCTACTCCTTTCCCTGGATTGCTCCACTTTACCCTTGATCCGTACCTTATAATTCTGAGTGTTAAGCAAGGAGGTATCAAGTACCATTTTTTGGGTCTTTGGATTGAACCCCGGTCTCTCGGGCCATTGGCGAACACTCTAACCACTAGGCCAATGTCCGGTTATAATAATAATAATAAAAGTGAAAAGAAAGATTAATACCTCGACCTTGCTAAGGAATTGAAGAAACTGTGGAACATGAAAATGACGCATATACCAATTGTAATTGGTGCTCTAGGTACAGTCACCAAAGTTTTTTTAAAGGTACCGGAGGACTTGGAAATAAGAGGACGAGTAGAAACCATCCAAACTGTTGCATTATTGAGATCAGTCAGAATTCTGAGAAGAGTCTTGGAGACTTGAGGAGAATTGCTGTCACTCAAAATCCAGTGAAAATCGTTTATCTAATGGTGATGGGAAAAACTCTAAAGGAGTAAATAATAAATCAACTACCTAATGTACATGGACGAAATCAAACTGCCAAAAATGAAAAAAAGGATTCAAAACCCTTATACATGTAGTGATGATATACAGTGACGATATAGTGCCATGCTAATAAAGAAAAGCAGAAAACATAAATAATAAATAACAGAGCAGATAGAACTAACAAATAAAAAAAACTGAACGCTTGAAGCAAAGGAAAACTTACAAATACATAGGAATATTGGAAGCAGACACCATCAAACAAGCGGAGATGAAAGAAAAAATTAAAAAGAAACACCTCAGAAGAACGAAAAAACTACTCAAAACTAAACTCTAAAGCAGAAATCTGATCAATGGGATAAGCACCCGGGCTGTCTCTTTCATAAGATACTCGGGACTATTCTTAAGATAAACGAGGAAAGAACTTTATCCACTGGAGTAGAGAGCAAGAAACCTCATGACGATGTATTAATGCCTTAGATCCCAGAGATGGTATAGACAGAAAAGAAGGAGGCAGAGGATTCGCCAGCATTGAAGACAGCGTCGATAGCTCGATAAGACGTCTCGATAACAATAGAAAAAAGCAAAGAAGGACTGTTTACAACGACCAGAAACAATACATACAACACAAAGCTAATTAGGCCAATAGCTAGAAAACAAAAATGGGAAGAAAAACAACTGCATGACCATTTAAAACGACAAACAAGCAAAATCTCGCATGGAAAGACCGGGACATAGTTAATAAAGGGAAACTTAAGAGAAAAACTGAATCTTTTCTAATAGCAGCACGAAACAATGCTATAAGCAAAAAACACGTTAAATATACAATATCTAAGATGCAACAAAATAGCGAATGTGGGTTATTTCGTAATAAAGACGAAACGATCTATCAGATAATAAGAGAATGCAGTAAATTAGCGAAAAAGAGATTACACAAGACTGAGTGAAGAAGTTAATCCATTAGGAGTAAAGTAAAAAATGTAAATATGACCATACGATTACGTGGTACAGTCACACCACAAGATTCATCTTGGAGAATTAGAAGCATAAAGTTGTCTGGGATTTTGAGATATAAACGGATCTCCAAATCTCGGCCAGACGGCCGGCCAAGTAATAGTCAACAAAAAGGTGAACCAACCTAATAATGGACTTTGCCATCTCGGGAGAGTATACAGAGAAAATAAAAGAAAGCGAAAAGGGAGACAAGTACGTAGACCTTATTAAAGAACTAAAAAAAAAACTATGGAACATGAAGGTGGCGGTGATGCTCATTGTGGTTGGTGCACTTGGGACAATTCTCAACAGATTGTTAAAAGGAGTGGAAGACTTGGAAATAAGAGGACAAATAGAAATCATTCAGACTACAACATTATTAAGACCGGCCAGAATACTAAGAAGAATCAGGAGACTTGAGAAGACTTGCTGTCACTTAAACTCCATTGAAAAACAATCAGCTAATGCTGTCGTGAAAAAGTCTCGAAGGAATAAATAATAAGAAAGGTGGAAAAGGAGTCGCCAGCACTGGAGATAGCGTCGATGAATCAGTATGACTGGAATACTGCATAAGTAAAAAGTAAAGTTGGCTACCTTAGTCGAGGGTACCAGAAGGCTCCCTTTTCAATAGCTACTACACTGAGGTGTAGGGGAGGGCGCTTCTCTTTTCCCTGGATTGTTCCACTTTACCCTTGATACGTATCTTATATTGCTGAGTGTTAAGCAAGGAGGTATCAAGTACCATTTTTAAAGTTTTTAGTATGACGTTACCTGGGATTGAACCCAGGTCTCCCGGATCATTGGCGAACACTCTACCCACTAGGCCAATGAGCCGGAATACTTCACAAAAAGAGCAAAGTAAACTAGTTATAGTAACCAGAAAGAATAAAAACAACACAGTGATAAACAGAAAAAAACATTAACTAGAAAAAAAGTTGCAAGAAAATCAGTCGTATGGATATTTCAAACGACAAACAGGGGAAATCTCAGACGAGAAGACCTGGACATGGTTAAGAAAGGCAGACAACAAATGAGGAAGACTGATTGTCTTCTAATAGCAGCTCACAAGAACACAATAAGTACCAACTATGTTAAAGCAAAAATCAAAAAGACGCATCAAATTTGCTATGGTAGGTTATTTGGTGATAGAGACGAAACAATTAATCACATAAGCTGATGCAACAAACAAGCGCCAAAAGTGTATAAAACTAGACGCAACTGGATGGGAAAAGTGATCCACTGGAAATTATGCAAGAAATTTAAATTGGACTTAAATATCACATGCTATATGCACAACTCAGAATCCAGTCTGGAGAATGAAACTCACAAAATTCTCCGGAATTCTGAGAAAGAAACAAACAAAATACCTAAGTCTAGGCATAAATAAATAAAAAAAGAGAATCTGCCGAATAGTGGACTATGCCATTACGGCAGACCACAAAGCGAAAATAAAAGAAATTGAAAAGAGAGATAAGTACTTAGACCTTGCCAGCGAACTAAAAAAAACGAACTATGGGACATAATGGTGACTGTGATAAGAATTGTAATTGGTGGGCTCGGAACAATAGGCAAAGCTTGGTAAAGACATTGGAAAACTTGGAATTAAGAGAACGAGTAGAGACCATCCAGATTACAGCATTGTAAAGATCGGCTAGAATACTGAGAAGAGTTCAGTGGACTTGAGGAGACTTGTCTCTCAGATTCCTGTGAAAAAAACATCAGCTAACACTGGTGTGAAAAACTCGGAAAGAATAATTATAATTATCAGACATTTAAGAACGTTAGATTTTAATGTCTAATATTGTTACAAATTGGTTTTATTCAGTATTATCGGATTATATGTAAAGTACGATGTCGTGGTCCATCACGTTAGTCTCTAGCCCACAGGGAATATACCTTTCATAAATACTATAAAGAAGTCAACCTTTATCAAAATATATATAGGTAGAATTAAAAAAAATCAATATATTGACGATTCGGTTTGGTTTCTTTGTTTTAATGGCAAATCAACTCTTTTTTAGGTTATTTAATGCCAAAGCCATTCTCCTAGAAGAAGAGTAAGGGTACTATTTAACCCATAGCTGGGAGGATAAGGGGGTTCATACCTTACCCAAAGGTATTTGCCCGAAAGTGAACGTAATAGCGCGACTGGAGTACGAACTCGCGTTCTACGATTCCGCAGTCCATCGCTTTAACCATTACACCACGAGGACACCCCCCAATATATTGGCGAGATAAACAATATAGTTCTACTCAGTCTCAGTCATAAATAAATATATTGAATACGTTGTCCGATAGAATTGAAGAAACTTGTCTTAAAAAACAAAATTAGGTCCAGTATTTATTCGCTTAGGAGATCGGGGTTCAGCCCAAGGTCGAGACATACCAAAGACTCAAAAATGGTACCTGATACCGCCTTGCTTAGCACTCAGCAATATAAGGTAAGGATCAAGGGGAAAGTGGAACAATCCAAGGAAAGGAGAAGTGCTCTCCCCTACACTTTGATGTGGTAGCTATCGAAAAAGGAGCCTTCGGCTCACTCTCGACAAAGGTCGCCAACTTTTACTTTTTATTTATTCGTTTAATTCAACGTTTCATTCACTAATAAGTTTTATCAAATAATGATGGGAAAACATAAAAACTCGTATGTCCACGTGACAACGTATTTGGGAAAGGCAGTCGTCATTGATCTTTAAAAATATGGAAACAAAAATGCTTATATTGTAGATTTAACCATTGGTAAATCATAAAATTTGCCAATTTGAAGATATTTGACGTTCCCCATTAATTCTGTTGTTCATTTCTAAAACTTAAAGAGTAAAGCAATATATTAGTAATATAAATTATAAAAATAATATAAACATTTTATTTTGATAATACCAAATAACAGCTAATAAATACAAATAATTCTATTCAATATCACTCAATAGTTTGCACACAGTAAAACGATCTCAAATATTATAATGTATCATTAACAATTCCATTAAACATCAGTCATTTATTTACACACAATTAAATTGTCAAACTGTTCTATTTCAAACAATTCAATTTGCTTGTACTCAGTATAAATATCAACCAGTTCTATTTTACCCATAGATAGGAACCTATCAGGTGCTACGACTCCGGCCAAGAGTGGACCTGGGTGTGATGGCAGTGAAGGATTTCCCCGCAATCCGCAAAGCTCCAGCATTACTAGAGCCTCACTATCTGATTGTTAAACGTCATATTCAGGAATTCATTGGTGGGAGTCTTTATCTTCTGCAGAGACCCAATTGGTGTATTCTAGATCCCTAGCCGACTGGGTTGCAGTATATTTTAATCTATATCTTCAAGTTGTACTGTCAAACTCGTCTGCTGTTTTTTTTTTGTCTTTTCATCCTAACGTAGCCCGGCATGTTTTCCCTTCCTTTGTATTTTCGCTTGTTATCGCAGTTTATTTACTTGTCCTTCAGCCTAATTTTCTATCTATGCTTAGTATGGGGAAATACCGATTTTATCACAGACGAGTTTCACTCCAGCATAAATTAGTTCATTTAGTTTGATCATTTTGCCTATTGTGATATTTGGTAATAATTATTTTTATCATTAAGGGTTTTCGGACTATTGAACCCGGGAACCTACACGGAACTGAGAAGTTCGAAGTTCCGTGTGGGTTCCCGAGTTCGACAAACATCTGAAGAAGGCCAGAAGACATATCGGCCGAAACGTAGTGGAAATAACATTAAAGATGAAGACAATAGTCCGAAAACCCTTAAAAATAAAAATCATCAAGCATCGTCTCAGAAATGTAGATAACTTGATAATAATTAATATAACTTTTTGGTTTACTCCTTCACTTTTTTCCAGCCCTGGTTCTTGAGGGGTGGTAATGTGTAGTCTCTTTTCAGTCATGATTTTCTTCATTAACTCTAAATTTATTTGGTCAAATTGCGTTATTGTTTGTTTTGTGATATTGTGGTCTGTGGTGTTTAGTTTTTCTGTTGCATATGATTTCCAATAGTCTTTCTTCCCGACCATCGACAAACGTTCCGATTACACCAACTACTACTTGAATCACCGTCACCCTTATATTCTTCAGTTTTTTAAAATACTTTAGCAAGATCAAAGTACTTATCTATTTATTTTCACTGGAATAGCAACGTCCACTAAATGTCAAGTTTATTTTCATTGTTAATCAATGCGAGGTTTGGTCTTCAGGCAGGGATTAAATGATTGGTTTGTATCCCATTCTCTTTAAGGAATTTGCATTATGATTGATAATAAATTAATAGTTATTTGCTAACAAACAAACCATTACTATGTGCATTTTCTCTTGTGTTGTTGTAACCGAGAAAATTTAAAGGATTATAATATTGATAAAGAAAGCTGTTATGAATGGATTTGAAACTGTAAAGGTAGTGTTGCATATTGACCTTTTACAGAGCCGTCAATCAGGGATCTCTGGGATGGGATGTCATTGCTGTGTAACCAAAGTAATTACCGGAAAACATACGATGTGTGGCTGTAAGCAAATCACGTAAATCACGAACCGGAAGAACGCGTAGGCATTATGAAATTACACATACGTTGGTACGCGCGTCGGTCGGTCATTCACGAATAACGGTCAGCCAGTTGGAGCTACAACCAAGTCATGGTAGAAGTCGCGCTGGGAACCACTTGTGGTGGGGGTGGGTCCAGGGACCTAGCGTAACATGGTTCAGAGCATCTCGTTAAAGATGCGGTGACGTAAGGCCCTGAATATAAAATGAACGTTGGTTAAGAAAAGATCAATATTGCAGACCTCCACCAGTCTATGTCCATATCCTTCGACTCTCTGTCTCTTTCACACACTTACAGAATTTCGGACCATTTGAGAAATAAAGAGAGACGAAAATTTTTATAAAGAAAGTGTCATGCTTCTTCCTAATGCCTCTTCGTTATATGGCTATACAACACTGGCTTCAAACAACATCTCAATAGTTTATCCAAAAGCTACCTGTCAGCAAGGACTAGAATACGCCGATTGCATCCACTGCAGTTGCATTAGCCTCCCACTTTTACAAAAAGGGCACCCTCTTGTGTTTGACACGAAAAATATAACCACAATAAAATATTGCAATAAATGAATATCATCATTATATTGCGCTATCAGCGCGTATCTTCCTGGCCCTCTCACGCCACCCCTTTCGATCATCCATCGCTTCCGGTTGGTCTTCAAGGCTACATCCTGTATCAGCACAAATTTTTTGTATGTAGATTCTAGCTGGTCATCCTACCTTTGCTCGTCCATGTGAGAGGGTCCACAGGAGTACGTCCATTATGAGTTCGTCCGTACTTCTCCAGCTGTGTCCCACATGACTGGTTCGTCTAACGTGGATAGTTTTTGTGATTGGTGGTAAGTGGCCGCAGCATTTTTGTTTAGTTGCCGTCAAGCATTTTTCTCCATACTTTTAGTTAGTGTCCATGCAGTGCATCCACAGAACAGTATCGATACGACCGCTGCTTGGAAAAAAACTGCATTTCATTCTATTGGTCAGGCCTGACTTCCATATGACCAATAAAACCGATAAAACGGGCCATTAGCCTAATGAGTAGAGTGTTTGCTAATGGTCTGGGAGACCTGGGTTCAATCCCAGGTCGAGTCATACCAAAAACTCAAAAAATGGTACTTGATGCCACCTTGCTTAGCACTCAGCAATATAAGGTAAGGATCAAGGGGAAAGTGGAGCAATCCAGGGAAAGGAGTATCGCCTACCCCTACACCTCCGTGTAATAGCTATTGTAAATGACCCTTCGGGTATTCCTCGACTAAAGTCGCCAACAACATGAATGTACCACTTACATTTTAAAAGAAAAAAGTTACTTTTTTTTTAAATGTAAGGTAAATGAACGGCTCAAAGGAAATTGAATAATTAAATGAATAAATAAATCCGTCAGTAGTCGCCGAATAACAAAGGAAATGCACTCGTTGTAGTTAAAAATGACTAAGGAAAACTGGAGGTCCGAAATCTTGTGCGCATGCGCAGAGAGAGTGGAAGTTGATGTTTCTACTTCCGATATGACAGGCGGAAGTGAGGGAACGAGTTGTGTCCTTTCGGCAGTCGACGACGAGACTTAAGAAGGTGAAGGCATATGTACAAAACGAGCCACGAAAATGAAAGGATAAGAAAATTTACACAACCCATGTTTGGTGGAGGTGGAGGTTCGAAACGGGGCGTTAGACCCAGCAGACAAGCATGTTAGAATCAGGAAAAAATTAAGGTTTGTGTCGTCTCTATCTTTCTCAGAATGTTATGTTGGTACTATTTACCAACCCCTCCGCTCAGGCAAGATATGACACAAGGTTAATTTTTAAGCGGAGTTTAACAGGTTTGAATTCAGAGTTTTCCTTCTCCTAGACTAGTTGCCTCACCAAGGCTGAAGAACCTAGTCCGTCCTACTATTTACCCATAGCTGGAGGGATAATAAGGGGGTTCATACCTTTCCCAAGGGTATTTGGCCGAAAGTGAACGTAATAGCGCGACTGGAGTACGAACTCGCGTACTACGATTCCGCAGTTCATCGCTTTAACCATTACACCACGAGGACACCCCCCAAATGAATGTTATGTTGGTTATAATTGTCTAGCAGACGCTGTTGTCTCATGTTTCCATACTTCCTTTTTTTTTTCTCCAGGAGACTGCTTGTTACCTCGTAGTAAATAAACCTTGATGTATGTTTTTAGCAAAGTTT
This sequence comes from Sepioteuthis lessoniana, assembly GCA_963585895.1. Taxonomy (NCBI): domain Eukaryota; kingdom Metazoa; phylum Mollusca; class Cephalopoda; order Myopsida; family Loliginidae; genus Sepioteuthis; species Sepioteuthis lessoniana. The sequence continues at coordinate 68,405,546 of OY757926.1, forward strand.
CACGTTCATGAGCTTGTTATCACGGCAAGGTCACAAAGGGGTCGAAAAATGTCTTTGATACAGCAATGGTACACAAAGACATTAGGATTTTTATTATTTCTTGCTGAATATTTTTAAACTGAAACTGATATTAGTTGGTATTATTTATCTTAAAGATAGTAGAATATACCCGTCAATAATGATGGTTGAATTTTATATAATCTTAAAAGCACTCTGGTAGCCGATAGGGTATAAAAAATGTAAACAAAGGCTGCTGTTGCTAAAATAAATACCCTCAAATTCCCTTAGCCAACGTGGTCCGGAACTTAGTCGAGCGTCCTGCGTGTCTAGCCACACTGAAGAGTTCTGATAGAACGAAACAGTCTGTCGGTGGATGACAATATATATATATATATATATATATATATATATATATGTATGTATATATATATGTATATGTATATATATACATATATATATGTATATATATATGTATATATATATATGTATATATATATGAAACACCCAGAAACAGAGAGACAGACAGGCACACACACACACACACACACACACACACACACACACACATATATATATATATATATAATTTTTAACCGAATAGTTTCTTGTAAACATTTCTAAACGACCAAGAGGTTATTTGTTTGCATACAGTTAAATGGTTTAAATCACTGCCATCTTATTCTAATAATTCAGTTTAATATTAATCATTTGTTTGCACAATATCTTCCTCTATAATAAATGATCAAACAATTCAATTTGACCAATAGATTGGACAATAACAGGTAAAATCAATGCGAGTCTGAGTGGACCTGGTAGTATTGGCGATAAAGGAGTACTGCACGTTCTAGGATTAGTGCACTACTATCATATGACTTGATGTCATATCCAAGACATTCATTGCTTGGGGTTTTATCCCTCTGCAGAGATGCCATCGGCGTATTGTAGAGTCTCAACAGATTGGGCTGGACGATTTTATGTAGAACGGAATGATAAGAAGTCCAATAGGCGTTGATAGAATTGAGCAAGTCGCAATAAACAATATGGTAAGTGAAGCAGACAAATTTAGAGACTGTAACAAATATTGGTATTATTATAGCCCGCTATGTTCGTTTGTTTCTCGAATCAATTAACAATTTGTCAAGTTTGACTAATTGGGGAAACGTCTACTTGGCAAATATCTACAGATTCGATTTATAAATGGGTATAAACAATTTATAAACAATTATAATCGATTATAAACGATTTATTAATGATTAATGAAAAATAAATGTTTTGGAAAATTGGATTGTGCTCTCAATAACTATCGGTAGAAAATGAGTCGGTCTATCTAGAATTTAGATAACAATTAATGGCATATGAAATTAATACACGTCACTTTTATATTTTCTTTCATTTGACTTTTTCCCTAGATAAATGTGGTTGTGTTGAATGGACGAATGGACATTGGCTCAAGATTGGATTTACCCAGATAGTTACTGTCGAATAAAATGAACAGGGCATTCGAAGTTCTAATACTGGGTAAGATCCTTTGCATTTCTTTCCACAAATAAGAAAGGTAAAGATCCATTTCTTCTCAAGCAACTGTCGATAAATAGTAAAACTTACTGGGTTCTTTAGCCTTGTTTAGGCCACCAGTCCAGAAGGTAAACTTTGAATTTAAAGTAACTCTCCTTTGCTTAAAACACTGACCTTACGTGGCATTCCATCTGTGGCACAGGGGTTGGGGTAAATACTATATTTTTAATAACTGTTTGCTTCTTTCGGGCTTAGAATACGACGATCCCTCGCCTTCAGAAACGTAAGGACAGCACCGCTCGATTAAAAAGATGGTGTTCCGTATTTGATACTCGTGTAAGAGTTCCACTCTTAAAACTCTTTAGCTTTGCTATGGCAACTAATCTAGAAGCAAAATGTTGGATAATAATACACTTTCTGACAACTATTTTACTGCTAAAGTAAAAGTGTTGTATATTGACCTTCGACCCAGCCAAACATACCATTCCAAAGTGATGCACCAGAAGGAAGTGACACATTCCAATGGCCAGTAATCGAAAGAAATCGCGTAGGCAGATTTGGCTGACGAAATGGGACAAGGTAAAAGCCCATGATACGCTCATAGACTAAAACACCGGAAGGGAGTGACCTCTGAACTGCATGACAGTTATTTCCGTTTGATGAAGATCAAACCTGCCATTCCAAAGATTGAGTGGGCGATTGAGTGGGCGATTGAACTGTTATATAACTCGGTGAGACAGGAAGTCAGCGAGATAGAGATCAGACGAGTTGGAGATCAGACGAGTTGGAGAGCAGATGTGGTAGGGAAAGCCACCACCCAGCACAAGGGGCCCTCAGGACCCTCGATGGAGTTTGGGGACCAGACCAGTTGGTGATAAGATGTGGTAGAGAAAGCCAGCAGAAAGCTGAGCCCCCGAGCCTCCGGTTGAGCATCAGGAAAACGAGAACGACACACGGCTATGTCCGGAGGGGAGGGTGAGGTCAATATATTCCAGTCTTTGTTCAGTCTCCAACTCCCTCTCACACACAAACGTTACAAATAAAGTGAGAGGTATATTCTTTTAAAGAAGTCTTCGCTCATCTTTATTATTGCGTCAGTACGTATTCAGCATATATATGTATTATGTGTTTATATAGTTAATCATGGTCATGGCTATACAACAAAAGCATGTGTTTTAGATAGTGCAGGATTTGTTGTATACTATATGTTGCATATACAAATATACACGGGAACATAATCAACTGTAATGACGAACTTCAACAAACGAACGAACACACATTATAAAAATCTCTCACACGTTATTTTCGAAAGGGTGATGTTTGTTGTGTGTGAGAGATGAGTTGGAGACAGGGACAGACAGCTATATTGACCCATGTTCACCTCTTGATCATAGCAGCATTTCTTTCTCATCTTGGCTTGGGTTGCTCAACCGTGGGTCACTGAAGACCGCAAGCCCTCAGTCTGCAAGCTGGTTCTCACACTGGCATCCTGTCTCCGACTGTCTCAAACCGTCCGGGCACCTGGCTATATTATTTTCTAGCGTCCACCTGCTTCCGCTGTTTTTCCGCTTATTTACACAGGTGCATCTCTTGATTGACGGCTCGGTCGGGGTTTTATATATAACAGATTAAGGCATGGGCTTTGGAGACTGTAGTCAAGGGGCATCCTCCCACAAGGGAGCATCTAGTAATTAATAGATCACTTTTTTTTAGTAATGAGTGATTTCTTTAGTTTCTTTGTAATTTTTTTCTTGGCATATCAATAGTGTTAAAAAAAACACAGTAATACTTTCTAACTCATAGCAGGAAGAATAAGTGCGCTCAATTTTTTTCCAAGGGTTTTTGTTAAAAAATTAATGTCATAGCCCTACTGGAGTATGAACTCACTGACTACGATGACGCAGCGTAGCACATTAGCCATTGTGCTATGGCTTCTTAGGAGGTGTACTCGTGGTGTAATGATAAACGTGATGGACTGCGGAATCGTCGTTATCAAGTTCAAACTTCCATCGAACTCTTATGTTAACTTTTGGACAAATACCCTTAGAAAAGGTATCAACCCCCTTGTCTTTCCAGCTATGGGTTAAATTGTACCACTAGTGTTATTCTAGAAGGATAGCTTTGGCATTAAATGACCTACATAGGTTAATATATAAGTAAACAAAAGAAACCAAACTACGTTTTTTTTTAATCTCTAATGTTGAATTCTGGATTATATCTATTCAAGGTTCAAAAAAGGGAATTAAAAGAAGTTAAATCATGATGGAATGCTCTGTCGGAAGGGGTAAGAGTATGTCAATTCCCACCCCTGTGCAAATGGGTATGAACCCCAGATGTGTCCTTAGTATTACACCAAACTACGTCCGGTGTTGAGGTTCGAGCTTTGGAACATTAGAAAGTGTGAAGTAATTAATATATGTATAGAAATTTCCCTCATTTTGTACCAGATTCAAAAGGTTCTGGTTTGGTAAGTCTGTCCAAGTACATCACTATTTATATTCCCCTCCACTCTGTCATAATTTTCTTTTCCTATTTGTATATACGAGCGTTGTTTACAAATTTCTTAGAGAGAAAAGAAGAGCCTAGCTGAACATTTTTGTTGTGACAACACACTTCTACTTCTTATAGAACTTAAAAATAAAAAAGATTTTTCGAGTTATATGAGTAGTATTAGTGTTTTGCCATTACAAAAATATTCAGCTCTGCTCTTCTTTCTCAGTGTGGTTTAAAACCTTTTGAACGATTCTTGTTGGTTGGTTGGTTGGTTTTTATTGCATATCAACTTTTGTAGGTTATTTTACGTCAAATCCATTTTTATGCAAATATTCAATTCTATTTAAAACAATTCAGTTAAACATGAGTACACAATTTAATTGTCAAAAATATTTCTATTTCAAGCTATTCAGTTAAGTCAAACAGTTCAATTTCAAACAATTCAGTTCAGCTTAAGTACACAGTTTCTATCTTAAAAAAGTTCTATTTCAAGCAGTTCAGTTTAGCATAAGTCCATAGTTTAATTAATTTTAAGCTCTTCAGTTGAATCAAGCAGTTCTAATTCAAACAAATCAGTTCAGATTAAGTACACAGTTTACATCTATTTAAATCCATTTTTATACAAATAATCAGTTCCATTTCAAACAATTTAGTTTAGCATGAGTACAGAGTTTAATTGTCAAACACAGTTCTATTTCAAACTATTCAGTTCATTCAAACAGTTATAATTCAGCTAATTCAGTTTAGTATAAGCATTAATTTTTTTATACACAGTTAAATGTGAAAACAGTTCTATATTAAACAATTCAGTTAAGCGAAAGTACAGTTTCAATGTCAAAAACAGTTCCATTTCAAATAATTCAGTTTAGTGTAAGTACACTGGTAAAATGTCAAAAACCTTTCTATTTCAAGCTATTCAGTTTTGTTAGTTCTTATTCAAACAATTCAGTTTAGCACAAATGTGCAGTTTAATTCAATTTAACCCATACGTAGGGTGTTATCAGCTGCTACCATTCCGGGCCAGAGTGGCCCTGGGAGCAATGGCAAGGAAGGGGTGTTCCGCATTCTCCAAAGCCCCAGCATCATTTGAACCTCACCATCAGATTGTTTCGTGTCGTATCCAGGACACTCGTCAGTGTGGGTGTCCTACCCCTTTTTGCATTGGTGCAGTCGGTGTATTATGTAGTCCTAGCAGACTGGGCAAAACGACACTTGTGTTTATAAATTCTAGATAATATCTATCTCAAAACCAATTTCCTTTAATCTATATTTATGTGTGGATAGTTGGTCGATTTGTATTAATAATCTAACGATTCATTTGAACGTCAATCACTCTTTCATGTAATAAATATTTTTCAAAAGAAAATCGAAGCAATTAATAAACGAAATTAAAATATCTGAAAAACAACAATAAAACGTACAGTATAATCTCACAAACCGTTAAAAGTGAGTTTTATTAGTTTATATATTGCCGAGTATGATATAAAATCCGTATTTCGAAAAAAAATTGCCTAGTCGGCTGGGGCTACATAATACACTGAGTGCATCTCTGCAGAGGGGTAAAACCCCACCAAAGAGTGTCCTGTTTTGATGTTAAACAATCTGATTGTGAGGTTCCAGTTATGCAGGAACTTTGAGGAATGCAAAATATTCCTTCATTGCCATCGCTCCCAGGTCCACTCTGGCCTGGAGTAGTAGCACCTGATAGGATTCTATCTATGGGTCAAATAGAACTAAACTATGTACTTATGCTAAACTGAGATGCTTGAAATAGAAATGTTCTGATATATAATTGTGCATAAACAAAAACTATACTTATACTTAAATGAATTATTTGAAATAGAACTATTTATATGAATAAAAATGGATTTGGCATTAATAATCTACAAAGCCATAAAACCAAACCAAACCGAAACAGATGGCTTACTCCAAAATGTATCAGACTGTGGTAAAACATATTGAAGTTTTCTTTGTAGAAGAATTATTGAGTAAACAAAAACAAAACAAAAAAAAAACACCACGTGTCTGCCTTGTTGGTGAAGCTAAGAGTGCACCCCTGTATCCTCTGCTGAAGAGTAAGACACCCCACAAAAGAATATCCTACATTTGACATTAAACTACATCTGGTTTTAAGGCTTAAGTTCTGGAACTCTGGAGAATAAGAAGTCAGTATCTTATTGCCATTACTCTCAGGTCCACTCTGAGTTCGACTGATAGTACCTAATAGGGTTCTCAAGGTGTAACATTTATCGTCCTAGGAAATGGACATGGCAACCCCCGTTCAAATCTTGGCAAAAGCTGTTTGCATTTCATTTATTGCTAAAAAGTTATGTATCCAAATATTCTCTTTCTAGCTGTGGGTAAATACTTGGGCAGATTTGGGTTATTTAACCATGATGTAAAAAACCGGATAAAGATCGGAAAAAACTCTGAATTCAAACTCTGCATGAAAATGTGTTTGTGTGACATCCTGCTCGTGCGAAGGGGTTGGGTAAATACCAACCCGTTTGGGTCTCACCTATACGTAAAACAGATCTGCTTCAAAATTATTTAAAGCAATTTAGAAGAAAGTTGTTGAATATTTAAATTATAGCTATGATTACATTTAAATATTTACAAATGAATCAAAACAGAATGCACAGTTACTTTCTTATTATTAGCAATCAATTATTGTTTAATTCTTGAGAGGTTTTCACGTCAGTTTTAGCTGATGGCCTTTCAGTGGAGTTTTAGAGACAGCAGATCTCCTCAAATCACTAGGAACCTTCTCAGTATTCTGTCCGTTCTCAATAATGTAGTAGTTTGTATGGTCTCCACTTGTCCTCTTATTTCCAAGTCTTCCAGTCCCTTTAATAAACTTTTGGTGACTGTACCAAAAGCACCAATAACAATTGGTATAAATAACACTATCTTGTTCCACAGTTTTTTCAATTCCTTAGCAAGGTAGAGGTACATATCCTTCTTTTCTTTTTCTTTTGATTTTACTCTGTGGTCAACCGGAACGGCGAAGTCCACAATTATGCCAGGTTTTTTTGTTGATTATTATAAGGTCTGGTCGTCTGGCCGAGATTAATCTAATATGTTTGTATGTTAAAGTCCCATAGGAGTTTATGTGTCTCATTCTCCTTGACAGATGCTGTTGCGCATATACCATTTGTTCGTATAGTCAAATGTAAACTTTTTGCACAACTCCAAGAGGATTAATTTGCCCACCCAGACGTGTCTAGTCTTATATTCTTCTGTGCTAATTTGCTGCATTGGCTTATTATATGATTGATGGTTTTTATCTCTATCACTAAATAACCTACATTTACTATTTTGTTGCGTCTTATCTATTATCACTTTGATACGATTGATTCTTATGGCGTTATTTGAAGAGATTCAGTTTCTCTTTTAATGTTTCCCTTTCTTAGCAATATCCAGGTTTTATTGTGTGAGATGTTCCTTATTAGTCCTTAAAAACGTCCATAGAGTTGTTTTTCTTCCACTTTTTTTTCCTAGTGATTGTTGTTATGTTCGTCCTCGTGATGTCAGTATTGTTTCTGGTTGCCGTAATCAGTTCTTCTCTGCGCTTTTCTATGTAGACTTCGAGTCGTTGCATTGATGCGTAAACTCTGTCTACAGTGCTGGTAAGTCATCTTCCACCTTCTTTTCTTGATACTTAAAGTCTGTCAACGTCATCACTGGGATGTAATACCTTATGCATGGTCATTACTTTTCTTGTTCTTTGGGTCATTTGCTTAATTTCTTCTTTGGTCCACTTCAAGAATGGTCCCGAATATCTTACGAGGTGAACAGCGCACATATTTATTCTTTGATAAGTTTTCTGCTATATAGTTTTATCTCGAGTAGCTTTCTGTTTCTGCTGAGATACTCTTTTTTAATTTTTTCTTCCCAGATGCCCAATTATTATTATCATTAGTTTACTGATGGTTTCCCACTGGAGTTTGTATTGTTATTCTTTACTCCTTCAGAGATTTTCACAGCGCCAGCTGATGGTCTTCTACTGGAGTTTGAGTGACAGCAGGTATTCTGGCCGTTCTCAATAGTGCAGTTATTTGGATGGTCTCCACTCGTCGGCCAACTTCCAAGTCCTCCATTCCATCTAGTAATCCTTTAGTTACTGTACTAAAAGCACCAATCACAATTAGTATAATTGTCTCGTTCATGTTCCATAGGTTTTTCAATTTTCCAGCAAGTTCGAGGTATTTATACTTCTTTTCACATTCTTTCAGTATTATTCTGTGGTCAGCCTGAACAGCTAAGTCGACAATTTTGCAAGTATTCTTTTTTTTAATTTTTTTTTTTTATTGTTGTTGATTATTGTAAGGTCTGGTCTTCTGGCCGAGGTTAGGTGATCCGTCTGTACGTCAAAGTCCCATAGGAGTTTATGTGTGTCATTTTCTTGGACAGGTGCTGTGTTGTGCATATACCATTTGTTGGTATGGTCAAATTTAAATTCCTTGCACATTTCTCAGTTGATCACCTTGCCCAACCAGTCGTGTCTAGTCTTGTACTCTTTCTATGCTAATTTGCTGCATTCACTTATTATGTGATTGATGGTTTAATCTCTGTCACAGCATAGCCTACATTTGCTATTTTGTTGCGTTATTATTATTATTATTCTTGTTGTTGCTGTATCACTCCTTGAGAGTTTTTCCTACCAGCGTTAGCAGTGATCTTTCACTGGAGTCTGAGTGAAAGAAAGACTTATCAATTTTCCCGGACTCTTCTGAGAATTCTTGCCGATATCATTCTTTCTCTAATATCCAATTCCTACAGATTTTTTCCGTGCCTTTGGGGATCGTTCCAAGTGCATTAACTACGACTGGTATTACTGTCACTCTCATCTTGCACATTTTTTTGTTTTCTGATCAGATTCAAGTTTTTGTCTATCCTTTCACTTTCTTTTATTTTCACTCAGTAATTCACCAGAATGACACAAGCCACTAAATGACAAGTTTTTTTCTTGTTAATTCAATCTAGGTTTGGTCTTTTTCCCAGGATCAGGTGGTCCTTTATGAAACCATATAGTTGATTGAAGAAAGACAAGGGTTGACTTGCAAAACATCTAACCAACCAACCAACCAACCAACCAACCAACCAACCATAAACAATTCAAGTTTTGTTATTACCTGAAGAAAGGAAACTTAACCATAAAGGAATGAGTGGTGCTCCAAGTTAGGATCAAATTCACTTGCAATATTTCTGTTTGTACTCTCACTGCACTGAATGTGGCAAAAATTGACCTAAACCAAAATTACCTTAAGTATGATTATTATATATTCTATTTACCAACCCCTCCGCACGGGCAGCATATGACACAAGGTCAATTTTTAAGCGGAGTTTAACAGGTTTGAATTCAGAGTTTTCCTTCCTTGTATTTAGATTCAAAATCGTTTAACCGTTTCTACAAGCAAAGTACCACCTCTATCATTTTGGGTATTTCTACGCTAAAAATACTTATCTAAATATGATATTCATATTTACCAACCCCTCCGCTCTGGCAGGATATAACACAAGGTCAATTTTTAAGCGGAGTTTGAATTCAGAGTTTTCCTTCTCCTAGACTAGTTGCCTCACCAAGGCCGAAGAACCTAGTCTGTCCTACTATTTACCCATAGCTGGAGGGAGAATAATTGGATTCATATCTTTCCCAAGTGCATTAGTGCTATGTGAAATGCAATCAGTGTCGTCCAGGATTTGAACTCGTGTCGCCGTGTCCATTTCCTACGATGATAACCATTACACGCGGGCACCTCCATAAATGATTATTATATATGAAAATATATTTATATTTACAGAGTATTAGAAAAAAATAAGATTGGAAATAAATATTTATCTTTTCAAAATCTGAGTTTTTAATAAATTAATGTGAGGAGAAAGAATGAAAATACCAGTTTTGGCAATATGTTCAAACTAAAGCATCAGTGAACCTTCTTAAATGAGTGAGTGACCACTTGGGATAAGCAAAAACTGTTAGAAACATGAGCTCTTAATTCCAGGTGAAGCAAAGCTTATTTAGCTTTATTTCACCTGGAATTAAAGCTTATTTAGTGAGTGACCACTTGGGATAAGCAAAAACTGTTAGAAACATGAGCTCTTAATTCCAGGTGAAGCAAAGCTAAATAAAAAAAAAAAGGAAGAATAAAAATGAAGAGAAAATATGATTAATGTATGAAGTAAACAAGAAAAGTCAAAAGGAAACTAAATCGTAAAAATCGACGTGGGACAGAATGAAAACTGAAAGAAAGAGAAAGGAAATGAGAAAATTATGACATAAGGTTGAGAATAAAGAAAAAATTTGGGGAGACATTCGAAGACAAATAACAAAATACAGACAAAGAATAAAAACGTGGAGGATATTTGAAATTAATGATGGAAGAAAAGACGAAAATTGAGATAAATCATAAAAAAAAACTATATAAAAGAAAATTTAAACATGTATAGAAATATATAAAAACTGGTATCGGCTTCACTGACTACAACCACTTCCTAAATTCAGGATTTGCCTTATTCTTCAGCAAAGATAATCTCTATTTTGTTCACTGTGCTAATCTTAGCAGCAAAACCAATTCTGAAGCTAACGCTGAATAAGAGATCCTCGTCTCTAGACTCGAAGAATATTGGGTCAACAACATGAAGCGTGTTGAAATCAGCGAAGCATGCTGGGAAATTTTTGCTACGACGCCATTTTAGTTTCGAATAGCTGCCGACTTTATATATGTGTGCGTCTATGTGCGTGTGTTATGGTGTGTGCGTGTGTGTGTGTGTTTATAGGAGGCAGGGGCGAAATATTGTAGGTCAAACCAAGAAGGGACCCGTTTCTTTTATTCAAACGTCTATTATTTTTTTTGCGGGTGAAGGGGGTAAAGAAAAATGAAAAGTTGTTTGTTGAGTGTAATGACCTGCATTAATGAATATGTTGGACAGTAAGTACTTTTCATTGCTATCAGTTAATATTTTCTGGGTCAATATCTGTTTATCTATCAACCGGTCTAGAAGAAAGAAAACTTTAGATTCAAACCTATTAAATTTCGCTTAAAAATAACCTTGTGTCAGATCTTGCTCATGGCGGAGGAGTTATCTATATTTGTCTATATCTGTCTATATTTCACCGATAACAATAATGCTTCATTATGATAAAGCGTTTTTATAAAAAAAAATATCTACACATTGGGAAGTATTAAACTTACAGAGTTTCAGCCGCTGTACTATCCGTCTTTCTTCTTGCCCAGTCGGCTGGGGCCGTAGAATACACACTGCACCTCTGCTGATGGTTAAGACCCCACCAATGAATATGACGCTAAACAATCTGACGGTGAGGTTCCAGCAATGCTGGGGCTTTGGGGAATGCAGAGCACTCCTTCATTGCCATTGCTCCCAGATCCACTCTGGCCCGGCGTGGTAGCACCTGATAGGGCCCTGTCTATGGGTTAAATACAACTAACGGCGTTCTTATGCTAAACTTAATTGTTTGACTAAACTGAATAGCTTGAAATAGAAAAGTTTTTGACAATTAAACCGTACTTACATTTAAACTGGGTGCTTATGCTAAACTGAATTATTTGAAATGGAACTGTTTTTTTACATTGAAACTGTACTTACACTATACTGATTTGGTTAATATAGAACTGTTTTGACATCTAACTGTATCTAAATAAAATCTGTACTAATACTAAACTGAATTAGCTGAATTAGAACTACTTGACTAAACGGAATAGCTTGAAATAGAAATGTTTTTCACAATTAATCTCTACTTACATTTAAACTCCGCACTTATCCAAAACTGAATTGTTTGAAATAGAACTATTTTCATAAAAATGTATTTGGCGTTAAATAAACGACAAAGCTTGATATGCCATAAAACCCAACCAACCAACCGGCCTTCTTCAGGTGCCTTTTGTATACTCAGTAACCATTAGGGGCTTCCGAATTTGACTCCTTATTTGAATCACGGGCATAGACTGTCTATATCGTGTAGGTATCTCACACCCACCATTTTGTTTTTTTCACAGCCGTTAAAACCGAAACCAGGTGTTGAACTCAACGTCTGAGTAGTTTACGTGGATATTTGATTTAATGTCTTCATCCACTTAACAATGAGTCCATCAGGAAATTAAAAAAAAAAAATTAATTTTCTATAAATTAGTCCCTTTGGTATTTAGTACTTTTGTTCCAACGAGTTTTCTATTTGTGGAAGAACATGTAGAATCCCTATTTTCATATAGTGTTGTTATTTGCCTTGATTTTCTCACCGCCCTCCAAACTTAACTTACCTCAATATTTTGTTTTGGGGAAAATAAAACGTCGTGGCACAGAGCTAGGTCTGGGGAGTTTTGTACTCACACGATTGAATATTTAACCAAAAACATTTCATTGAAGAATCATTCAGTCTTGATTCATAAGCAGTCTAGACATCATCACTTCATTATAGAATTTGTTCAGCTGCGCACATGTTTAGAAAATAATCTAGACGTCGAGACATCATCACTTTTTTTTACATAAATCGCTTAGGTGTGCACATATTTAGACGGTAATCTAGATGTCTAGATATCATAACTTTATCATAGAATTTTCCCTGTTGTGCATACATCTAGACAGTAATCTAGACGTCTAGACATCATCTCTTTAAAATAGAAGTTGCTCCGATGTGCACGCTTCTCAATCAATGGTGTTTTGCTATTCTGATTACTAATTAGATTTTAATTTAGTGTGTGTATTATGGTTGAATTATCTTAAAACAATGCCAATCAGTATGGAACACTCAGTGAGAATCAAACTCACAACAGCGACAATAAATAATGAATCGCTTCTTAAACAGTACATGAAAACAGGTATAGAAATGTATATACAGAGAGACACACACAGAGAGGGACAGAGAGATAGATAGATAGATAGATAGAGAGAGAGAGAGAGAGAGAGAGAGAGAGAGAGAGGAGTCGTGGTTGGTGTAACGGTTATCGTAGTAGAAAATAGAATCAATCATTTGATCTCAAATTCTGGACATGGATATTTGTGTTTCCCTTTGTGATAATGCTCTTGGGAAAGGCATGAATCCATCTGTTTTCCTTTCACGCTAGCGATGAGAAATTAGGGGGCCAGATCAGAGTTTTTATGTTCGCAAGATACCCAGACAAGGAAAAAGTTAACTGGATTCAAAACCACATTTTCTGCGTATAACGAATTGACCATGTCTCATTTCCAACTCGTAGTGGAGGGACTGGGTAACAACAACTAAAAATTCACACGCACACACTCACACACACGCATATATATATGTATATATATGTGTGTGTGTGTGTGTGTGTGTGTGTATTGAAAGAAAGAAAGGAGAAAATGGAAAAGCGCGGGGTATGGGTTAGAGGATTTGGTTTGGTTTAGTTTTAGGGGATATCAACCATTGAAGGATAATTAATGCCAAATTTAGTTTAAACATGTATATTAGATATATGATTTGCAAATATAAGTCAACAAAGTTAAATAGTTCCAATTATTGCTATGTATCACTAACAATTCAATCAAACATCTGTCTTTTGTTTATACACAGGTATGTGATCAATCAGTTCTATTTCAAACAATTCAATTTAGCATAAGTCATTAGTTTGCACTCAGTTTTTTGTTTCAAACAGTTCTATTTGACCCATAGATAGGATTATTGCAGGTGCTACCACTCCGTTCAGAGTTGACCTGGGAGCAATGGCAATTAAGGGGTACTCTACATTCCCCAAATCTCCAGCATTACTGGAGCCTCGACATCAGATTATGAAATCTTATATCCTAGACACTCATTGGGAGAGTCATACATCTCTGCAGAGACTCAGTCGGTGTATTCTACAGTCCGAGCCGACTGGGCAAAGATAAGTGGAAGAGTCCATTTGGCATAATTGCCAAAATGCTTGACGCTGGCCTTGAAGTAAACTACGTCAAACTTCAATTACATTCACTTTTGGGAAAGGTGTGAACACCTTACTCCCTCCAGTTATGGATTAAATAGCATCATTTCTGTTTATCTTCAATGATGGTTTTGACATTAGATAATCCATGAAGTGTGACATGCCATAAAACCAAAGAAACCTAACCAGATCTGATAAAAGAATAGTTAGATAAGAAAAATGAGATAGACAGATTGGAAGCTTCTATTTATTTTGACTTAAGACCAGAAGAACATTGCACCCAGTAAGGATCGAACTCACTAGAAAGGATTTGCTAACCTAATTTACTTGCTAGTAGACAACGATGCACATTCTAACGTTGGTTGACTTTATCCGGTGCTGGCTCAGCATCTGTCTGATGTCTAACCAAATAATTCATCTCTGATTTTAAATGCATTGCTAGTTGTGCACAGATCAATGGCTCAGGTTCGATTCATTACTTCTATACGGTTCCTTCAAGAAAATATTAAAGAATTTATAGACTTTTCTAAATATCTTTATTTCACTAAATGATTTACCGATCGTTTTCGAAGAATAGAAAAGCAGTTTTGCTTGATTTTAATTGCTTTTCTTCCGTCATCCGATAATAATAAATAGGTTTTCCTAAAATGCTTTCTCGGAATAAGCCCCCAATCAAATTGCTAAATAAAGAAAGAGAACATTTGAAAGCATGCCCTAGTAATAGAAGCAGTTAATCTTCTCTTCCACGCGCAAGTAAGGAGAAATATACATATAAATTCGTCAATAAATCTTTGTATACACACACACACACACACACACACACACACACACATATATATATATATATATATATATATATATATATATATATATATATATATATCTGAAGGAACAAGTTCTTTTTAAAAATATCATTTCAAAAATCAAAAAAGTGATCAATATCGCCCATGAGAGCAGGATAGAATCTAATATAAATCCTAGTTGATTCACCTCTCTTTGGATGCCTCATAACTTTCAGTTTCATGCCATCTTTAGAGAGAATAAAACAAAAACATCCAGTCGTCTAAAGAGAACGGTTATTCTCATCTGTGGTATTTTTAGATTTTTCGATTTTTTTCTCGGCGTCCTTGAAGGGGGAAAATCAGTTTGCAAAAGTTTTTGATTTTCTAACTGATAAAGATTTTTCACTATTTAACATTTTTAGTAAGTAAGTATTAAATATAATGTGTGTGCAAATGTCAGGAGGTTAAAATGTCATAGTTTTGGGGTGGTTCAATTTACTGTTAAATCTTTTGCAGGGTAAGTTTTTCTAGACATGATATCCTGTTTTCATGGCCTACCAGAATTGATTTAGAGTTTGATAAACTTTTTCACTCTCTTCTGTATAGTGAATTAAGAATTTCTTTTAACTTCAAGGTCTGTTCGAGGAAAATGTGTCATAATTAATTTCTGGAGATGTGGGTTTAGCTCTCTGGCGAAGGAATTTTCGGCTGCCGCTCGCATAATACAAAGTTCTTCGAACGAATCGAGCACTCTGGCATCCCGTAAGGTGTAAATGTTAACAAACAAACGCTGTTGCTGATGTTGCTACATAATACTTAATAATTCCCTGAGCTGACATAGTACGCTTGTTGGCCGAGTGGTCTGATACTAAGTCTAACGTAAAGTTGGGCAGGTTTTGCTTCAAGCGTCCTACGTGTCTAGCCACACTGACGAGTTGTGATACATCGAAACAGTCTGTCTGTGGATGACAATATATATATATATATATATATAGAGAGAGAGAGAGATATACTCCCCTACCCCCGTGGGGTTGAGTTCTCTGGCGAAAAAGTAATCGTGTTGCCATTAGCGTCTATTGCAAGCCTCTTCGTAGATGGATTGAGGTCTCGCCAACCGTTTGAATGGATGTATGTAAACAATAGTAATTGGGATTCATAACTGTTTAAAATTTACTTCGCAGCTAATATCTCCTCGGGGCTGAATGGTTAGAAGCTTTGGCTTGTGGTTTGAGTCAACCGGGTTTCGATCCCAGCTACGGGAAGATACTGTCTAGTCACACTGATGAGCTCTGATAGAATGAAACAGATCTGTCTGTGGATAACTATATATATATATATATATATATATATAAGTATATATTTCTCCAAATTTATCCCGATGGTTTTCCTGTTTAAATAGGGAATTTTTTTTTATTGTTTTTGCGATTTAATTCTGAATCGATAGTTGTTCATCATATTTGCCAACCCCTCCGCTTGGGTAGGATATGACACAAGGTCAATTTTTACACGGAGTTTAACAGGTTTAAATTCAGAGTTTTCCTAGACTAGTTGCCTCACCAAAGCTAAAGAACCTAGTCTGCCCTACTATTTACCCATAGCTGGAGGGAGAATAATTGGATTCATACCTTTCCCAAGGGTATTAGTGCTATGTGAAATGCAATCAGTCTCGTCCAGGATTTGAACTCGTGTCGCCGTATCAATTTCCTACGACGATAACCATTACACCACGGGCACCTCTATAGTTGTTCATACTAAAATTGAAGGGCCATTAGGATTTCATTATATCTTATTTAGAGAAACGTTTACATTCTAAAAATAATATACCGTTTTTGCTCATCGATTTTGAATCATTATTCACTTAATAAATTCTATTGCTTATAGATTCAATGAAAGAATTAGTGTAATTGAATTGTTTACAGCAGAAACTGTTTTTAGCCTTTCATGGTTGGACAATTTTATTATTTTC
Source organism: Sepioteuthis lessoniana (assembly GCA_963585895.1). Taxonomy (NCBI): domain Eukaryota; kingdom Metazoa; phylum Mollusca; class Cephalopoda; order Myopsida; family Loliginidae; genus Sepioteuthis; species Sepioteuthis lessoniana. The sequence goes on from OY757926.1 coordinate 68,422,198, forward strand.
ATCCTAGATTTGTTTTTGATTACTTTCGTATTTCGTATTTTGTAACTTCTCATATAAAATATTTTCGGTCTATGATATGCAAAACATACCCAGTTCTAGAAACGTACATTCAATTCGTTTTTTATTAAGAGAATTTCCCAAAGATTCTTAAGTGATTTATAGATTTATAGTTTTTATGGTACTTCCACCCGTCAAGTGTTTATTGTTCATATCAATATTTGTATAAATAATATTTGTATAAATAATTCATCTTGATTACCTCCCTTGAAAACCGAGGAAGTATAAAAGCTCTTTGTAATATCTGTCAGACACGTCGAGTCCGAGTGGAGCTTATCTATAAGTCTAATCACTGGTTCTGTATTTACTACACATTTTTGGAGGTGTTGCTTCTTAAGACAGCTTTCTTTTTTCATACGGTCTCTATGAATAGGCATAGTTTTGAGCATTTCAATTTGACCTAGAGATGGGACCCTAATAGATACTACCACATCAGGCTTGACCCCTGGGAGTAATGTCAATGAAGGTGTACTTTATACTCCCCGTATCTCAATAACAGGGGCCTCACCATCAGATTCAGTTCAGAGTAATACACAGAACGCCTCTTTTTGGGTAGGGTCTTACCCCACTACAGAAGATATAGTCAGTGTATTCTAAGTTCCACAGACAGGGAGGACAGGTAATCTTATGGAGAGGTGGTATTATTGAATATGGTTACCAGCAAGATACAGTACGATTGATTTTATTTATATAAAGATTTCATTTCTTGCGAATGTGATGGTTTTATAAAGTTGAAGTTAGATTGAATTTTCGTACTAGTTACGTCCTATAAAATATATATAATATCAAATAAGTCGTTACATTTAAAGCCTATTTTACAAACACCTTTAGCTTGTGAATATACTGGACTGACCCAAAGATGTGTTTGTTTTGAAAATGTATTTTAGAAATAAGTATGTGTATCTGTGGGTCTATTGTTGATTATATTCATCTTTATCTATAAAAAGTTTAAGAATATTTTTGGCTGTGTAGATTTTTCATGATCAAATTCAATAGAATCATGTTTGGTGCTTAAGTTAGTAAGAGAATAATTGGGTTTTGTTTTTCTTCCTGTATAATACAGAATATGCTATCTAGTGTAAAATAAATCCAGAAATTATTAATTTCAGAATATATATATATATATATATATATATATATATATATATATATATATATATATATATATATAAGTTAATATATATATATAAGTTAATATATATATATATAATAATATATATATATATAAGTTAATATATATATATAAGTTAATATATATATATATATATATATATATAAGTTAAGTTGGCAACCTTTGTCGATGGTGATCCGAAGGCCCATTTTTCAATAGCTACTACACCATTCCCTGGATTGCTCCACTTTACCCTTCATCCTTACCTTATAATGCTGAGTGTTAAGGAAGACGGCATATATATATATATATATATATATATATATATATATATATATATATATATCTGTTTGTGTGTTTCTCTAAATGTATATAAATATATATTATGTATATAATTTAGACGACAATTTACACATAACACTCAGTTATATATATATATATATATATATATATATATACTGGGTGTGATATATAAATTGTCGTCTCAATTGCGCAAAAGATAAAAAAGAAAATTACACCGACATATCAATTTATCAGATATATTTGCCAAAGTTACAGGAATATATCTTGTAATCCTATAGAATAAATCAATTCGAAAAAATCGCCGTTGGCCACAACCACAGCCTCCAGACGACTTAATATTCTTCTGTAAGCCTTTCGTTGTTTAAATTAGGAAGTACTTCCCTTAACCTTTCTTCAGTTCATCTTTAGTATTGCACGAAATTTTGGTTGTATCTCGCTCAAAAGCACCCCACACAGAAAAATCATTCGTTCGAAGGCCATATATCAGGAATGTTGTAGCTGCAGAAATTATCTCACGGGTAAGACCTTTAAGGTATGACTTGTGTGGAATAGGGCAGAGTCCTGTCATAAGACTGAGCGTGATCTTGTTATTACCCTCTCAAAACAGGGCAGCAGTAGCTCCTCTAGGAACTTGATGTAGGCTTTGATGTTGAATCTGAAGCCATGTGGGAAGATGAATGGTGGTATAACCTCATCATTTCTTGTAACCACCCTAAGCACTATGATTTGTACGGGGCATTTGCTTTTCCTAAATATGAATATAAATCTATCCTCAAATTGACACACACTGTAAAATATTCGTCTCTCAGCTGCCAACGTGAATACCAAACAGTACAGCATGCAGTTTCCAAATTTCCGCTGGAGTGAATTGCTTCATGGAAATGGTTTCTTCTGAGAGTGGCCAACTAACTCAAGTTTGCTGCTTAGTAGACAAAACCAGGAACAAATGAAGTGCAAGAGAGAAATTTATAATTTGAAATGGTGACAATTTAACTCTCACACACTTTATAGAAATTATATATATATATATATATATATATATGTGTGTGTGTGTGTGTGTGTGTGTGTGAGTGTATATGTATTTTTGTTTGTATATATTTATATACATATACATGTGTGTATGTGTATTTGTGCATATGTGTGTATATATATATATATATATATGTGTGTGTGTGTGTGTGTGTGTGTGTGTATGTATGTGTGTACGCATGTGTGTGTATGCATATATTCAAATATGTACGTATGTATCCCAAGGAATTCTTGGGAATATGCTATATTAATTGCAAGAATTTAAACCACAGAAAATAACTTGAGGTAAATCCTGGTTAAGTACTTTTTCTAACCAAAATAAATGAAAGTTTAGAATAACAAAAAAAATCTCTCAGAGGAAAAATAAAGATTTGGTTTTGTAAAGTAAGTAGCTCATATATATATATATATATATATATATATATATATATATATATATATATATATATATATAATGTGTAACAATTTATAAAACGCAACTCTACAAATTTAAATAATTTTACTTCTTTAACTTGAATGAAATGTTCCATGAAAAACAAAAGTTACAAAGTTTTGTTGAGAAACAATATTTGTTAATGACTAGATAAGTCTCTTTATTTGCATTAAATAGAAACTAATTCATCCACTTAAATAGCAGTTTCTTTTTTTTTAAACTCGACAATATATTTTCAATGAGTAAAATGACGCTATATTTTATGTGTTATCATATTTACCAACTCCTCCGCTCAGGCAGGATAAGACACAAGGTCAATTTTTAGCGGAGTTAAACAGGTTTGAATTCAGAGTTTTCCTTCTCCTAGACTAGTTGCCTCACCAAGACTGAAGAACCTTGTCAGTCCTACTATTTACCCATATATTACCCATATATATTTACCCATATTTACCCAGGTAGAATAATTGGATTCATACCTTTCTCAAGGGTATTAGTGCTATGTGAAATGCAATCAGACTCGTCCAGGATTTGAACTCGTGTCGCCGTGTCCATTTCCTACGACGATAACCATTACACCATGGGCACCTCCATTTTTTACTATTTAACCCATAGCTGGGAGGATAAGGGGGTTCATACCTTTCCTAAGGGTATTTGCTCGAAAGTGAACGTAATAGCGCAACTGGAGTTCGAACTCGCCTCCTACGATTCTGCTGTCCATCGGTTTAACCATTACACCACGAGGACATAGTTTATGTGTAATTCTCGGCACATGTAATCTGCAGTGAGGAATATTATATTAGGAATATTATATATAGGGAAGTGCTCGTAGTGTAATCCTTACCGTCGTAGTAAATGGACACGAACGACACGAGTTCAAATCCTGGATGAGATTGATTGCATTTCACATAGCACTAATACCCTTGGGAAAGGCATGAATCCAATTATTCTCCCTCCAGCAATGGGTAAAAGAAGGGCAGACTGGGTTCTTCAGCCTTGGTAAGACAACTAGTCTAGGAGAAGGAAAGCTCTGAATTCAACCTCCGCTAAAAAATTGACCTTGTGTCTTATCCTGCCAGAGCGGAGGGGTTGGTAAATATGAATACCATATTAGGATAAGTATTTTTAGCGTAGAAATACCAAGAATGATAGAGATGGTATTTTGCTTGTAGAAATGGGTAAACGATTTTGAATCTAAATATATTGGATGTTAGAAAGTAACTAAAATTCGCTCCATAGAAATAAAGACGAAAGTGAGAAATCAATAAGGATTTAATCCTTTTTGCAAAACTGATAAAAAGTGCATTTTATCGCTGATTTATTAGATTTGCGCAGGGTCAAACATAGATCAAATATAGATTAGTTTATTAAGGATTTTAATTGGTTATAAAATATATATTTAATAATCTCGGAGGGAAAAGATTCTTAGATAATTTTGAGCTTAGATTTTACAAGTTTTACTTGGCAAAATATATTTATCGTTTGCAAATATCGCAGATAATTTCAGCGTTCAGTTTAAAGGTGTTAATTGGTCAAAAAATGTTTAAAGATTTTATTGATGTGCGTCCGTGGTTGTTATTAACATAATACTCCAGCAAATCAACAGTGCTAGAACTATTGTAGATCGAATCTCCCACTGAAAAAGTTAACTGATCTTGTTTTTCCTCAAATAAGATAAATATTTACTTATAAAAATGAGCAACTTACTTTACAACACCGAATCATTATTTTTCCTCTGAGAGATTTTTTTTTTTTTTTGCAATTCTAAACTTTCATTTATTTTGGTTAGAAAAAGTACTTGACCAGGATTTACCTCAAGATATTTTCTGTGGTTTAAATTCTTGCAATTAGTATAGCATATTCCCTGGAATTTCTAGGGATACATACGTACATATGCGCATATATGCATACACACACACGCGTACACACATACATACACACATATACATATAAATACATATGCACAAATACACATGCACACATGTATATCTATATAAATATATACACACAAAAATACATATACACTCATATACACAAATACACACACACACACACACACACACACACACACACACACACACACACACACACAGAGACACACACACACGCATATATATATATATATATATATATATATATATATATATATATATATATATATATATATATATATATATATATACAAGTTTATACACATCCACAAGCATACTTGTGAATATATACTCAAAGTTGGATGCATAAAAACAGATAGATACACTTATGCACGTATATCAACTCTCATAAATATGTACATATAGATACATACTCACACAGAGGTGCCTGTGGTGTAATACAGAGGTGCCCGTGGTGTAATGTTTATCGTCGTAGGAAATGGACACGGCGACACGAGTTCAAATCCGGGACGAGACTGACTGTATTTCACATTGCACTAATACCCTTGGAAAAGGTATGAATCCAATTATTCTCCCTCCAGCTATGGGTAAAATAGTAGGGAAGGCTAGGATCTTCAGCCTTGGTGAGGCAAATAGTTTGGGAGAATGAAAACTGTAAATTCAAACCTGTTAAACTCCGCTTAAAAATTGACCTTGTGTCATATCCTGCCAGAGCGGAGGGGTTGGTAAATAGGATAAACTTAAACAATAAATACGATATGTACTTGTATACATATCGTATTTATTGTTTAAGTTTATCCTATTTACCCAACCCCTCAAGTTTTAAGCGGACTTTAACAGGTTTGAATTCAGAGTCTTCCTTCTCCTAGACTAGTTGCCTAACCAAGGCTGAAGAACCTAGTCTGTCCTACTATTTACCCATATCTGGAGGGAGAATAATTGGATTCATACCTTTCCCAAGGGTATTAGTGCTATGTGAAATGCAATCAGTCTCGTCCAGGATTTGAACTCGTGTCGCCGTGTTCATTTCCTACGACGATAACAATTACACCACGGGGACCTCTTTTTCACGCTATTAACGATTCTGAATATGCAACGGTTTTATCTTATATTCTTTTACTCCAGGACCTTGGGATATTCTTTTATTTACGTCCCCTTCAGCCTATGTTATTTCATTTTCTTTTCTTGTTTTTATTAATCTATTTGTTTATCCTTGAAGTTTCTAAGGGGAAATTTGGTATCGGATCTATATTTTGAAACTAGCACATACATTTTGTTTTACAATTATTTCTGTTTGAATTCAATTATTTTTTCTTCAATACCTGGTTTTCGTTTTATTGTCGCTTTCGTTTAGTTTTTCCTTTTATTGTAATCCATTCTGTAATAACGTCTTTGTTTTCTCTTTTTAATTTGGCAAGAATATATATATATATATATATATATATATATATATATATATATATATGTATGCAATTATTTTATTCATGCATTTTTATTTTTATAATGACATTAGGTGGTTGTAATATATTATTTTCCATTCGCTGTATATACCATAAATATACATATATACTTTTTTCTGTTTGGTAATTCTCTTGTTGACGCCTTTGATTGTATTTTATGGCATATCAAACTTTGTGGGTTATTTAAATGCCTAATTCTGTTTATATATATATATATATATATATATATATATATATATATATATATATATATATATATATATAAAAGTAAATGCTTTGTAGGTAGAATCATTTTTAAACGATGCAGAGCTTTTCTGTTTGCACTAGGTTAAATCGTTTCAAGTAGGTTGGTTGGTTTTGTTTTATGGCATATCAATCGTTGTAATTTAATATCAAATCCAGTTTATACATATTTACCAACCCCATGGTCGGACAGGATAAGTCACAAGGTCAATTATTTAAGCTGAGTTTAAAAGGTTTGAATTCAGATTTTCCTTCTCCTAGACTAGTTGCCTCACCAAGGCTGAAGATCCTAGTCTGCCCTACTATTTTGCCCATAGCTGGAAGGAGAATAATTGGATTCATAACTTTCCCAAGGGTAGTAGTGCCATGTGAAATGCAATCAGTCTCATCCAGGATTTGAACTCATGACGCCGTGTCTATTTCCTACGATGATAACCATTACATCACGGGCACCTTTATATATATATATATATATATATATATATATATATATATATATATATATATATATATATATTGTTGATAATATCATTTTTAAACGATCCAATATTCATCGTTTGCAAACAGTTAAGTGGTTTCAAGAATTGCTATCCAACACTAATAATTCTGATCATTATTATTGAATTCATTTGTAAATAAATAAATTGTTCTATGTATGTAATACTAATAATTCAATTTAGACATCAATGATTTTTGCTCACGGTTAAATGGTTTCAAGTGCAGTAAAAGACTAAAATGTTCTATACTCCTGGACAGACTGATACTAAAAGGGATTCAAATGAAAGGATCCTCTTGATTCCCCAAATGTTGTCTCACAATCAGTTAGTTTCGTATTATAATCAGGGCACGTGATGATATAGGCTATGCATGGTTGTTGTTGGCATATTCTATAGCCACAACCAATTGGGCTACGTCGTGTACTTTGCTTTATACATTTAATTTCTTTTCTTTTCAGCTTCCTATTAAAAGACACATTTTTTGTCTTTGATGCAGTACACACACGTACACACACACGCGCGCGCGCGCGCACACACACACATACATACATATATATATATATATATATATATATATCACTCTAAAAAGTAATGAGGCTGATCTTATCTTATTGTTTAAGGTTGACAGCATTGAAAAGAATTTGATAAATTTTGACCTTGAAGACATGCGAAACCCATTCAATTCATATTTGCCTCTAAGATTAACCGTTCAGATGAATAATTTTAGATTATTACAAATGGGATTTCTTCGGAGTGTAACGAAAATAGAACACAGCACATCAGCTTCCGTAAAACAACGATCGCAGATTATTTCGCCCGTGTGAGTTCAGTTTTTATAGAATACTATTTCAGTAAGTTTTTCTTTCCTAAAGACACCTCTTACTACTTCTACTACTACTACTACTACAGCAAATAATGATAATAATATTAACAATAATAATAATAATAATCCAGAACTTGAGTTAATTAACGTGCCGAAAAGAATTTTTCATCTAGTAGAATTTTTCCGTTCCAGGGGACTATTGAGTATAAATAAATCCTAGTAAATACCTGGATGTCACCAGAGAACTGAAAAGGCTGTGGACATGAAGATAACGGTGATAGAATTGTACTTGGAGTCATTGGAACGGTTCCCCAAAGGCCGGGAAAGAGACTTGCGGAACAGGAAATCAGAGGAGGAATACACACCACATGACATCTGAGAACAACTATGATGAGTCATGAAGACCCTAGGAAACTGTCTATTACTCAGCTTTAAGTAAAAAAAAACTACCAATTGAAATTTGTGTAAATGACTCAGAAGTAATATAACGACGGTAATAAAAAATGGTGGGAAAATGCGGATAGATGTAATAATAGAATTCTCCACTACCTATTCCCAAGTCACGTGACAAGAACTCTTTGGGTGACATTAAAAATATTCGGTAAGTTCAAAGAGAAGCGTTTGAAGCAGAAAAATAACCAACAAAGGTTAAAAGCTCGCCTCAACTTTCTTTTTTGTTTATCTTCCTTGTTTACCCAACACCTCCGCTCGGGCAGGATATGATACAAGGTCAGTTTTTAAGCGGAGGGGTTGTTACGGGCCAGAGTGCCATGATCGGCAGATGCTTCTTTGATAGCCAACATGAGGGATCCTGTCGGCATTCTGTGAATGTTAGCTGTTCTAATTTCAAGTACACTAATAACTAACAAAGTAACTACTAAACTGAGAGGCATCAATGGAAAAACTGGACTCGGGTGGACAAAATTGATGTACTTCACTGTTATACATCATTGAACAAAACGAGCTAAATTATGCGGGATTGAAATCAATCTATAATAAAATAGGTGATCCCCTAAAGAATCTGAGTTGAAATATAAAATTTGGATGGAAAATTAAGCTAGATGGGTTGAAATGTGACAACAAACGATGCTAAGAAGGAAAAAACACGGTGATATGGCGGGATGAAACGACCAAAACAAAATAGCACACAAATCTGACAATGAAGTGATGAATCAAAAGATATTGGATTATGTAGGTTGACTCAAAAGATACCTAGACAGGGTCAAGCAAAACAAACAAAACAGGACATTCCAAAATGACGAAAAAAAATATCTAGAAGAAGGTGGAGAATGCACGAGGATATACTGGCAACTGGATGCAATGGTAGCAAAATGATTTAGGAGTAAAATATGGGAAATAAAGAACAGAAAGTTTGAATGCATAAATAATAAGAGAAAGGAATTACAAGGACTTGAAGATGGCCCTTGTAATTGTTAAGAGCAACACTAAAAAAAAGTATCGAATTGGAAAATGCTGGACTGATGACATACATGGATTCCGGTTTAAAAGATTCACCTCCTTCCAGTACATACTGGCTCTTGAACTGAGTTGATGTCATTTGATGACTAAGAGAAGAATACCCTTATCCAGAAAGACTCTGAAAAAGGAACCATTCCCAGCAATTGAAAACTGATAATGAGTCTACCGATGACGTGGAAAATCCCAACAGCAGGGATTAGAGAAGAGACTTATTACTTGCTACTAAGCTATGGAGTATTTCCTGAAGAACAGGAAGAGTGCCATTAGAGAACAAGAGTAACAAGTTATTTACTGAATAATGATCAGCACGTCTTCAGGGAGAGCAAAGCGAGGTCGAAAAATGTAGCCATGGCAGGATTGACAACAAAAATGCCTGTTAGGGTGAACCAATCTTGAATGGAAAAATATCTAAAAATATATTCAACAAAGTCATAAGATTGTCTAAAATTATACCCAACAAAATCATAAAATTGTCTAGAAATACATCCGACTAAGTCTTCAAATTGTCGAAAGAGATATCCCACAGTCATAAGATTCTCAAAAAGTATATCTAACAAAGTCATAAAATAGTCTAAAAATTTATCCGACAAAGCCATGAAATTGTCCAAAAATATATTCAGTAAAGTCATGAAATTGTGTAGAAAGATATCTGACAAAGTCATAAAATTGTCGAAAAATTTATCCGACCAAATCATAAAATTTATAACAGAAGCCATAAAAAAAAGTGGAAAGTAGAATTAACAACAGGAGGAAAAGCATTTGCAAAGGTAAAAATCCAGCGAGTCATTTTCCAGGGAGATGTGCATTCAGCATAAATAATTGTAATAGCAATGATGTCACTCAGTCACATATTTGGGAATGCACAAGGGGATGCAAATTAACTAAATTGCAAGAAATGATAAACCACCTTATGTAAATGAACGACATCAAGCAGCTTACTGAGTGAAAAGAAAGGAAAGCGAATAATTCGAGAAATATCTAAATTTTTCCATAGAGTTTGAAATGTAGTGGAATATCAAGGTTACAGTAATACCAATCATAGTCGGGGAATTTGGAATACTCCCCAAAAACCTAGAATAGAAAATGAGCGACTAGAAATCCGAGAAAGAATTTAGAATATCCCGACTACAGCATTTCTAAGAATAGTGTGACCTAGTAGGGAGGTCAATTCCCCTACCCTACGGTGTTTGAATCAACAGGCCCCAAGGACTCACCACTAAAGCAGTAAGAATGAAGGTCAAAAGCTACCCGCATTCCATGACCTGCAATCTGTTGGGCGAAGAAAAGAATCCAGGTCACTCTAGTAGCATGACCGGAGGAAATAGTGGGAAAAGAAAAAAGCCAAATGATTGGCCAGACCCTTTAGCGCCAAAATGATACCTTTTCGTCAACGGAAATTTGGAAAAGAATCTTTAGTTTGAGGACAGAAGTCGGTGGATAAAGACGTCGGTTTACAGCCATAACTCCGGAGGTCCCTGTAAAAAGCATAGAACAGAATCTTTGGACAGAAGATAGAAAGGCACATTCAGCCAGATTCTGAGAATGCCACTCACCCGTAAAAGAAAGGAACCTGAGAACTAGCCTTGTCAAAGATAAGTACAACTTAAACTGTTTTTCATTCTACCCTTCCTAAACATTGAAATTATATGTATTCAAAAGAAAAAAGAAAGAGAGAAACAGAAAGGATTCTGTTTCATCAACAGTAAATTAGCGAATAGATTTTGTTACATCCTCAACCCAACGACTTAAGCACTTTTTTATGTAAAAGAAAAAAAAAGAAAGAAAGAATAAAAGGAGAAAGAAGAAAAAGATTGTAAGAGACATTCGTGTTTGATACTGCCTGCTGGCTTAATATAGCCGGTATCTTAAAAAGAAAAGAGAAAAGAAAAAGGAACTGTTTCTTAAACCTTATTATTATTTGTTTGGTCGTTCCCAATTAAAACTTTGGTATATTTTAAAGGCACCCTTGTGCTGAAATCTACTGGTTGTGTTATTTCTATATCGAATCGCCTTCTTTTGCACGTATCTGTTTCAGCTTCGTATCGCTTTCATTAATTTTCGCTGAATGTCTTATTCACCTTAAACCATTATAAGGGATTTTTTGGAAATTTGACTACAGTTAATATTTCTTTTAACCTTGAAGTCCGTGCTTTCCGTTATCCGAGGGGGTTGGAAAACGAAGGACTTGGTGGGGTATGTGAAAGTGAATTGGAAACCCCTTTGCTAGTGCCGGAGATCAGTCTAGCCCTAAATTACACCCACATTATTTGCAAGTTACCATATGCCCGAAAAAGGAGTCTTGACTAGGACTTATTTTGCGGAGGGTCAAGTGCCAGGCTGCCGCCGACATCACATGCTCATAAAATAAACTCTTGTTCTGAGATACTTATTTATGCAACGTCACAATACTTAGAAGAGTCCTAGAGCATTTTTTAGACTTGTTGTCTCTTGGAATTTAGGGAAAATCACTAGTTACAAACCGCATGAAAAACTTCCATCGAGAGTTATAATAACTACATTGTCCGAGAATTAAAATAGTTATGGAATATCGAAATGGGAGTAATGACAATGTTATTAGTGATTCACAGGTCTTTTTTTTTCTTGCTCGGTCGTGGATTTACTCCCATATCTTGCATATCGCTATCTTTTTCAATACTCTCGTTTTTCCTTTTCCTCCATGTCAGTCGGCCGCCATATTTTATATTACTGCTGTTTTCTCGTTGTCTTGTCCGTTGCTGTTACTCCACGTGTCTTAGTTCTTCTTCGCTCGGATGGCAAACAACGTGGACACCATTTTTATCAGAGCGTTCTTCTTTTACGATAACCATTTTACCCACTCGACTTTTACGGAAAGTTGAGAGCACAGGTGGAACACAACCGTTCTGTTTACACATTCCTCTGCAAGTAATTAATTTATTCATAACTTATAAATTTTAAAAACTCTCAGTAACCTGATTGAGATTATCCAATCAGAAACAAGTTCTCTAATTGTTCTCGGGTTCATCGTCAGGCAATTAAACTGTGTCGACTCGTGTTGTTTTTTTTTTGTTTTTGTTTTCTCGTTTAACGGCTCAGAATTTTACTCTAGTTGTACACTACACATCAATAAGAGAAGTCACCAATCATTTGGAGTCGTTGTAACGACCCCAAAATGGCCGCAGAAGAGCCTAAAAACCCTGAGGAAGTATTGAAATCGTCCACCAGTTGAGATAGGCTAAATTTTGAAGAGAGTGAACTGAGGAAAATTAATAACAGTCTGACGTACGTTAAACTCGTAATAAGAATTATACTAGTCTGTCTACCAATTAGAACTGGTATGAAAACTGATATGGACTTAAGAAAACTGGTATGAAAACTGATATAAATCTGATTTGGACTTAAGAAAACTGGCGTGAAAAGTGATGTAAATCTGATATACACTGAAGAAAACTGGTGTGAAAACTGATATAAATCTGATTTGGACTTCAGAAAAGTGGCGTGGAAAGTGATGTAAATCTGATATACACTGAAGAAAACTGGTGTGAAAACTGATATAAATCTGATTTGGACTTCAGAAAACTGGCGTGAAAAGTGATGTAAATCTGATATACACTTAAGAAAACTAGAGTGAAAACTGATATAAATCTTATGTGCACTTAAGAAAACCAAAGGCCCATACTTATGGTCCCTCACATAAATATACACATGCATACACATGTATGAAAGTAAAGTCAAGTTTTATCCTCTTTACTTTGGCCAACTATGGACACATTGGTTCAATAGACTTTCTCACACACACACATTTTATTCAACTGGCCATAGCTGTGTTTACTACATACACATACACGCATATAAAATGAACTTTAGATTTTAATTGTTTTATTCATGTTCATTATTATTATTATTATTATTATTATTATTATTATTATTATTATTAAATTGCTTGTTTATTCTAATATTTGCTGTTGTCACATTCTATTTGTTTACGTGCTTGTAAAATTTGTGCTATATTTGTGGAAAGGAAACCTTAAAGACACTCCCGTAAACTATGGAAGATACATAGTCCTCCAATAATTTGTATCTGTGTAATTGTTGTATAATTATTTATAGTAATTCATAATTAATTGTCTTTTTTAATGAATTTGCTTTTTTCAATTCAAATTTTGAAATATCATTTCCAATATTAACCGTCGTATCGAAATTGTTAAATCAAGTGAATATTCTCAACTGAGAATTATTTTGTTAAAGAAAAATTCAATTTATTTCAATGTTGTATCTGCAAAGCAATGATGTCTTACTTAGAATTACTATTTTTGAAATAATAGATTTTTTCGAAATAATCCTCTCAATGTACAGTGGAAGTCATTGCCACAATTTACTCGAGATTAAGCATTTAAAAACAAAAACAAAAACAAAAACAAAAAAAAAAAAAAACAAATAAAAAATATCGGTGTCATTAACTGATGAAATTCTGTCAACTAATGTAGGAGATGAATTAAAAAATTACAAAAGGGTGTAGAGAAGTGAAAAATTTCGTATTTTGGTTTGGCGCGCAATTTAATTCGACACTTAATTTCACCCAATCAGGATGACCTATCCTATTCAGCCCGGACATTCTTTTCCGGCTAGCAAATCGGATAAGCTGCCAAATACACCCTCTTTGGCTGGAGAACGCCGACCAATGCAGACGTCCCATTGGCCGTTCTTCAATCGCGATGCTTTGGCCGTACAATGCTGCCCAGTGCAGACATCTCACTGCGGCTTTAAAATAGCAGCAGCAGCAACATGGACACACACGAGGGAACCCGTCTAATTTATGGATTCCTTACGAGGAATCCCAGTTGAATATAAATTAGATGCATTCAACATGCCTCGCACAGACACAACTTTATGTCACCCCAAAATTGGCTATGTCGATCTGAGCGTAATCCCGCTCTCGACACGCATGGAGATAACGCCTACTCTCCCCAAATACCAGACATGAAAATATACGGTGATATCCAAAGTTCAATTCCTACAAAAACTCTGGCTACAAAATGGTTTTCCCCTCGCTAAACTATAATAAACATTTCACCTATGGCTAAAAGGGTATAGAATACACATTTTTAGCCTAAAAATAAACAACCCAAAAACCACTGATAAGAACATTTTAGAAAATTCGGATCAAAATCGCATTAACATTGAAGTTACATTTTTATATTTTCCAACATATCAGCTAAAAACACAAAATTAGAACATTCTATAAAATTCGGCTCAGAAACTAATTAACAGAAAAATATTTTGGCTTCAAAATAAATAAGAAATTATACGAATCTGATTGGTCAAGAAATATCTGCGCGTTTGAATTTTTTGGACCCCAAGAAAACTTAACAAAATCCTTTTTTTAATCCACTTTAGTTCCATCGAAAAGTATAAATAACGAAGAATTTAATTAACTATCAGACAGAGAGAGGCAAAGACACACAAGATTCAGAGCGAAGAAATATGTGACGTTCTTTTGCCAACTACGGGAACGCGACACGTCGTCGCCAAAGATCATAAAAAACGCACGCGTGGACTTAAGAAAACAAAAAGCCTATATTTACGGTCCCTCACATATATATACACGCGGATACACACGTACGCAAGTAAAATCAAGTTTTATCCTCTTTACTTTGGCCACTATGGACGTATTGGTTCAATAGACTTTCACAACATGTACACGCGCACCACGAGCGAAGAAATCATTTTATTGAACTGGTCATAGCTGTGTTTACTATATACACGCACATGCACATAAAATGAACCTTGCATTCTAATTGTTTTATTCATGTTTGTTATTATCATTATTAAATTGCTTGTTTATTCTAATATTTGTTGTTTTCACATTCCATTTGTTTACGTGCTTGTAAAATTTGTGTTGTATTTGTGGAAAGGAAACCTGAAAGTAACTCGCGTAAATTACAGAATGTACTTATTCCTCCACAAGGGTACTAGTATTTCCATTGTTTAACCGTAGCATGGTTATCTTGGGGAAGTTGAATAATAAGGATCATTATCGATGTTTGGAGGTGGGTCTTTAACACGTTTTATTCAGGTTACAGACAAGGAACCTTTTTCATTTTATTTATCGATGCTTGTAGCGGTTTTTCTTTCACTTTCATCTTTAATTAATTTCTAAAAAAAATAATGGAAGATTTTCGATTATTTTTTTCAATTTGTTTTATTTTAAGTTTTACAAGTTTTACTTTCTTTCTTTCTTTCTTTTCAGGATCTTCATGCTCTTTCTTTCTTTCTTTCTTTCTTTCTTTCTTTCTTTTCATGCTCTATATAATCTTCCCTCTTTCTTTCTTTGATTTTTTCATGTCAGTTTTCTTACGTCATTTTTCTTGGTATTCTTTATTTTCTCTTTCCTTTCCTTCATACCACCTTTTATTTCAAATCCATTCTTCTTCTTCTTCTTCTTCTTCTTCTTCTTCTTCTTCTTCTTCTTCTTCTTCTTCAATCCATGATTGTGCATTTCAAGTTTCTTTATCCATTAAACCGCTTACTCAATAATAATAATAAAATAAAAAAATTAAATGGCTTTATCAATAGAAGAGTAAAAAAAAACTACACAACGTTTTCAATAACCTCAGCAGAGACAAAAAAAAGCAAAAAGACAGACAGTCACACGACTGTGGGCGCGTACGCATATAAAGGAACGTTAAAATTAATTCCCTCAACATGTCAATACCACAGGTCTTTCTGTAATAGTTCAAGGACTGACCGTTTTTCTGGCTCTAAAGAAATGGTTGTGTGTTTTCAGGAAAGACCAAAATCCGACGAACTGAAATAAAAATATGGAATAAAAGAATTGGAGAATTATTAGTTACTTGTACTGTTACGTAGTCACTCGAAAGAATGTTTTTGACGTTGTCATTGGTTTTAAATATATTTCTGTAGCGTGATCAATGGCGGACTTCTATGTCGGTGAGGCAATTTGTCGACTAGTGTGTGCGGCTATGTGTGTATGTGGGAGAAGGGGTGGAAACATACTAATTGCTTCATGACTTCGTTGTTTTATTCTCTCTGTCTAGTCTCTTAGACCGTGGAAGCACAACGGCATCACGTAACAGTAAGCTTCTTCTTTATTCGAGAGACATTACTCTTTGCTCCTCGTTCTTTCTCTGTTCACAGTAAATGTTAATCTTCTCGCACCCCAGACACCAGAAGAAAAAAGAGGCGGAATCACGAAATTCATTATATATATATATATATATATGTGTGTGTGTGTGTGTGTGTGTGTGTGTGTGTGTGTGAACTCAAGTGATTTCCATACTAAAAAAAGTTTTGAATGTTTGTGCGAAAAATACGCTCTAAAAGATGTAATATTTGTAAGTGTATTTTTGTATTTTTTAACCAGTCGGTGCTTTCACACTGGTTTTTAAATTTTGGGACGACTATATTTGATTGTTTGTTTGTTTGTTTGTTTGGGTTTTATTGCATACCATCCTTTAAAGGCCATTTAATGCCAAATCCATTTTTATACGAATAAACAGTTCTATTTCAAACAATTCAGTTTATCATAAGTACACAGTTTAATCGTCCAAAATATTTCTATTTAAAGCAATTCAGTTCAGTCAAACAGTTCTAATTCAAACAATTAAGGTTATTATAAGTATAGTTTTTATTTACTCATAGTTAAATGTCATACAGTTCTATTTCGAACAATTCAGTTTCAATGTCAAAAACAGTTCTATTTCAAAGATCTCAGTTTAGCATAAGTATGCATTTTACTTGTCAAAACAGTTCCATTCCATGCAGTCTAGCAAAAGCATGCAGTTTATTTCTATTTGACCCATAGATAGGACCCTATCCGATGCCACTCCGAGTCAGAGTTGACCTGGGAGTTATGGCAATGAAGGAGTGCTCCACATTCCTCAAAGTTCCAGAATTGCTTAAACCTCATCATCAGATTGTTTTATGCCATATCCTGGACACTCGTTAACGTGGGCGTCTTACCCCACTGCTGAAGTGCAGTCGGTGTATTCTACAGCCCCAGCCGACTGGTCAAGGCAATATTTGATTTGCCGCGAAAGATTTGATGGATCAAAGCCTAAAATAATTTTTGAAATCTTTTCTTGACAAAAATATGAAAAATACAATATTTTAGCCAATTTTATCCATAGACAAATCATCATTTTAGGCTATCTTCGATTCTATCTAAATTTTACAAATAACCGAAGAAATAATCATTTCTTCTGTAAGAATGGATTTGTTTACAATTATTTAACTAACAGTCAGTAATGAATCATTACTTACTCATTCACTTATCGATTTATTTCTTTTGGGTGAAAATCTGCATTCTTTTCTTTCAAGAATCCATTTCATTTACATTCACGCTGATTTGTATCAGAAGCAGTTAGCAGTATTACGTTTAAATCATCAATACATTTCTCCCTCAATCTAATGACAAACCCTTCAAAGATTTCTTTACATTCACAAAATACAACGCTTTATTTTAAGCTCACAATTACTGCTATACTTTTTAAAACCAAGTCTTGAATTTTCTTTTCTTCTGATTATGCTTATATTTCAAACTCAAAAAGTTATTACGTATAAAGATGTCGAGTTTTTTTTCCTTAGCTTCTAAAAAATCGACTAATACTCGTGGACATACAGTTCTGACTGGATGAAGCTATGAGCTAAATTAGGAATAACGTTCTTGTCTGCTTTTGAGTTTTCTCATTATAAAACGCGAAAATACAAAAGACGACCAAAAAGTAAAATAACATCCAC
This sequence comes from Sepioteuthis lessoniana, assembly GCA_963585895.1. Lineage (NCBI taxonomy): Eukaryota > Metazoa > Mollusca > Cephalopoda > Myopsida > Loliginidae > Sepioteuthis > Sepioteuthis lessoniana. The sequence continues at coordinate 68,440,261 of OY757926.1, forward strand.
TAATCCTAATTGTTTTTCACTATGAGTATAAAACAGTGTGCATAAGTTACCAGTACATATAATGATATATCTCTAATTAGTCGCTATAAAATAGATGAATTTCTCGGCTGAATGATTTAAAGGCATGACAACCTATTGTTGTGTTCTTGTTTGTGAACACAAGTAGTAGTAATAATAAGACAAACCACGATATGAGAGGAAATAGTTATATTTACAGGAAGAGTATTTTCAATTGAGAGACTTTTAGTATTATTGATAGAGTAAGGATATACTTCAACAATAGGAACGGCTCTTCTGGTCTGACTCGTAGACTGATCTCAGACTGATCTGGACTGGAGTATTTGTTGACCGCCCCACATTACAGGCAAGTGTGGCACAAGGCCTTTTTTATGGTGGATCCAGGCGCAGAGCCGTAGCCCACACGCGCCCGGCATTTCCCAAAAATGCCTACGGCCCCGTCGGCATTCCCCTTATTAGAGGCGCCTCAGGCGCCGGGCAATGAACCAAACCTCCCCGAAGGGAGCAAAAGCCTGGGGGGAAGGCCCCCTGAGGCCGTAGGAAAATCCCCAGGCACCGAGACACACTCTGCCCGAACCGCGTCCCGATAACACGGCCGGCCAAAGTGCTACCCAGCACCTGGAGAGGTCCAGTCTGAAATCAATTTGTCACCAAAATGATCGCGACCGGAGCCTCTTGGTATTAGAGCTACTGCCATATATGGTAGATGGCCTAGCTCATTATGCTGAAAAGGTAGGTGATACCCAACACCTATCAAGCGTTATTTTATGCATAGGGTTTAGGGAATTGCATTGATCGTACGTTCATATTAACATTCATTGTATTGTTTTTTGTTTGAGTTTTTTTTGCATACGGTCCCTTCGAATACGACAAATTTTTAAACACATATATTTGAGCTATAGAGCTTAACAGATACAACTATTCTGGATCAGGGTGAATCTGGGAATTATGTCAATGAAGCGGTAGTTCATAATCTCCAGAATTCGAACATAACCATGAGATGTTGTTTAATGTCATATCTGGAAAACCTATTTTATAGGGTTTGATCTTACCCCACTGCAGAGGATACAGTTATCATATTCTAAGCCTTACTGACATGGGGGGGGTGATGCACTTGCTACATCGATGTACAAATATATAAATCGAAAATGTGGTATCAAGTTAATAATTCATCAATCAATTATTTTGGGATAGAACAAGATATTTTCAGATATCTCCCCTAATCTAAGATAATTCCACGGATGGTTCCACGGCTTCATTACGAAGTTTTCTCTGACATCTTGAACCAAAATGTCAACGCGTGCAATGCTCTCAAAATTAATAGATGTACCTTTTTCAAAACTTTGTCTTTCGTGGAACCCTGAGATGGGCTAATGACCAACGTTTAAGAACTGCTGAGCTAGAAAAAAAGAGAAAGGCAGGTAATCATTCAGCGCTTTTTACTCGAAATTTGACGACTACGTGAATCAAGAAATTTTATAAGGCTCTGCATGGTAGGAACATTGATTTGCTTTTGTTTAGTGAGTTGTAAGTTCATTGACTATAATGCCTCAAGTGAACCCACGTGGTTTCACTCAGCGAAATGGGAAAATGAGCATCGGTTTGATGTTCGTTATTTTTTACTCAACCAACAGGTGGACAGATTTAGAGATATAGAAAACTTGATTCAAAATCTATGTTTCATGGGCCGAGTGGATAGAGTGTTCGCCAATGGTCCAGGAGGCTGCGGTTCAATCCTAGGTCGAGCCGTATGAAAGACTTAAAAAATGGTACTTGATACCTCCATGCTAAACACTCAGCAATATAAGGTACGTATTAAGGGTAAAAGTGGAGCAATCCAGGGAAAGGAGTTGCGCCCTCCCCTACACCTCGGTGTAGTAGCTATTGAAAAGGAGCCTTTTGGTTGCTCTCGACTACGGTCGCCAAATTTACTTACTTACAGTTGCTGAAAGTCTGGTGATTATTTCAGGTATACGTTTCCATCGACCGCGTCAATCTCTTTGGGTAGTAAACAAAGATTATTTTACAGAGACTTGATTAGTTTGAAAATACTGGAATTTTACTCTGCCCTGATTGGTGAGTCTGTAGAATATGCTGATTACACCTCTGCAAAGAGGTAAGAATACACTGCAATAAATGCTGGTCAGGCTCCAGTCTGGGCGCTTTGGAAAATGTGGCGTATCCCTTCATTACCATTACTCCTAGTTCTATTTTGAATCGGATGGTAGTATCAATTAGAGCCCCATCTCTGGATCAAATAAAACAATTCAATCATTGACTATAATTGAAACAACTCAGCTGTGGTTTCAAATAATAGATTGATAATAAATAAAATTATTTGTATTAGATAGCAATTCATGAAACCATTTAACTGTGTGCAAATAATAATGTTGAATTGAATTATTAGTGTCAGCAATATTTGAAACCAGTTAGTGTCCTGAGTATGACATTAAAATGCATCTGATATTGAGGGCTCAGCCGTAAGGCTTGGGGAGGGTGGAGTACCTTTTGATTACCAAAACTTTCTCAGCACACTCGACTGGAGTTGTAGAAAACTCTAATTGCATCACCGCAGAGGGGTGAGACCCCCCCTCCCTGAGTGGTAATACCAGTTAGGATACTATCACTGAGTCAAATAGAACTAATCAATCTTTTTCTAGGGATTATTATCATATTTACCAACCCCTCCGCTCGGGCAAGATATGACACAAAGTCAATTTTTAAGTGGAGTTTTACAGGTTTTAATTCAGAGTTTTCCTTCTCGTAGACTAGTTGCCTCAGCCAGGCTGAAGAACCCAGTCTGCCCAATTATTTACCCATTGCTGGAGGGAGAATAATTTGTTGCATGCTCATAATCATAACAACACAATAATAATGACGCAGGAAGACTTCTTTATAAATATATGTACTTCTCACATTATTGTAAGGGTTCGAAAAGGGTTACTCAAGGTTTGCGTGTGAGAGGGAGTTGGAGACCGAACAGAAACGGCAATATTTTCACCTCCCATTCTTATGGCCGTCAACGTTGTGTCTTTCTCGTTCTCCAGGGCTGATCAACCGCCCAGATCTGCTACATCTTATCATCAACTTTTCTGCACCCCACTCAATCAGGATCCCCGAGCACCTTCGGCCTGCTTTCCCTACCACATCTTGTCTATAACTCCGTCTGATCTCTAACTGTAACTGTCTGACTTCTGTCTTGACTGAGTTATATAATAGTTCACTCAGTCGCCTACTCGATTTTTGGAATCGCATGTTGGATCGTCATCAAGCGGAAATAACTGTCATGCAGTTCACAGGTCACTCTCTTCCGGTGCATCAGTCTATGAGTGTACCATGGGAATTTTTTAGCTCGTCCCATTTCATCAGCCAATTTCTGCCCACGCTATTTCCTCTCATAACTGCCATTAGAATGTGTCACTTCCTTCCGGTGCATCACCTTGGAATGGCATTTTTGTCCGGGTCGAAGGTCAAAATACAACAAATTGGATTCCTACCTTTCCCAAGGGTATTAGTGCTACGTGAAATGCAATTAGTCTCGTCCAGTATTTGAACTCATGTCGCCGTGTCCATTTCCTACGACGATAACCATTACACCACGGGCACCTCCATTCTAGGGATTATTATATAATAGTTTTTTAAACAATAGAGCTGTGTGCAAGTTGTTCGAATTAGATAGGAATACTTGATAGAAGTATTAAAGTTAGATAGCAATACTTGAAACCATTTAATTTTGAGCAAAGAAATGAACACTGGTGTGTTTAAAAACAAAATTACCAACGAACTATTCCCATACAAATTATACACACACACACACACACACACACACATATATATATATATATATGGAATGGATGTGGCATTAATCGATCGTCAACTTTTGATATACCATTAAACTAACTCAACCTAACCTAACCAAGCTATTTGACTGGTCATATTAGTAGCTCTAAAGAGAGTAGACTTATGTTATGTACTCGGTGACTCATCTAGGAGGAGAATGCGACTTAAGTTCAATTCTGAAGCGAAATTTACCATGTTTAAATTTTGAGATTTTATCTTTCCCCTCGAGCGGTTGCCATATCTACGTTAAAGAGTCCAGTTTGTCCTACTATTTACCCATAATTTGAAATAGAAAAATTGGACGTATACCTTTCCCAAGGGTATTAGAACTCTGTGAAATAGACACAACTTTTTCTAAGATTTGAACTCGGGTCACCATGTTCATTTCCTACAATGATAACTGTTGCGGCACAAGTGTCCCCTTAAGGAAGTCTGCGTAAAGCTTTGTACATCAACGATGAAACAAACGAAATGAACCAATATTTCTGCAACCCTATCTCTATTTACAAAGCTACATACCGATTTCTCTTGGGATCATAATTAATTTAAGTAGAAGGGCAGCTTATATAGTACACTAATGGTTTCAAATTTTGGGAACTGAATTCATTTATCATGATAAGGCAAAATTATTTATTTGAAGAAAGAAAGAAACTAAATTTTGGAAAGAAAGAAAGAAAGAAAGAAAGAAAGAATTGCAAATGATCGAAAGAAAGAAAGAAAGAAAAAAATAAAGAAAAGAAAATAATGGAAGGCATGATAAAAGAACCAAGCAAGAAAAAAAAAACGGTGAAAATGGAATGAAAGAAAGAAAGAAAATGGAAGAAATGCCAAGAAAGGACAAATGAAAGAAATTAAAATAACGGAAAGCTCGCAAAAAAAGAAAAAGAAAAAAAAAAAAACAGACAGAAAGGAATTAAGAAAGAAAGAAAGAAAGAAAGAAAGAAAGAAAGAAAATGGAAGAAATGCCAAGAAAAGACAAATGAAAGAAATTAAAATAACGGAAAGCATGCAAAAAAAGAAAAAGAAAAAACAAAAACAGACAGAAAGTAAGAAAGAAAGAAAGAAAGAAAGAAAGAAGGAAAATGTAGATAATGGAAGGAATGCAAAAAAAAAAGTAAAAGTTAGAAAAACTAAAAAATAAACCAATAAATAAATAAATAAATAAATAAAATGGAAGCTTGACAAAAATAAAAGAAAAAAGGGAAGTGAAAACAATGGAAAACATCAAAATGAATACATAAATTCGTATTGTCACGTGGTCTCCCACTGAGAGGAAAGAAATAAGAAATTTCCCCTACCCTTCTGTGTTTGAATTAACAGGCCTCAAAGACTGACCGTTAAAAGGAGGAATAAGGAATGTAGGTCAACTCCTTGGCCTGCCTGTTGAAGGAAGTAACGAATGTAGATCAAGCTATCTGTACTCCGTAACCTCACCCGGGGGATAGAGAAGGGGATATATAGTAGTCCGAATGAATCACCTAACAGGGTGAAGGAAGAAGAAAGAGGCTAAATGATTGGCCAAAACCCTAAAGCCGGAAGCACCCATTTCGTCAGCGGAAATAGGAACGAAGAATGAGGTTTTCGGGACAAAGGTCGCCGTGAGAGGATGGGTGATCTGATGCCCAAACTCCCGGCGAAGAAGCAGAGCCGGGTTTCAGGACAGTAGTTGGAGTGACTAGATGTATTGAAACTGTCGCCGAAACTCCGGGGAAAAGCGGAAAGAATTTTGGACAAGAAGATAAAGTACCTTCAAGCCAAGCTATACAGAATCTCGTTAGCCCGTAAAAGAAAAAAAAAACTCTCAGAAGAAACCCGTCGATGAAACTAAGTAAACCTTAAAACCGTTTTCTCCCTCCACCCATCCTATGTATTGCATTTGTATGCTCTCCCTCTCAATTTAAAGAAAGAAGAAAGAAAGAAAAAAAAGGAAGAAAGAAAGACATTTGTATTTGATGTTGTCCGCTGGTAATATAGCCGGCACCTTAATATTTGTCTGTGTCTGCACGTATTAAAAAACTTGTTATATTTTATATGTCCCCTTGTGTCGAAATTCATTCATTGTGTTGTTTGCCTATCGAATTGCCTTTTCTTTTTGCATATTCCTTTTCAGCTTCATTCGCTTTAATTTATTCTCGCTAAATGTCCTATTCGCCTTTGAAAATATTAAACGGGAAATTGGAATTGTCGACTACGATAAATAATAATATTATATCTAAACCTAGAGGCCCATATCTTCCGTTATCCTTGGGGTAGGAAGACGAAGTGGTCTGATGGGTGTGTGTGAACGTGAAAAATGGAAACCCCTTGCCAGCGACGTTCAGTCTACCCCCAAATCAACCTCCACATTATCTGCCAGTTCCCCATGTGCCCGAAGAAGGAATCTTAACTGGAACTTATTTTGCCAGACTGCCCCGACTTCACACGTGCGAAAAATAAACTCCCGTCCTTGGATGAATATTTTATGCCGCGTCACAGTATCGACAATTCACCAAATATCTTTTTGTCCTGTCATTGCTGAAGTAAACAATGACTAAATTTTTGGTCCCCTAATTTTATTATGTAATTTTCGAACATGTTCTTAGTATACAAATCTTTAAAAAAATTTAAACTTTACGAAGAGGTCACTTAGTCGAGAGAGGAAGATCAGATTTAGTCTTGATTAGCTAGAAAAAATGAACTTGTCATCAAGTCGATTTTACACTTTCAGTGGATCCTTTTTTGAAAATAAAGGAAATAAAAATAATTGACAAATAGTTGGATCTTGCTTAAGACCTGAAAAATCTGTGAAGTTTGAAGGTGACGTTGATTCAATTTGTAGTTAGAACAGTCCCCAAAGAAATGGGAACAGAAACGTGACGGTGATACCACTCGTGGTGCATTTGGACCAATCCCCAAAAGATTAGTAATGCGACTGGAAGATGTGGAAATCAGAGGACAAGTAGAAACCATCCAGACTATAGTATTATCAAGATCGGCCTGAGTAATGAGTAGAGTCCTGGAAACTTGAGGAGACTTACTGTTACCCAAACTCTAATGAGCAACCATCAGCTAACGCTGGCGTGAAAAACTCACAAGGGAGTAAATAATGATTATTGAAATTTGGTCATACGCCACGGAATTGCATGTGTTGGTTGTTTGGAGATAGAGATGAAACGGCTTATAATAATAAAGGAATGCGGCAACTAGCACAAAAGGAATACAAGAGTAGGCATGACTGAGTAGGAATGGCGATCCACTGGGAATAGTGCAAGAGATTCAAATTGGACCAAAATGTACCCGTGGTGTAATGGTCATCGTTGTAGGAAATGGACACGGCGACACGAGTCAAATCTTGGACGAAGCTGATTTTGTTTCACATAGCACTAATACCTTTGGAAAAGGTATGAAATGATTTACATGATTTGATTTCTTTGTTTAATGTCATATCAACCTTCATTGGTTACTAAATTAAATGGCAAATACATTCCTATAGAAGAACAATAGTAATACAATTGAACCTTGAGCCGGGAAAAGAAGGGATATCATACTTTTACTTCTCCGAAAACGAACGTTATAGCGCCACTGGAATTTGAAATCGTTTACTACGAAGTCTCAGTTTAATATAGCCATAATACGAATACGTAAAATGTTCATTTTGCTTAGAAATCCCGAAACACTGACGATTTTCTTTAGTTCAGGTACGAAACGTTTATTGACTTCTTGAGTTTAGTCTTTCAACACGAGGAGAGAGAGACACAATTTTTACTATGCTGACTGTTCCATCTGACCCAACAAACGCACGGTGCATCCCGTAGTCCCCAGCTGGACTGCTCTGGCCCAGGTACAAATCCCAACTAGCCTCGTTCAGAGTCGAATCTCAACTCACTGACCCAACAAACGCACGGTGTATCCCGGTTCAAATCTCAACTCACTGCTTTTTTCAGAAATCACCAAAATTCCCAGCCCATCTCTTCCGGGCATGACGTCATTCACACCGCAGTCCCATTTTGTATCTGCGGTTTTTATTATGACATTTGTGATTGTCACATCCTCCGCGCGTGAGCGTGAACACCTGCACTAAGAGTTGAACAGTTCAAAGCCTAACCAAACCGAATGATAAGATATACCTAACGAAAAATGATAGTATAAAAAAAAAATCATTCCGCAATTATATAACATCAGTCCTGAATGTTAGCAATTACTCCACCAGGTGGAACTGAAGTTAAGTGGAAAAATCGACACCATACAGACCTGAGAACTGTTCAAATCGGTTGAGATACTGAGTAAAGTGTTGAAAACAGCAATTTCCACAAAAAAGCACCAGTCAAAACTCGAATGAAAAATCTCAAGGAGTGAAATAATAATTTGTAGAAAATGTAGCTTTAGTTAACTCTTCTTACGACAGATTTAGACAGTTATATGGTTTCAAAAATTACTATCTAATATTAAAAATTTACGAGCAATTATATTAATATTTCTATTGAATCGTGTTAACCATTGCACACAGTTATATGATTTTATGTATTCCTATATATTATTGGTGATTTTCAGACATGTATTTAACCCATTTTTCAGTGGGTAGAATGTTCGCCAATAGCCTCGGAGACCGGGGTTCAATCCCAGGTCGAGTCATACGAGACACGAAAATGGTACCTGATGCCTCCTTGCTTAACACTAAGCATTATAAAGTACGTATCAAGGGTAAAGTGGAGCAATCCAGAGAATGGAGTACTTCCCTCCTCTACGCTTTGGTGTTGTTGTTGAAAAAGAGGGCTTCGGGTCACCGTCGGCTACGGTCGCCAACTTAGAATTTAACCAATATCGGAGATCCTTATAGATAATACGTTCTCCCTAGTTATCCAAAAGTGGACCTTTCTGCTATTCATGTTAATCCTAATACACAATTTTCAAGCAGTCATATCTGAGACAAATAAAATAACAAGAGGAACAGAGATCATCCAAAATTCAGCAATGCTGAAAATCTGCCAGGATTTGTAAAACAGTCTCGGAGACCTGAGTTGATTTGCTGTCATTCACACTTTAGTGGAAAAACAAAACAAACACTTCTAAAAACTAATGTTAAAAACTGGCATGTATGAAAATAGTTATTTGTAAAAAATACATCTTCAAGTAACAATTCTCAAAGTATGTGATTGGCAAGCAATTATATGGTTTCAAGTGTCTCTATTAAATAATGATAACTACCTATTTACACTGGGTTTTATTGTGAAAGTATTCCCATATAATAATAATAATTATAATAATAATTATAATATATGTTTCAAGAAAAGAGGGAGGAAGGGGACTTGCCAGCATTAAAGACAGCGTTGACGCATCGATACAACGACTCGAAGACTATATACAAAAACACGAAGGAGGACTCATTACAGCCACCAGAAATGATACTGAGAACACGATGAACAACAGAATGACAATAACTAGGAAACAAAAATGGGAAGGAAAACAACTCTATGGGCGGTTTAAACGACTAATAAACAACATCTCACACGACAAAACCTGGACATGGCTAACTAAGAAAAGGGAACTTTAAGAGAGAAACAGTATCTCTCCTAATAGCAGCACAAGACAGCGCCGTAAGAACCAATCATATCAAGGCGAGAATAGATAAGACTCAACAAAATAGCAAATGTAGGCTATGTGGTGACAGAGATGAAACCATCAATCACATAATAAGCGAATGCAGTAAATTAGCACAGAAGGAGTATAAGGCGAGACATGATTGGGTCGGCATGGTGATCCACTGGGAAATGTGCAAGAAATTTCAATTCGACCATACAAACAAATGGTACATACACAACCCAGCACCTGTCCTAGAAAACGACACGCATAAATTCCTGTGGGACTTTAACATACAAACGGATCATCACATCCCGGCCAGAAGACTAGACCTTATAATAATCAACAAAAAAAAAAAAGAGAATTTGCAAAATTGTTTACTTTGCTGTCCCGGCGGACCACAGAATAAATCTGAAGGAAAGTGAAAAGAAGGATAAGTACCTCGACCTTGCTAAAGAATTGAAAAAGCTATGGAACATGAAAGTAACGATTGTGCCAATTGTTATTAGTGCGTTAGGAAAATGATTATTAAGAAAATGATTATTAAAAGGCCTGGAGGACTTGGAAGTTAGCGGACGGGTAGAGACTATCCAAAGGACAGCATAGCTAAGAACGGCCAGAATCCTGATACGATTCCTGGAGATTAGAGGAGACTGGCTGTCACTCAAACTCCAGTGAAAAACCATCAGCTAACTTATAATAATCAACAACAAAAAAAAAAAGAGAACTTGCAGGATAGTGGATTTTGCTGTCCCCATTTATCACAGAGTAAAATTGAAAGAAAGTGAATAGAAGGATAAATACTTCGACCTTCCTAGGGAATTTAAAAAAATGTGGAACATGAAAGTGACGGTTATACAAATTGTAATAGAAACTCTCGGTACAGTCACCGCGAGATTAGTACAGGGGCCGGAGGACTTGAAAATAAGAGGACACGTGGAGACCATCCAAATTAAAGCGTTGTTGAGATCGGCCAGAATACTGAAAAGAGTCCTGAAGACTTGAGGAGATATGCAGTCACTCAAACTCCAGTGAGAAACCATCGGCTAACGCTGGTGTGAAAAACTCGAATAAATAATAATTATCATGACCATTAGAATCTCTCCTGGAAAATGAGACGCACAAACACCTCCAGGAATTTGAGATTCAAACAGATCACCTAATCTCGGCCAGATGACCAGACCTAATATTAGTCAACAAAAAAAAAAAAAAAAAAAAAGAAAGAGAACTTGCCGAATTGGGAGAAGAGACCAGAGGAAACTTGCTATCTCTCGAACTCCTGTGAAAAACCATCGGCTAAATCTTGTGTGAAAAACTCTCAATAATAATAATGATGATGATGATGTTTGATGTTTACTGCTTCATAGATGAGAACCTAATAAAGGCCAGCCAAGTCAGCTGGTGCTGTAGATTACACTGACTGCAACTCTGTAGAGGCGAAAGACACCACCCTACCAAGTGTCATGCCCAGAGCACTAAACAATCTGAGAGTGAGGCTCCAATCTTAACTGGAATTACTCCCAGGACCATTCTGAACTAGTTTGGTAGTACCTGATGGGTCTAATACAACTGTTTGACAAGTTAACAATGTACCAAGAAATAAATAACTTTGATTTGAATAGTTGATAATCCGTGGTAATTCTTGAAAACATTTGTGTGCAAATGAATGTAGTGTTGAAAAGAATTATCTGTGTTTAATAGCAATACTTGGAAACATCTCTAACTGTGCGCAAATAAAACTATTAATGTGTGCAATACTTGAAACGACTTCCCTATGCGGAAAGAAATGATTAATATTAAATATAGTTGTTAGTGTTAGCAATACTTGAAAGCATTTAACGGTATACAAACAATAGCAATACTTGTGTGCAAAGATAGCTCTAATTCATTTATGGAGGTGCCCGTAGTGTAATTGTTATCGTCGTAGGAAATGAACACGGCGACACGAGTTCAAATCCTGGACGAGACTGATTGCATTTCACATAGCGCTAATACCCTTGGGAAAGGTATGAATCCAATTATTCTCCCTTCAGCTATGGGTAAATAGTAGGACAGACTAGGTTCTTCAGCCTTGGTTAGGCAACTAGGCTAGGAGAAGGAAAACTCTGAATTCAAACCTGTTCAATTTTCAATCACATCATATATATGTGCAAACAAATGATTGATGTTAAATTGAATTATCAGTGTTACAAAGCATTTCTCCAAGCCATTTACTGTGTTGTGACGTTACCGCTTCGGCCCACCATACGTCAACCTTCTCGATCCATTTCTCTTCTTTACGGCCGATGATCAACTACTGGTTCCGATAGGGGTAATGCACATTTCTTGCCACTACAAGAATACAATCGAGGGAACAGGAGAAAAAAAAAAAGAACAAACAAACAAACACGAACAATATGCTTGGGGTTAACTCAAGAGCAGAAAGGGAGTTATGCAACACCTTGTGCATGTGCAGACTAACGCTAGTGTGGATTCTAGCGAACTTCTACAAAGCTACTGGAATGCAGACTCATCTTCCCTCACTGTGGCTGGACCCTCTTGTCATGCTGACTCGCCTCTCTGCTACGGTGTCCGGAGTCGACCGCCTCTGTCCGGTCCCGTCGCCAACTGCCACTTCGAGCCCAACTCTCTTCTTGCGTCCCCTTCCACTTCCGGTCACGCCGAGATTTCAAGTCCAAAACCCTTTGTCTGGTTTCGCGCCAAAACAGACAAAGGAATCGTCTGCTTGGCGGGCCACCTACATAGTGTTACAGTGTGCAAACAAATGAACTGTGGCTCGTCTAACAATGTTATCTACGAACTATTCGTCTACTAGTCTAATATTTAATATATAAATAAACAGGATTTGGCCTTAAATAACTTAAAATGATTGATATACCGTAAAATATATCAAATCAAGCAACGTAATTAGGACTAATATTTTTGACTAGGTGTGACTTCACGCTTCCCAGGGATCCAGAATTGGAACCTCAAAAGAGAATGATCTTTCGTGTGATTCACCAAACAGTTTTTAGGTAAGTTTAACAGAGGCTAACTCAATCACTATCTCTTCAAAGGAAATAGGGCAGATTATTGCATCGAACGAAAATATCAAATTGCGATGCATATAATGCGGATGATAAGTTTTTTTTTAGTGGGGGGAATAAAATAGAAAACGAACATTGATTGAATCATGATTAAAAACCATGACAAAATATTTTCTTAGCGATGACGACTCATTTCATAAGATTTTTTGGCTGCCATCAGTCCCGAGAGACCCCATGGATCTGCGCCTGGATCTCGGGCCATGCTTGGACAAGGTTGTATGGAAGACCAGCAGTAGCATATGTCCTTGTTCTTCACGATACGGTTAAAAGGGAAGGTGACATAGAATTATTCCTATCTAATAATTACAATTTTCAAACATCTATTTGACTTATAGATGCTACCCGACTAGATACTACAATTATGAATCAGAATGGACTCGGAAATAATAGCAAAGACGAGTCTCCATCTGTAGGGACAACAGATCCAAAACTGGAGCCTCACTTGTAGATGCTCCTAAATGACATTCTCTAAACAAAGTTTTCTGGTAAATCATGACGGAGGTTCACACAATCACGGAAATAAGAAATGCATTTACTAAGTAGTTAATCAAAATAGCTGATTACGACGACTATAATGAAGTTGTCTCTTTTTTTTTATCGAGAATTTAAATAAAAATGGAAAATTGTGATGGTTGCTGAAAAAAATTCGAAACCTTTCAAAGATTTAAGAATTGTCACATACTTCTCACTTCTCAGTCAATCGGAGGGGTGTCAGCGAGAAGACACGTAAGACAGGAGTGAGGCCAGGTGACCGCCGGGCTGAGAACTGCCATGAATCAAGCTCCCGTCAAAGATAAACGTAGTGTCAATCATAGCCGTCATCCGCCTCTCTCTCTCTCTCTCTCTCTCTCTCTCTCTCTCTCTCTCTCTCTCTCTCTCTCTCTCTCTCTCTCTCTCTTGCCACAATTTCGACCCTTTCGTAGTAATAAAAAAAGAGTTTATATTTTTATAAACAAGTGATATTGCCTCTTCATTATGGATATACAACGTATGGCTCTTTTTCTAGATGAGGTTTAGATATTTTTGAACGACTTTCGTATTGTATAGTGGCCGGAAGTATATTATTCGGGGACGTTTTGGCGAAATGACACAGCCGGCTTCTGGACCTGCATATTTGCATACACACGCACGTGCCTATTCAAAATATGAATATTCAAAATGCATACAGAATGAATAAAAGCGTCGATCAGCAGTCCATTAGCAGTTCACTTTTACATGCCGTCACATATGTGTCATCAGCGCTTCCATCGACAACAAACAAGCCCGAATGCCGCCAATTCTAGCAAACCCTACACGTATCAAGATTAAGGCATAAAACTAAAACACGTCAATCATTCAACGACCTTGTGCCTGACTTGTCAAGAACACCCAGACTTAGACAGAGTGACTCCTATTTGTACTTCTGATTTTTTTTAACATATACCCAGTTTTCCCTCTTCTTATAAACTGTGTCTATATATTTTTTCTCGATCAGTCAAATTCTGATTTTTTTCCCAGGCAAATCCTGAATTTTCTCCGTTTAAAATTATTTGCCCTTGTGCAATGACGCATGCGTCGTTGGCGTCTTCTATTTCAATTCAGTGGGAGCGAAGGAAAATAAAGCAAAAAAAAAAAAAAAAAGAAAAAAGAAAAAAGAAAACAAAAACAAACAAACAAAACAATAAAAACAAAAAGGGCTAAATAAAAACAAAACAAAAGAGATAAATAAAAGACAAGCAAATAGAACAAAAGAGACAGAGAGCTAATAAAATTATGGGCCATCGATATTTGCGCGGTGAAAGAATTCGAAATTGCTTATTCTGACTTCGGTTAAAAGTAACTACATAGCTGTCGCCAGTACATGCAGAAAAACATTTAATGATACACGTGTTATGTATGTATGCCTGTATGAGTTTAAAATATTCTTTAAAATAGAAATATAACCAAATCAAGGAAACAGCATACAGATTTATTTCCATAAAAAAAATTAAATAGACAAAGGATTATTTGTTTTCAAAGTATTGCAAAAAATATAAGAAAACAAACAAACATTCCAAATTAAGAGCACTGACTAACAAGGCAGCAGAGAATGGATGAACCATGGGGAAAAGAAACAAAAACTGGCTTAAATCAATAAATAAATAAACGAAGCAATGGCTAAATGAATAAAGGTTGGCTGGCTGGTTGGTTCATTATAAGGCAGGTCAAACCTTGTTGCGTTATTTGACATCAGAGCCAGTTTATACATTTGTTTCTAATTATATACAGTATAAAAGATATCAAAATATATCTTCAATAATTTTAAACTGGTAAACACTTCATAGAGTCTCTTGTAGAATGACGATTGTCGGAAGTTGAAATCGGCGATCTTAGTTCAAATCCATAACGAAGCTGCATTTCAAATCGTACAAGCGCCTGTCGGAAAGTTGTAAGTAAATAGAGCCAGACAGAGCTCTTTAATCTTAGTATGATAACCAGTCTAGAAGAAGGAAAACTCCAAATTAAAACCAATTGTAGACTTTGAGAGACATAAGCTCAACCATGCTTTTCTTTCTCAAGTTACGTTACGTCCTAACGACTCAACTAGGTTGGTTGGTTGGGTTTTATGGCAGATCAACCTTTGTTAGTAATTTAACGCCAAATCCATTTTAATGTAAATAGTCAGTTGTATTTCAAACAATTCAGTTTAGCATGAGTACACAGTTCAATTGTCAAAAACATTTCTATTTCAAACTATTCAACTTTGTCAAACAGCTCTAATTCAGCAAATTCTGTTTAGTTTAAGTACACATTTTATTTACACACAGTTAAATGTCAAAACAGTTCTCAATTAAACAATTCAGTCAAGTGTAAGCACAGTTTCAATGTCAAAAACAGTTCAATTTCAAACAATTCAGTTAAAAATAAGCACGCAGTTTAAATGTAAGTATAGTTTAATTGTCAAAAACATTTCTATTTCAAGCTATTCAGTTTAGTCAAACAGTTCTAATTCAGACAATTCCGTTTTGCAAAAATATACAGTTTAGTTATATTTAACCTATAGCTAGGGCTCTATCTGGTGCTAAGACTCCGGGCCAGAGTGAACCTGGGAGCAATGGCAAAGATGGGGTACTCCACGTTCCCCAAAGCCCCATCATCTATGGAACCTCACCATCATCTATGGAACCTCACCTCGTGGTGTAATGGTTAAAGCGATGAACTGCGGAATCGTAGTACGCGAGTTCGTACTCCAGTCACGCTATTACGTTCACTTTCGGGCAAATACCCTTGGGAAAGGTATGAACCCCCTTATTCTCCCTCCAGCTATGGGTAAATAGTAGGACGGACTAGGTTCTTCAGCCTTGGTGAGGCAACTAGTCTAGGAGAAGGAAAACTCTGAATTCAAAACCTGTTAAACTCCGCTTAAAAATTGACCTTGTGTCATATCCTGCCCGAGCGGAGGGGTTGGTAAATAGTACCATCAGATTGTTTAGTGTCATATACAGGACACTCATGGGGGGGAGTTCTTACCCCTCTGCAGAGGTGCAGTTAGTGTATACTTCAGCCCCAGCCGACTGGGCAATCAACTAGCTTAGATGGCCAGTGAAGCACTTCACACGTTGTTGCAATGTTAATGTTTAAAGAGATAATATCGTTCAAAATCATTTTAAATCTTTTCTTAAATCGATTTATTCGACCTATAGACGGGACCATGGAAATTACTAACACTACGAGTCAAAGTGGACCCAGGAGTGATGAAAATTAAGAAGTGTCTTCACAATCATCATCATCATCATCATCATGTCGTACCGCCAGCACGGATATCCCTGACCCTCTCTCGCCACTTGTCCCTGTCGTTCGTCGCCTCTGGCAGGTCTTCAGAGCTACATCCCGTATCTTCACTTAGCTGCTGTATGTATGTTTGAGCCGGTCTTCCTGCTTTTGCTCGGCCATATGTGGGGGTCCATAGGAGTACATCACTTATGAGCTCGTCCCAGCTTCTCCAGCAGTGTCCTGCGGGTGTGTGTGTGCTAACAAAGGTACCCCGCAAAAACTATTACCGACGAAGACTACGCCGATGACATAGCGATTCTGGCAAATACACCCAACCAAGCCGAAACACTACTGCATAGTTTGGAACAAGCTGCTGCAGGCATCTGCCTCCATGTCAATGCAGACAAAACTGAATACACGTGGTTTAATGAAACGGGCGACATTTCCACACTAGACGGAATCTCTCTGAAACTGGTTGACCAATTCACCTACCTAGGAAGCAGTGTCTCATCAACCGAAAAAGACATCGACACGCGGCTAACGAAGGCATGGACAGATATCGATACGCTCTTGATCATATGGAAGTCAGACCTGACCGATAAAATGAAATGCAGTTTCTCCCAAGCAGCAGTCGTGTCGATACTGCTATATGGATGCACTACTTGGACGCTAACAAAACGGGTGGAGAAAAAGCTAGACGGCAAATAGACAAGAATGCTGCGAGCAATACTGAACAAGTCCTGGAGGCAACAGCCCACAAAACACCAACTATATGGCCACTTACCTCCCATCTCGAAAACTATCAAAGTTAGATAAATCAGACACGCAGGACACTGCTAGAGAAGCAGGGACGAGTTCATAAATGCTGTACTCCTATGGATCCCCACACATGGCAGAGTCTCCACAATACATAGAATATAAAACTGGAGCCACACCATCAAATGTATTTTAGTATCATATTTAGTACACAAATGAATAACGAAGAAATATATACTTAAGTGCCCCCCGTCCACAGGCATACACACACATAAACAAACAAAAACAAAAAACATAAACAACAGGCATATGTGTTATATAGTGGCCTAATTAAGAAATGATGAAGCATGACAGTGAGTAAAAAAATATAACTCTTACAAATTTATTTATCAAAAGGGTCTGAAGTTGAAGTTATCTTCTCGTTGTGCCATATTCCGGCGCCCACTTAGCACTTCCTCTGCTTCACTGACATGGCGGCCACTGCCACTGTCTGGGTACCCGCTGGTCGCTCCCGTGATTCTGTGTCTCTGTGTATGATGTGACTGCGTGACTGACCGTTCTAACATGGGTACCCGTGTATATATGGTGTAATGGTTATCTTCGTAGGAAATGGACACGGCGTCACGAGCTCAAATCCTGGACGTGACTGATTGCACTTCATATAGCACTAATACCCTTGGGAAAGGTATTATTCTCCCTCCAGCTATGGGTAAATAGCAGGACAGACTAGGTTTTTCAGCCTTGGTGAGGCAACTAGTCTAGGAGAAGGAAAACTCTGAATTAAAACCTGTTAAACTCCGCTTAAATATTGACCATGTATCATATCCTGCCCGAGCGGAAGGGTTGGTAAATATATATATAATTTCATAACACCTAATCGTTCTTCTGGTTGTCGGCTCACGTGAGCTGAGTCCACTTGTTTACACGGGTGCATCCTGTGTAGAGAAATCCTTGATAGATGGCTCTTTCAAAAGTCAATATGCAACATAGGCATCTAGTAATCTTGTGGTGTAATGATCATCTTCATAGGAAATGGACACCGTGAGCTGAGTTCACATCCTGGACGAAACTGTTGCTAATCCCTTTCGGAAAAGTAACATTTTTGACCAGTCAGCTGGGGCTGTAGAATACCCAAACTACATCTCTGCAGAGGGGTAAGACCTCCTCCCCAAAGGGTGTCCAGGTAATGCCACAAAATAATCTGATGGTGAGGTTCCTGTAATGATTGAGTAGCCCTTCATTACCATCGCTCCCAGCTCAACTTTGGCCTGGAGTGGTAACACCTGATAGGATCCTATTTATGGGTCAAATAGAACTAAAGTGCGTACTTATGTTAAACTGAATTGTTTGAATTAGAAGTGTTTTTGTCATTGAAACTGTGTACTTATGTTAAACTGAATTGTTTGAAATAGAACTTTTTAGACATTTAACTGTGAGTAAAAAAATACTACTCTCACACTAAATTGCTTGAAATTGAACTATTTATATGTATAAAAGTGGATTTGGTTGATGGTTGATGTGCCATAAAACCAAACCCAACTAAACTCTGCTACATTATGTCGGATAATATTGCTGGGTTTGAATAAGTAAATAAACTAAATGACTGGTCAGCCTAAATACACAGTCAAAATAATTTTAAAAAAATCCCAGACAGCGTTATAGCCATCCTTTGAAGTTTATGCCAGGCAATATGGAAATGTAGGTGAATGTTTTTTAGTAATAAAATGATAACTCAACAATGAGCGGTCATTGTGCATTCGACGGTCTGAGAGGGTAGATGTTACAACATAGAGATCGTTTGAGTGAAGGAGAGTGTGTCCGACCATCAGCCCGTACTGTCAGAAAGTTTGGATTCCCCAAATTGAAGTTTACTTGGTATTAGAAGCGAGCAATAATAAGTATCTAATTGTAGGCCTCTTACTTTCTTTTCCTCCTTGCTTCAAAAATCAATTTAAGGATAAATAATAAAAGTGAAATTGAAATTTCTTGTGTTGGTGTAGGTTATTATTTATATGATGAGGGAAATATCTTGCACCCAGAAAGAAGACGGAAAGCAGCAGGTTTATCAGAAAACTACGTGAATAAACGAGAATCCGAACATCCTCTGCAGTAAATATTGGTTAAGTGTTACTCTCCGAAAAACCATCATTCAACATAGTAGTCAAAATCGTCTGTCCGTCACACCTTTCACACAGCCATTTGTCCTTGTGTCTACAGCGGTACAGAAATAGTATGTTACCCATGCAAAATTCGTCGTATTAGGGTCGCGGTAAACGGATGGAGAAAAACTTGACAGCAATTACAGAAGAATGTTGCGAGCAATATTGAACAAGTCATAGAGACACCACCCCACAAAGCAGCAGCTATATGGCCACCTACCACCCATCACCAAAACTATCAAAATTAGACGAACCAGACACGCGGGACTCTGCTGGAGAAGAAGGGACGAACTCGCGAGTGATGTACTCCCGTGGACCCGTTCACATGGACGAGCAAAGGCAGGACGTCCAGCTCAAACCGACATACAGTAGCTCTGTGCCGATACGGGATGTAGCCCTGAGGATCTGCCGAAAGCAATGGACGATAGGGAGGTGTGGTGAGAGAGGGTCGGAAATATCCGTGCTGATAGAGCGACACGATGATGATGATGATATTGCACACGCCAGGCACTCAGAACGACGCACATTCAGTAATGGATACGTTGTAGGGCAAACAGAGCTCTTTGGAAACAAGTCTACGAGAAGGAAAACTCAGGATTAAAACCTGTTAAACTCCTAGTTCTTTCATATTTTGCAAATCTTTGGCTTTCTTTTTTATTAGTTACTCGTGAACATGAAACATAGAGAATGGTTAAAAAAGTTCCCAGACTTTTTTCGTATGCCCACTTTTATTGATAGTACACACATAAAACTCTAGTCCCCTTCGAAGTAATCTGCCCCGGCTGCAAATCACTTGTTATACTGTTCCATAAACCTCTGGAAGGCCCCATTGAAAAATATTACCTAATCTATTGAAGGATTCACACACACATTCACATACACACACATATACACTAAACACATATATATTTGTATTTAAAGATATAGGTATTTATAAATCATCAGATTTATTATTATTTTCATTATTGCTATTATCTCCATTGGAGTTTTTCAGATCACCATCAGCAGATGGTCCTTCACCATATTTACCCAACCCCTCCGCTCGGGTAGGATATGACACAAGGTCAATTTTTTTAAGCGGAGTTTAACAGGTTTGAATTCAGAGTTTTCCTTCTCCTAGACTAGTTGCCTCGCCAAGGATGAAGAACCTAGTCTGCCCTACTATTTACCCATAGTTGGAGGGAGAATAATTGGATTCATACCTTTCCTATGTGAAATGCAATCAGTCTCGTCCAGGATGTGAACTCGTGTCGCTGTGTCCATTTCCTACGACGATAACCATTACACCACGGGCACTTCCCTAATGATTGTCCTTCACTGGAGTTTAAGTGACAGCAAGTCTCCTCAAGTGTCCAGGACTCTTCTCGGTATTCCGGCCGTTCTCAATAATGTTGTTTGGATGGTCTCCACTCGTCCGCCAACTTCCAAATCCTCCAGTCCATTTAGTAATCCTTTAGTTACTGTACCAAAAGCACCCATCGCAATTGTTATAACCGTCGCCTTGATGTTCCACAGTTTTTTCAATTCTCTAGCAAGGTCGAGGTATTTTTCCTTATTTTCATATTCTTTCAGTTTTATTCTGTGGTCAGCCGGGACAACTAAGTCGTCAATTTTGCAAATTCTCTTTTTTTTAATTGTTCATTATAAGGTCAGATCTTCTGGCTGAGATTAGGTGATCTCTCTGTCCGTCAAAGTCACATAGGATTTTATGTGTGTCATTTTCTAGGACAAGTGCTGGGTTTATAATCAATTCTTGCGATCATTTTCTTTTATTTCTTATATGTACTTGGTTTTTTATCAATTATCACTGGATTCGTTAATTTACGACAACGAGAAATAGCGTAGATAAGACACGATTTTAAAAAATGGGGATAATTTCTCGGTATGAAATTTACACGCCGGAAAATTCTACTCTCTTAGATTTACCCTTGAAACGTATCTATCTAAACTCGTGGTGTAATGGTTAAAGCGATGGACTGCAGAATCATAGTACGCAAGTTCGAACTCCAGCCACGCCATTACGTTCACTTTCGGGCAATACCCCTGGGAAAGGTATGAACCCCCTTATCCTCACAGCTATGAATTAAATAGTACTACTACTGTTCTTCTAGGATAATACCTTTGGCATTAAATAACCTACAAAGGTTGATATGCCATTAAACAAAGAAACCAACCAAACCACCTAAATTCGCTCATAACAAATACTTAACATATCCAAACACCCAAAATTAATTTTTTTTTAAAATAGTGTTAACAGCTGATATTTTTTCTCCGAGTAAAATATAAAAGAACGTACCTCCTAGCGATTTTCTATGCCTATGTAAACACTAAATTCGCTGCTGTCATCAAAAAAACACAGAAGTGATGTATATGATTTGAAAACAATGACCCAGTTACGGAAGCGTGCAAGGAAAGTTAATTTCGCGCCAAAGCAGCAATATTGCTATGTAATTGCATTTCAATGTCTGATATTACATCTCCAATGATATATGAGACAGGCTGAGACAATGCAATTATTATTTTTGTCTTGAACTTGTCATTTTTTCTAGGTAGGAATAAACATAGATAAAGTTGAAGGCAGAACCTTAATATATATATATATATATATATATATATATATATATATATATATATATATAAGTAAAAGAAGGCAATATTGACATATTTGACAATAAGTAGAGCTTCGTCTCGAAAGACCTATTAGTTCTTCTTAAGAGGCGAAATTTTGTTAAAGAGGTGAAATTTTGGACAAGCGACAAATGATTTGTTTCTAGTAGTGATGCCTTGTATTGGACCAGGCACACTTCAAGGATGAGCTGATAACAGAAGAATAGGGCACCTGTGTGCCTCATAATCTCTCATATAATATTCTTCAGATTTTGAATTCAGAGTATTTCCTTCACCTAGATCAGTTAAGTTACTAAAATAAAGATCACAGTTTTTCTTCCAGTTTACCCCTAGCAGGAGTAAGTAAAAGATCTGTTTTTCACGGTGTCATTTGCATGGGGCAAAACAAAAGCACCACGTATATATCAAAATCGTAAGGAATATATATATATATATATATATATATATATATATATAGAGAGAGAGAGAGAGAGAGAGAGAGAAAGAGAGTTGAAAAACAAATTGATCCAAAAGTGATGAATTTATTACGAAGAAAAAGTGACGTTAAAACGATTCAGTTTTAATGAACCGTCTTTTATTTTTATTTTTCATCCGTTCTATCTCTTAGTAGTTCCATATGTTAAAACATCATTGTGCGTGCCAATCACGTGAACGCTGATTGAATAATTGAATATATGATCTTTCTTTGTATGTATTTTCTCTTCCCTAGTTATTGTGTCTTATTAAACATCCATCGTTGTTCTATCAACACTTGCTTCACCATCTTCAAGTCCTAATAAAGGTTCATTAAAATCAAAACATTTTAACATCGACTTTCCTTCAAATAATAGAATTTAGAATATTTTGATTTTTTGGTTTTTTTTAAACTGTCGGATTCCTTTCCATTATATATATATATATACAAAAGTGATATGACAAATAGGAATATTTATTTTGTATTATTTTTCTTTCTTGTATTGAATTTGTTGTTATTCTCATCTACTTTGGACTTTCGGTCATCGTCAGATGAAACGTTAATAAAAATTGATATGTCAATAATTAAAGAGACCAAACTAAACTAAAACCATTACTAACTTTCACCCCTTGGTGTAAATTTGACATGTTTATAAAATGGAAAAAAGGTAGAAATCATTTGGGACATTTATCTGTTCGTCTCAAAATACTTCTGCTCCATGTCCTCACATTCTACCTGGCATCACCGGATACAGCTATTTGTTATCATTAACTTGCAAACATTTACTTGAGAAGTTAAAATAGCTACATATCTTCTTTACACTGATCAGCCAAAGCCTCTGTGTTCGTGTGAATGTCCAAAGATCCTAGCCAATTAGAACATATCAAGGTTAAGATTTTAGAATAGCTGATGATTTGCTAATATAGTTTCATTTTGCCAATGAACAGTTGACCGCTGAGATCATTTGATCAATATTTTTGCTTAAATGATAGAACTGAAGACGTCAGGTGTTAAGTTATTTGCTTTCTTTGTCTCACACTCAGCAATACGTTATGCCTTCAATAAGTTATCAGACTTTTTTGTACAGGCATTAAAAACTGTCGTAGACTCTTGAAAATTCAGTATCTTATTGCTATACATATTATGAGATGACTGACCAATCTTTATGATTTTACGTTCAAATGAACAGCTACAGCAGCAATTGCAATACACCTTACTAAAGCCAAATTGTCACAGCTGGTGAATTTCAAAAATGCAATCTGGACTTTTGAAGAACAATATGCAATAAAATTCTGTTTTAAACTTGGAAAAAATGCCATGCGATGAAAGCTGGATCTACTGCTATGACCCAGACCCAAGAGACAGAGTTCCTAGTGGAAGCATGCTGGCTATCCCAGACCCAAGAAGGTCAGACAGAGCAAATCCACCCTCAAACTTTTGATGATCCTTTTTTGTTGACAGCACTAGCATGATCTACATGCACTGGGATCCCACTGGACAGGCAGTCAACAAGGAATACTATGTTGAGGTTTTAAGGGAGTTCAGGAAAAGATTCGGTCGGAAGAGGTCAGCACTCTTCAAATCGGGTCAGCGGCATTTCCACCAGGACAATGTACCAGTCCACAACTCTATCCTTGTCACAGACTATTTAACCAAGATGGATATCAAGACAGTTCCTCAGCCTCCCTATAGTCCAGAACTTGCTCCCCGTGACTTTTGCTTATTCCCTGCGCTGTTTTTCAATTGCGATGGCTCATTTCATGTCCCAGAACACCGACATCATGAGCTTCTTTACTAACCACTGCTCCCAGAACTTTTTTTTTACGGGAGAGTCAATATGTATTGTTCCATGGCAGCACTATTTTTTGAAAGAACAGTTATCAACTGTTGAGATGATTTAAACATGCGCTGGTATAATCAGAGAATCTGTTTCTTTGAGCCGTGTTAGTTATGCTGTTTTCCACGTACAAATATGTGGTTGATTTTTTTTTTTGCGTATCATTTGCTTCTGTCTGGGATTTTTGAAAACTATACAGTCTCAGTATGTTTGAAGAATTAAACATTAACATTGAAAGGGGAATTTTAAACGTACGACGTCCTAAAATGATTTTTTATGCACCAGCCGAATTCGAGCATCTTTTTTTGAATTTTTTTCACATTTGTGTTTCTATATAACGCATGTTACATTCTCCCTGAACTATTCATCATTATCATCTTGTCATGCCATCAGCACGGATATCCCTAATCCTTTCTAACCACCTCTCCCTATCGTTCATCGCTTTCAGCAGGTCCTTAGGGCTACATCCCGTATCCTCTCATAGCTGCTGTATGTAGGTTCGAGCTGGTCGTCCTGATTTTGCTCGGCCACATGAGGGGGTCCATAGAAGTACATCACTTATGAGCTCGTCTCTGCTTCTCCAGCAGTGTCCTGCATGTCTGGTTCGTCTAAGTTGGATAGTTTTCGTGATACATGGTTGGTGGCCGTAAAGCTGCTGCTCCGTGGGGTGTTGCCGCCAGGACCTGTTCAATATTGCTAGCATTCTTGTGTAGTTGCCGTCAAGCTTTTTCTCCCGCCGTTTTGTTAGCGTCCATGTAGTGCATCCATATAGCACATATAGCAGTATCGACACGATTAATTTTACATTTACATCTTATCACACATCTATCCATCAGTATATGAATTGTTTCAACTTTTCAAAATATCTCCTTCAAGAATTACTAAGTTTCGTATGGATCCAAGATTATTTATTTATAATTTGCCTGGTCAAAATTTGATTTGTAATTAGGTGTGAGATTTGCGAATCTTTTTTTATCATTTTTATCAAAAAATGCAGATGTTCCACTGGTTTGTTGAATTTTTTCCCTTTTCATAACATTTAATACCTAATTTCCTATGTAACTTGAAATCTTTTTCTTTAGTGCAATTTGTATTACGCGGGTGGGCTGAGAAGTTCATTGCCTGGTGACATAACTGTTATGGATGACATCTTATCCAATACGATTCAAGCACAGAAATACCAATAGAAAAAATGCGTGTACCACAAGGTGAACAATGTTGAAAAGTAACGCTTATTTAATCACATTCCATGAGAGTATCTTAGTCAGTTGATGAACTTTTCTCCGTGTGCCGTCGTTCAAAAATGTCGTTTTTTAAAGTCAAGTTTCTGTCAAATTTTGAGACTTGCAAGGATCATTAAATAAGTTTCCAGACTTTTTTCTCATGTTTTTTTTTTTTATTGATAGTACACACATGAAACTCTAGTCCCCTTCGAAGTAATCTCCGGCTGCAAAGCACTTATTGTACCGTCCCAACAACTTCTGGAAAGACCCATGGAAATCCTCTTGTGTGAGCGTGTCAA
>OY757926.1:68470848-68525848 GCA_963585895.1 Sepioteuthis lessoniana
GGAAATGCAGAGTACCCCTTCATTGCCATCACTCCCAGGTCCATTCTGGACCGAAGAGATAGAACCTGATAGGGTCCGATCTATGGGTCAAATATGACTAAACTGTGTACTTATGCTAAACTGAATTGTTTAAAAAAGAACTATTTTTGACATTGAAACTGTATACTCATGCTAAACTGAACTGTTTGAAAAAGAATTGTCTGAAATTTTGCTAAACTGAGTTGCTTGAAACAGGACAGTTTTTTACTTTGAAACTGTATACTTATGCTAAATTGAATTGTTTGAAATAGAACTGTTTTGATATTTAACCGTTTGTAAACAAAAACTATACTTATACTAAACTGAATTGTTTGAAATTTGATCCGGCGTTAAATGTCCAGAAAAGGGTTGATATACCGTAAAACAGAACAACCAGCCTACCGTAAGTCTCTTAAAGACTTCTATACACAAACACATCTATGCTGGTCGACCAACAAAACCTTACAATTATCTGCTCTGTGAGGGCATTGGATGCCGTCTTGAGGATTTACCAAATGCCGATCGAGATAGATGGTTAGAGAGTCAAAGGAATCCATGCCGTTGACTTGCCTTGATAATGAAGATGATGAGCCAGCCACACATGTTCTAGGATGCTTACGTTAGCAGTTGTTAGTAAATGGCTACTGATATATTAACAGAGATTATTACTGTTTAACTTGAGTGATATGCCGAGAACGGCTGATTTTTTTTTTTTTTTTATTACCGTAACTCAAACCCTTTTAACTTTATTTTAGCATTGAAAATTGAACTTTTCAAGAACCCAATCTATGAAAATATCTTAAATTTCTTGGTAAATGCTTCTACGCACCTTCAAGAATTTTGGAGTTCACAAAATTGTCAGTCTGCCGAAGAACACTCCATGTGTTTCATTAGCCACCACGGGGTGCATCTATACAGTAATACAGACACCGCCACAGCTTAGAAGAAATCCCGTTAAATTTCATTAGAGAAATCATATTTCCAAATAATCAGATTTCCATATGATTGAAATCTGCCAATTACTATCCACACCTTAACTATACTTATGTTAACTTCACTTTCAGTGGATGAGATATTACTGACGAGGTATATAAATTGATCTACTAATTTCAGAGCTTTGCCACTTGAACTAGACATCGTTCCTTCTTACTACGCAAGAAAACTATGTGTTGTTTTGAACGAATCCTAGAAGCAATACCCTACAAAACATCAACCGTACGGCCACTTACCTCCCATCTCGCAAATCATCAAAATAAGACGAGCAAGATATGCCGAGCACTGTTGGAGAAGTAAGGACGAACACATAAGCGTCGTTCTCTCATGGACTCCCACACAAGGACACACCATTGTGAGTCGATCAGCATGAATATATACAAATCAGTTTTAGAGGACACTAGATGCAGTCTGAAGGACCTTTTTGGTCGATAAGAAAAAGAGTTTGTGAATTGCATGACTTGATAATAGTAAGGATATTCGAAGTCTTGTGATATATATTAACCAAACGATATTTGTCGATTTGAAAACTGAAATTTTGGTAATATTTAAACGCAAAATAAATTCATCATTTAAATCTATTGCCAAATTCTGTTTATATATATATATATATATATATATATATAATTCCTTATCTCCCAGCTGTTGATTAAATAGTGTCACTTTCCCAGTCGGCTTGGGCTGTAGAATACACCGATTACTTCTTTGCAGGGGGCATGACTCCCACCGACGAGTGTCTTGCATATGACACTAAATGATCTGATGGTGAGGTTCCTAAAATGCTGGAGCTTTGAGGAATGCGAAGTAATCTTATATTGCCATCGCTCCAAGGTCCACTCTGGCCTGGAGTGGTAGCACCTGATAGGCTCCTATCTAGGGGTCAAATAGAACTAAACTGTATCATCATCATCATCATGTCGTGCCGCTAGCACGGATATCCCTGACCCTCTCTCGCCACTTTTCCCTATCATTCATCTCCTCTGGCAGGTCCTCATGGCTACATCCCGTATCCTCACAGAGCTGCTGTATATATGTTCTAGCTGGTCGTCCTGCTTTTGCTCGGCCATATGAGGGGGTCCATTGGAGTACATCACTTATGAGCTCGTCCCTGCTTCTCCAGCAGTGTCCTGCATGTCTGGTTCGTCTAACTTGGATAGTTTTCGTGATGGGAGGCAGGTGGCCATATAGTTGGTGCCTTGTGGGGTGTTGCCGCCAGGACTTGTTCAATATTGCTCGCAACAATCTTGTGTAATTGCCGTCCAGCTTCTTCTCCAGCCGTTTAGTTAGCGTCCAAGTAGTGCATCCACACAGCAGTATCGATACGACCGCTGCCTAGAAGAAACTGTGTTTCATTTTATCGGTCAGGTCAGATCTCCATACTAAATTATACTGAATTTTTTTAAATAGAACTATTTTTGACTTTAAAACTGTATACTTATGCTAAACTGAATTGTTTGAAATAGAACTTTTTTGACATTTAAATTATTGTAAACAAAAACTATACTTATACTCAACGGAATTGTTTGAAATTCAATTCGGTGTCAAATGACTCCAAAAGGGTTGATATGCTGTAAAACAAAACAAGCAACCATACCAAATAGTGTCACTACTGTTCTTCAACAAGGATGGACTAGTCATTAAATAATCTAGAAAAGCTAATATGCTATTAAAACAAAGAAATCAAACCAGCCCTAGCAATTTACAGTAAACCAAAGACATTAGAATTGTATTATAGAGGAACATATGACGTTTAAAATGGATATGATTAGGTATTATCTATTACCAAACTCTATAGCATTAAAACTCTGTGACCAAAAATATTTTTATGTAGCAAGCACAAAAATAAGTAAACTGCTACTTTATATATTTACGCTGTTTTGTTTTTGTTTGGAGGTTTTTTATTGCATCTTTCATTAGGTAACGGATCTCTAGAAAATATTTAAACCATGGTATCTTTAATTTAGAAGAAAATTGTTCGAGGTTACATATTTATGCACACTCACACACACACACAGACACATAGACATAAACACACTCTCTCAGTCTCCGTCTCTGTCTCTGTCTGTCTGTCTGTCAGTCTGGCATGCACACACACACACACACACACACACACACATATACATATATATATACGTGGTGCTTTCAATAAGTTTCCAGACATTTAAAATTGTTGTAGACTATTGAAAATTCAGTATCTTCTTGAAATACATCGTATGAGATGACTGACCAATTTTTATGATTTCAGGTTCAAATGAACAGCTACGGCAGCAACTGGAATACACCATAGTAATTGTCACAGCTGGTGAATTTCAAAAATGCAGTCCGGACGTGAGGACACTTTAGAAGAATGATATGCCATAAAATTCTGTTTTAAACTTGGACAAAATGCCACAGAAACGTATGGAATGCTTCAGACTGCTTTTCGACCATCTTGCATGATTCGAGCATCAGTTTTTGAGTGACGAAAGAGATTCAAGGAAGGCAGGGAATCTGTGAGGGATGGTGAGAGGTGCTGGAGGAGTAAGGAAGTCAATACACCAGAGTTGATTGGCCAAAGGGTTAGGGTTACTATATTGAGGTTTTAAGGGAGTTCAGGAAGAGATTCCGTTGGAAGAGGCCAGCACTCCTCAAACCCGGTCAGTGGCATTTCCACCAGGACAATGCACCAGTCCACATCTCCGTCCTTGTCACACACTATTTGACGAAGTTGGTCATCTAGACCGTTCCTCAGCCTCCCTATCGTTCAGACCTTGCTCCGTAAGACTTTTGGTTATTCCTTGAGCTCAGAGGCTGTCGTTATGAGAGAATTGAGGAGATAAAAGAGGCTATGACAAAGGTCATTGACATGCTCACAGAAAAATAATTATATGGGGCCTTCCAGAAGTTGTTGAAACGGTACAAGTGCATTGCAACCGGAGGAGATTACTTCGAAGGGGACTAGAGTTTCATGTGTGTACTATCAATAAAAGGGCCCATATGGAAAAAGTCATGAAACTTCGTAAATGATCCTCGTATATACATATATATATATATATATGTGTGTGTGTGTGTGTGTGTGTGTGTGTATATACATATATATATATATATATATATATGTTATATTATATAAAATAAAAGAATTATATTTTTTGGTGTCATTATGAATTTATCTATTATTATAGTGATCCTCTTCAGATGTTTCCGTGTGTTTATGTTACTTTCGGCGAGAAGAGAATTTTGAAAAGACTTCTTTAATTTTCTTATCAAAATTACTTATATTCTTTAATAAAAAATCTTGCGGTAGAAATATCATTATATATTATTACTATATATGATGTTTATATATTCCTCTTAAAAAAACAACAGAAAAACCCGTTACCACTAATTTAAATATTACTGAAATTTAAAAAAAAAACGTAAATACGAAAAAATTCAATAGTGTGTTGTGACTCAATTAAAATTATAAAGAAAATATTGATTCATATTTCCGTTGATATTAAATGTGTAACGAATATCAAATCATATTTAATAACATTATGAATTATGAATATTACATATCATCTAATATCATTATACGCTATATATATTAAATAGCATTTAATACTCTTATGCATCATAAATATTAAAAAATAGTTAATGTTATTATGTATTATAGATATTAAACAATGTACGATATTTTTATGTATTTTAAATATTAAATAATTTTAGGTTTTTTTAAGGATTGGAAATATTAAAAAATATCTAATATTACTATGTATTATGGATATTAAATAGTTATATTATATACCTTAAATAATATCAAATTAAATATTCTTACTCTTGGAATTTTTCCTGGGATTATATACATATATATATATATATATATATATATATATATATATAAGGTGGGTAACATGTTGGGTAGACTGGGCTGACTAGAATCTGGTTTAAGAGAAGAAAAGCGCTGAATTCAAAACCAGAGAGATATTGGTCGATAGAATCCTTGGCACATTGATGAGACATTCTTCAAAAAACTGATGAGAAACACCCAAAGGAAATACTTGGTTCAACAAATGCCTTATTTATACATTTTATAGATTATCTATGATTCTATCTTGCAAACTTCTAATGACTTAATTTTCTTTTGTCTTGTACACATCTAATGATTATAAATCATTCCAACATTTACTCATCAAATGAATGAGATTCCATCATTTACACATCTGATGACTATATATAATTCCATCATGTACACATCGAATGACTATATATAATTCCATCACGTACACATCTGATGACTATATAGAATTCTATCATTTACACATCTGATGACTATCTATAATTCCATCATGTACACATCTGCTGACTATATATAATTCCATCATTTACACATCTGCTGACTATATATAATTCCATCATGTACACATCTGATGACTATATATAATTCCATCATTTACACATCTGATGACTATATATAATTTCATCATGTACACATCTGATGACTATATATAATTCCATCATTTACACATCTGATGACTATCTGTAATTTCATCATGTACACATCTGATGACTATGTATAATTCCATCATTTACACATCTGATGGCAATTCATGATTGCATCATGTACACATCTGATGACTATATATAATTCCATCATTTACACATCTGATGACTATCTATAATTTCATCATGTACACATCTGATGACTATATATAATTCCATCATTTACACATCTGATGGCAATTCATGATTGCATCATGTACACATCTGATGACTATATATAATTCCATCATTTACACATCTGCTGACTATATATAATTCCATCATGTACACATCTGATGACTATATATAATTTCATCATTTACACATCTGATGACTATCTATAATTTCATCATGTACACATCTTATGACTATATATAATTCCATCATTTACACATCTGATGGCAATTCATGATTGCATCATGTACACATCTGATGACTATATATCATTCCATCATGGACACATCTGATGCCTATCTATAATTCCATCATTTACACATCTGATGGCAATTCATGATTGTATCATGTACACATCTGATGACTATCAATAATTCCATCATGTACACATCTGATGACTATCTATAATTTCATCGTGTACATATCTGATGACTATCTGTAACTCCATCATGTACACATCTGATGACTATCTATAATTTTTATCATGTACACATCTGATGACTATATATAATTCCATCATGTACACATCTGATGACTATCTATAATTCCATCATGTACACATCTGATGACTATATATCATTCCATCATGTACACATCTGATGACTATCTATAATTTCATCATGTACACATCTGATGACTATCAATAATTCCATCATTTACACATCTGATGACTATCTATAATTATATCGTGTACACACATATGATGACTATCAATAATTCCATCATGTACACGTCTGATGACGATATACAATTCCATCATATACACATCCGATGACACTTCATGATTCCATTATGTACAAATCAAATGACCATCTATGATTCCATCATGTACAAATCAAATCACTATCCATGATTCCATCATGTACAAATCAAATGACTATCCATGATCCCATCTTGTACAAATCAAATGATTATCTATGATTCTATCATGTACAAATCAAATGACTTTCTATGATCCCAGCATGTGCAAATCAAATTACTTTCTATGATTCCATCATGTACAAATCAAATGACTATCTATGATTCCATTATGTACAAATCAAATGACTACCTATTATTCCATCATGTAAATATCAAATGACTATCTATTATTCTATCATGTACAAATCAAATGACTATCTATTATTCCATCATGTGCAAATCAAATGACTATCTATGATTCCATCATGTACAAATCAAATGACTGATTTTATCATGTACAAATTATAATGAGGGTTTACGATTCCCTCTTCTACACATCAAATGACTATATGGTTCTGCCATGTACATATCAAATGACTATCTATGATTCTATCATATAAATATCAAATAAAAATGATTCAACAAAATAAACAATGATAATTTGCTTTGAAGGTCTTTAAAACTGTTGATATTTCTCCTGCTGAGGTCTAAGAACCTTTCTGTGTAAAATAAAAAAAAAGGAAAAAAGTGAACCCTGTACATGATAAAAAGCATTCGGTGGTGTGTTTCTAGTTATGGTTCTCTAAGAAGTATGACGTCACCTATTCGTTGATATTACTTCTATCCACTCTGACTCTGATCGGTGGTACTCTTTTTAAGACAGTATCGCCAAGTTGGTAAAGTGGACCATTTTTCAGTTTTATTATTTACCTTAGCACATCATTTCCTTAACATTTATAAAAATCAAACTTGTAGAAAAAGTACGTTTGTAAAGCCATTCCTTTTGTTCACCCAATAATTTGATTGTAACTCTTTTTTGAGCCAAACTTTGACAAAGAACAACACAGCTTATCTGGTTAGAGTCAGGGAGGGTTTTTTTGTACCAGCCATACTTTTTGGATGAAATGATAAAAAAACGAGTACACTAAGCATAACGCGTTTTTTGAAAGCAGAGTTTTTTCCTTATTGACTGATTGATATTATCGAGCGTAAATATACCGATATGTCTTATTAGTTTCTTATAGCAGCTGAGCGGATAGAAAATAAATATTTGAACTTTGGTCGTCCGGTCGATTTCCTTACGCTAATAATGATTACACCTAGTAAGAATTAACTTTAAACATTATAAAACCATTAAACATAATAAAACCATTTAATCCAATTTCTACAAAATATTATTATTGGTTATTTATCTGAATTCACCCCCACGGGTAGGGTATGGCACAAGGTCAATTTTCAAGCGAAATACAGATTGCTCGAATTCAGAGTCTTTCTTCTCCAAGAATGAATGTCTTTGAAAGGTTTCAATTTGGCAGGTGGTAGATTTATGCCTTTGCCAAGAGAATTCGCAGGAATCGAAATGTAAATGGCCTCGTCTGAAATTTCCCTCCCACTTGTTCTTCTTCCTACTCTTTATATAAATACACATGACGCGCCAATTTCATCTAATTTTTTGCTACTCGGATGATGGCTCCAGTTGGCGCTGAAACAACTTGGAAGATATACAACGCCTTACTAAATTCTTTTCATCCATAAATCAAATGGTCGTTTATTATCAAGTACATTTCCAACAACGATAGACGGTACGCCTTAGGGTAAAGAGAAAACACTTCTTATTTCGATTTCCGACTTTTTTGTGTATGTAATCAACCAAATTCTCCGCCACGAACAAGAAGCGATAAAATACTCTTTTTCAAGTAGAATAAAGCCACTTTGAATTCAGGGTTTTCTTTTACTGACACTTGCTTCCTTAACAACGTTAAGATACTAGTTTACCCTACTATTTTCCACAGTTGGAAGGGGAAATGCTCGATTCATGCCTTTCCCGAATGGCTTTAGAGAAAAGTTAAACACAAATATTCTTTTACGCAATCTCTCCTCATGAACAAGATGTGACTCACGGTCAGTTTTTTAGCGGAGCTTAGCCGTTTTGAATTCAGAGGTTTTGTTCTCCTTGATCGGTCGCCATAGCACGTTTAAAGATCACAGTCCGCCTTAATATTTTTTTTTCATTTCTGAGAAGGAAGGCTAGCAATATTTCCCGAGAATATTTGCGCAATATTAATTGTAAAAAAGTCTCGTCCAGGATTTGAACTTGCGTCGCTGTGTACAATTCTTTAAAGGATTACCATTATAACTAAATCATATCCAAGTTAAGCTTTGTTTAGGATTTGAATTCGTGGCTCCGAACCCATTTTCTGAGTAAGATTACAGTTACACTTAGACTTCCTCCTTAGAGTAAAATCTCCATGTCAGCAACGTAGCAGTTCAAATACACAGAAGCTTTTCGATTTCTTTCCTTTTTTATTATGTTGGTTTTGAAACTGAGATACATGTTAGGCATACATTTATGAAATATTTTAACGTATTTATATATATAATATCAAAATGTGTTGGTTTGTTTAGGTTTTATGGCATATCAACGCTTATAGGTTATTTGATGCCAAATCCATTTTTAAACAAATAAACAGTTCTATTTCAAACAATTCAAATTAGCATAAGTACACATTTTGATTGTCAAAATTATTTCTATTTCAAGCAATTTAGTTTTGTCAAACAGTTCTAATTCAAACAGTTCAGTTTAGTATATGTATAGCTTTTGTTTACACACTGTTAAATGTCAAAACAGTTCTATTTCAAACAATTCAGTTTTGCGTAGTACAGTTTTAATGTCAAAAACAGTTTTATTTCAAGTAATTCAGTTTAGCATAAAGAGTTCCATTTCAAACAATTCGGTTAAGCATAAGTTTGTAATTTAAATGTCCGAAAAGTTCAATTTCAAACAATTCAGTTTAGCATTAGAACACAGTTTAGTTCTATTTGACCACGAGATTGGAGCTTTTCAGGTGCTACCACTCCAAGTAAGAGTGGACTTGGGAGCAATTGCAATGAAGGGGTACTCAACATTTCCTAAAGCTCCAGGATTTCTGGAACCTTATCATCAGGTTGTTTAGTGTCATATCCAGAACACTCGTTGGGTGGGGTGGGGTATTACTCCATTGATGATATGTAGTCAGTGTATTTTACAGCCCCCCTATCCCCAGCCAACTGGGCAATAAACATCAATGATCATCTTGAAAGAATCTTAAAACCTCTACGTTAATACATGCAACAACTGCTTGTGATGATCATTTTTCATCTAATAATTTCAAATGAAAATAGATTAACTGAAAAAATCATCATCATCATCATCATCATCATGTTGTGCCACTAGCACAGATATCCCTGACCCTCTCCAGCCACTTCTCCCTATCATTCATCGCTTTTGGCAGGTCTTCAGGGCTACATCCCGTATCCTCACAGAGCTGCTGTATGTATGTATGTTCTAGCTGTTCGTCCTGCTTTTGCTTGGCCATATGCGGGGGTCCATAGGAGTACATCACTGATGAGCTCGTCCTTGCTTCTCCAGCAGTGTCCTGGGTGTCTGGCTCGTCTAACTTGGATAGTTTTCGTGATGGGAGGCAAGTGGCCGTACAGCTGGTGTCCTGTGGGGTGTTGCCGCCAGGACTTGTTCAATATTGCTCGCAACATTCTTGTGTAATTGCCATCTAGCTTCTTCTTCAGCCGTTTAGTTAGCGTCCAAGTTGTGCATCCATATAGTAGTATTGATACGACCGCTGCCTGGAAGAAACTGCGTTTCATTTTCTTTATCGAAGAAAATTCCTGCTATATAATAGAAACTGACAGTTGCATCGATATCATTTTTGAATTGTAGGAATTTCTAGAAATGAATGTATTCCTCAAGACTAGTTCCCTAATAATAACAAATAAAAATGAATCAATCACTGGCATTGCTGTATAGTCACAACCAACTATACATACACATATACATATAGAATCATAACGACGACACAATAAAGACGAGCGACACAGTTCTTTAGAAAAATACACCTCTCACTTTATTGAAGGGGTTGTGTGTGAGAAGGAGTTGGAAATCGAACAGAACTGCAACATATTAACCCCCACTCTATTGGCCATAACCGCGTTTCTTTCCCGTTCTCCTGGGTTACTTAACCGGGGGCCTTGGGGCCCAGCCTCTATGAGACATGTTCCTCAATCAATCATCTTCTCTCCAACTGCAACTGCTCAATCGGGGGCCTGAGGGCCCACTCTGTTTGAGTGCTGGCTTTCCTCTAACGCATCTTATCTCCAGCTGGTCTGATCTTCAACTGACTGACTTCCTGTCTTCACCCGGGTTATATAATAATTTGACGTCCACTCTTCTTCCCGCGAGCGTCACTGTTTCGCGCTCATTCAACCCGTCCATGATCAAGGTTATAATATCCTGATATTCCTCGACTGGATGCACCTGTTATTTACACAGGTGCATTTCCTATTTTGACAGCTTGTCCGGGTCGGAGGTAATTATGCAACAGTGTGTCATGAATAACAAACGTGAATTTTGGTAATGTATTCTGTGGGTTTGTCATGCATATAAGTCCAGGTTAAAACTGCTGTAAAAATAACGCGAAACTGAACTGCCGATAGCACAAATGTAAACAAACGAAAGCTAATACATATACGTTATAATTCCAGGCTGACGTAGGTCGCCGAAATAGCGGTTAAATACGATGTCTAGCGTAAAGTTAGGGGGGTTTCGATCTTGAAGCGTCCTGCGTGTCTAGCCACAGTAAAGAGTCGTGATACAACGAAACAGTCTGACTGTGGATGACAATATATATGCTCCTCACCCGGGGGTTGAACACTCTGGTGAAGGAATTAACAGTTGCAACCCGCGTAACGCTAATTTTAACGACTTGAGCACTCTGGTATCCGATAGCCCAAAGGTAAACATGTAATATAATGGCCGAGGGATTTCGTTTTATACCTTTGGGTTAAGTTAGGCTGAGTGCATGGGTTACTTAGGTGCCACATTAACGCAGGTGTTCCCGCGCGCGCACGGAGCGGACATGTCACTCGTAGATGACACAATAGCCCAAATGGGAAACGGGCTACAGAGTGCGGGTGACGTCACGCATCCGAAGCGCACGGAGGATTTGGGGGATTTTGAAAAAGTTAGTTGAGTTGAGAACTGGACACCGAACAAGAAGGGTCGACTTTTGGGCTCACAGAATCTAGATGAATTTGTGCGCTACGGGCGCCGCACTAGATGGGGGGGGGGGCAGATGGAAAAGCCAGAATAGACAGAATGTGTATCTCTCTCCTTATGTCGAAGAGCCTTTAAACTCAAAGGTAATAAAAAGTTTTGTACCTGAACTAAGAAGTCATAAGTGTTTTCGTGTTTCGGGATTCCCATGTTCTATGTATATATGTTATGAACATTCTATGTACGTTTCTCATATCCGTATCATGGGTATGGTACATATATATATATTTGGTGCCAGAGCTGGGCATGTCGATCATGGCATGGTTACGACTGGGTTCCACGTGTATCAAAGAGACGATCAGAGAAACGGCTTAGAACATAGGATCTATTTCAAGCGGCTTGTTCATGCGATGGAAGGAGAGAGAGAAAACACAAGGCCTCCAGAAAAAAGAAACAAGGAAAAAAGCTCAACACCGAAAACAAGAAGAAAAATTTCGGCGCTTCAAGCAGAAAAAGAAAAGAGAAAGGATGTAAAACAGCTCAACTCCAAGAGAAGAAAAAGTAGAAAAGGCATGAAGAAAAGAAAAAGAAAATGAAGGCGAGAGGCAAATGAAAAAAAAAAAAAGATTGTAACCAGCGAAGTCAAGAAAAAAAGGCATGAAAAGAAAAGAAAAAGAAAAATGAAGGTATTTGCTCATTGTGACTATCATTGATTAATTTGTGAATAGAATTTAAATAATTGTAAAAGATAAAATAGAAAATAACTTTTTAAAAAATGTGGGAGCCCTCGATAAAAATTCTGATTACTGCTATATGTAATTTTGTATCGTAGCGAGGGAGAAGAAAAAGAAAGAGAGTGAAGGGCCATATACAAGCAGGTTGCTGTGAAGTGAAAAGAGAAGGAAAGATAGATGTTCCCGTTGGACTGTTACTGTCCGTTTTTAGACTGATTGACATTTTTATAGTAAACAATTTTTATGAATGAAATTTTATAGTAAACGGGGTTTTTATGATTAAAATTTTGTAGTAACTTGTCTGTGGTCCGAGCAAATAGTAATTTGAAATTAGAATTTCAATCCGAGAGATGGAATTTCGGTGGCATCGATGGAGTTGTCCAGAGATTTCGCATATCTGTTGTTAAGACGTTTGGGACAGGTTTCGATATTTTTGAAGTTGGAAGAATCGATATTTTGGGCGCTGATCGAATCAGGCCGGTTTTTTGTGGATGTTTGTTGATGCCAACTATTGGGGACATGGATAATATCTCGGATTTTCTAGTCCGTATCGACTGAAATTGTCTCGAATAATCTCGCCAATGGGGCAGAGCAACTAAGAGACAGATATTTTGTGAGTTCCCCCTTGGACTATGAGGTTTTTTTATTGGAGAAGATATTCAGAAACAGGGGTTTGGAGATAGTTAAGATATGCGCGGAGTTTTGGCGATCTCATTGGATGTGTTCGGAAAATTCGCGGACTCGGATTTTGAAGTGTTTTGAGGGGGAAATTTTGTTGCCTGAATTAATAAAAGTTTGGGTGGTTTAGGAGAGAAAACTCGGGATATTTTAAGGCAAAAAAAAAAAAAAGAAGATAAGAAAGAAAGGTACTCGTAAGCTATGGATCGGAGTAAAAGACAGAGAATGAGCAATTAACCTGAGAATGAAAAAAAAAAAAAAATTAAATACTTCAAAAAAAAAAAAGAAAAGAAAAATACATGCCAAACCAGTGACTATTGGAAAAAATTTGAAAAAGCACAACAATAGCCCAGAAGGGAAACGGGCCACAGAGTGCGGGTGACGTCACGCACCGGAAGCGCGCGGAGGATTGGGGGATTTTGAAAAAGTTAGTTGAGTTGAGAACTGGACACCGAACGAGAAGGGTCGACTTTCGGGGCTCGCAGAGGCCAGACGAATTTGCACGCTATGGGCGCCGCATGAGATGGGGGGGGGGAGATGGAAAAGCCAGTATAGAAAGAATGTGTATCTCTCTTCTTATTGTCGAAGAACCTTTAAACTCAAAGGAAATAAAAAGTTTCGTACCTGAACTAAAAAGTCGTAAGTGTTTTTCGTGTTTCGAGATTCCTATGTTCTATGTATATATGTTATGAACATTCTATGTACGTTTCCCATATCCGTATCATGCGTATGGTACAAACAAACGAAAGCTTATACATATGCGTTATAATTCCTGAGCTGACGTATGTAATCGAAATGCCTGAGCGGTTAAATACCATGCCTAGCGTAAAGTTAGGCGGGTTTGGATCCCAGCTTGAA
The DNA here is from genome assembly GCA_963585895.1 of Sepioteuthis lessoniana. NCBI lineage: Eukaryota > Metazoa > Mollusca > Cephalopoda > Myopsida > Loliginidae > Sepioteuthis > Sepioteuthis lessoniana. The sequence continues at coordinate 68,484,751 of OY757926.1, forward strand.
ACATCCTGCGTGTTTAGACACTTTGAAGAGTTGTGATACAACAAAACAGTCTGTGGATGACAATATATATATATATACATATTTAAGTAAAGTTGGTAACCGAAATCGAGGGTGACCAGAAGGTTCCCTTTTCAATAGCTTCTACATCGATGTGTAGGGGAGGGCGCTATTCTTTTCCCTGGATTGCTGCACTTTACCCTTGATACGTACCTTATATTGATGAGTGTTAAACAAGGAAGTATCAAGTACCATTTTTAAAGTCTTTGGTATGACACTACCTGGCATTGAACCCAGGTCTCCTGGATCATTGCCGAACACTACCCACTAGGCCAATGAACCGGTAATATATATCATCATCATCATGTCGCGCCGCCTGCGCGGATATCCCTGACCGTCTCTCGCCATTTCTCCCTATCATTCATCGCCTCCGGCAGGTCTTCAGGGTTACATCCCGTGTCCTCACACAGCTGCTGTATGTAGGTTCGTGCTGGTCGTCCCACTCTTGCACATCCATGTGTGGGGGTCCACAGGAGTACATCGCTTATGAGCTCGTCCTTGCTTCTCCAGCAGTGTCCTGCGTGTCTGGTTCGTCGAACTTGTATAGTTTTTGTGATGGGGGGCAAGTGTCCGTATAGTTGGAGTCTCGTGGGGTGTTGTCGCCAGGACTTGTTTAATACTGCTCTCAACATTCTTGTATAATTTCCGTCCAGCCTCCTTTCCAGCCGCTTCGTAAGCGTCCATGTGGTGCATCCATATAGCAGTATCGACACAACCGCTGCCTGGAAGAAACTGCGTTTCATTTTGTCAGTTAGGTCCGACTTCCATATGATCGAGAGCCTATCGATAGCTGTCCATGCCTTCGTCAGTCGTGTGTCTATGTCTTTCTCGGTTGATGAGACGCTGCTTCCTAGGTAGGTGAATTTGTTGACTAGTTTCAGAGAGGCTCCGTCTAGTGTGGTAATGTTGCCCGTTTGGTTGTAACACATATATTCGGTTTTGTTTGCATTGACATGGAGGCCAATGCCTGCTGCGGCTCGTTCCAGACTATGCAGTAGTGTCTCTGCTTGATTAGGCGTATTCGCTAGTAACGCCAAGTCATCAGCGTAGTCGGCGTCCGTGATTGTTTTTGCGGGGTACCTTTTGCTTCTTCTCTTAGTCAGCTGGAAGCCATTTTCTCTGATTTTGTCGATCGAAGTCCTAAACACATAGTCTAGACAGATGATAAAGAGGTACGGGGCTAGTGTGTCTCCTTGTAGTACTCCTGCAACTATGTCGAAGTATTCCGTGTCTCCATCTGGTGAACGTACTTTCACTTTGGTGTTTCTGTAGAGAATCATTATCGCTGCTACGGTTTCTTTTGGTAGGCCGTATGCTAGTAGGATTTGCTCCATCTTCCCTCTGTGTATGGAATCGAATGCCTTGGTAAAGTCGACAAATAGTAATGTCGCCTGTAAGTTTTTTGCCCGAACGCCTTCCAGGATTCTACGGATGGTCAGTATTTGTGAGGTCGTGGATCTATTTCTCCGGAAAAAAAAGGTAATATATATATATATATATATATGTATATATATTGTTTACATTTGTGATATCGGCAGTTCAGTTTCGTGTTATATATATATATATATATATAGTCATCCACGGACAGACTGTTTCGTTCTATCAGAACTCTTCAGTGTGGCTAGACACGTAGGACGCTCGAAGCCGGGATCGAAACCCATCCAACTTTACGTTAGACTAAGTCTCATACCGTTCGGCCAACAAGCGTACCACGGTTGGCTAAGGGAATTGTTAAGGTATTTACGTAGCAACAGCAGCAGCCGTTTGTTTAAGTATTGGTTTCCTTCAGACAACCGGTTAAGCAGTGAAAAACTTGTTCAGTTCTGAAATGGTGGTCTCATAGAAACAGCAATACTGTATGCAATTTGAGGCTTGTGTGCCAGACTAACCAAAGTTGTGCAAATAACAATGCTGACTCTTAGAGAAAACAGTTTCCAAAATCATTCTCATCTCCTAAGAATTAATCTTATTTAATTTACATTTAAAATAGAAAGCAATCGGCACGTCACGTTTTATAATGCTTGGCAACGTAGATTAGTACATTATTGGAAGTCTCTTTTAGGGTATCACATATTTCAGGCATTGTGCCAGATCTAATCTAAGCTTAATATATTACTAAAATAGCAATTAATCAAACCGTTTTTAGGCTATATTAATTCCTATACAAACATAGCTTAATGAATATTTTGAAGCGAAGGATTATTATGAAGTTTTACATGTTTTTTAATTGATTACGAATGTTCTTTATCAAGTTTAACTCGAGATGTTTATCTAAACATTCAATATCAGTTTCGTTATATGTAATTTTAATGCATTTTGTTAAAATACGTTTAATAATAAGTAAAGTTGGCGACCGTAGTCGAAGGTGACCAGAAGTCTGCCTTTTCAATAGCTACTACACTAAGGTGTAAGAGAGGGCGCTACTCCTTTCCCTGGATTGCTCCACTTTACTCTCGATACGTACCCTATATTGCTGAGTGTTAAGCAAGGAGGTATCAAGTATCATTTTTTAAGTCTTTGGTATGATGCAACTTGGGATTGAACCCAGGTCTCCCGAACCATTGGCAAACACTAGGCCAATGAGCCGGTTGCACGTCTAATAATAATAATATAAGTCTAAAACATATAATCCCTGCTGAAAATGCGAATATCTATTGAATGAATCGTATGTCGAACAGACCGAGAAATTTGTAGCTCTAAACAAAGGTTATCATTTTTATGTAGCAGGATATATTACTGAAGCAGAATGTCCCAAAGTTAAGGAAATATTTAATGATACGGCTTCTTATTGTCAGGAGTATGCTGCTGCTTTTCAGGAAAGAAATCGTGTTGATTTAAAATGTCCACTGGGTATCGCAGTTAAGTGAAAATCTTTTAAAAACTTTTATGATATCTAATATTCTTAAATTAAGGGCTTGCTGAAATACTGAAACAAATATGTATGTCAATTACCGAAATCTAACATTTCGGTTTAAACAACGTGTATGACTTTATATTGCCATGTATATATTTTCAATAATTACGGTTTGTTGCAATTTCCTAAGGCGCAAAAGGTTTTCAATTTGTCCTTTAATTCTAGGTGAATATTTACTTTAGATTCCATGAAACAAAGACAATATGTGCGAAAGCTAAGACAATGAATATGATGAAAATCGTTACATAAAGCTTTTATTTTCAAAATTATTGTTTCTCTAATCTCATTATTTGTTATTTTCGGAAATGCACAATTTTAGAATGACCTGGGAGCATTTAATTATATTGTTGAATAGATTTTTAAAGAATTATTGTTTGCTGGAGTCTTTTAAAGCAACTCTAGACGCAGAATTGAAGTTTTTCAAGTTTCCTTTAAAGTATAGTATGATAAGCATTTTCCATGGAAGGAAGACCGTATATGAGAAAATTTAAACAATTAATATAAAATTATTGACTAAAACTTTTGAATTGAATCAAAATTCCTTTATCTGAGTTTTATCATCCATTGGTTTTCCTTATTCTTTTTTTTTTGTTTAATGGCATATCAACCTTCGTGGGTAATTTTAGGCCAAACCCATCCTTACAAAAGAAAAATAGTTCGAAAATTCAACTCGTAGCTGGGGAAATAAGAGGATTCATACATTTACCACTGGGATTAGTCCGAAAGGGAAAGTAATAGCGCGAATCGAGTTCGAACTCGCTTACTATGATGTCACAGTACAGCTCGTTTGCAAATATTCCACGATAACTCCTATCAATTTTAGGTCTGACAAACGTGTGGGCAAGAAAATTAGTCACCATACGCTCAATTAAAAATTAACATTCTTTTCTTTAACTATAGAACAAATCCTGGAAGATACACCCTATGAAAGAACTTCTGCATGGCCACTTGCCTCTTATCTCTAAAACCATCCAAATAAGACGAACAAAACATTCAGGACACTGCTGGTGAAGCAAGGACAAAATCTAAAGTGATGTTCTTCAATAGATCCCTTCACAGGGACGTGATAGTGTTGGCCGATTAACAAGGATTTATTAACATCAGCTCTGTGTAAACAAAAGATGTTGTCTGAAAGACCTACAGGGATCGATGGATGATCCATTTTACCAACCTCTCAGCTCGGGCAGGATATGACACAAGGTCAATTTTTAAGCGGAGTTTAACAGGTTTGAATTCAGAGTTTTCCTTCTCCTAGACTTGTTGACTCACCAAGGCTGAAGAACCAAGTCTGTCCTACTATTTACCCATAGCTGGAGGGAGAATAATTGGATTCATACCTTTCCCAAGGGTATTAGAGCTATGTGAAATGCAATCAATCTCGTCCAGGATTTGAACTCGAGTCACTGTATCCATTTCCTACGACGATAACCATTACACCACGGGCACCTCCAAAGGAGTGATGGATGATAGAGACGAATGGGGAGAATGAGTCAGGTAAATCTATGCAAGAGAGAGGAGCTCGTGGGCAAATAGTTATTGAGTTATCGCCGTATGAGATGGGCATTACAATCCTCATTTAAATCATGGACCAGCTTTTTTGCATTTCACATTGCATTAATACAATTGGGAAAGGTATGAATCTAAATATTTTCCCTCCAGATATGGATAAATAGAAGAGAAGACAACGTTCTTTAATCGTGGTGTGATAACTGGTCTCGGAGAAGGAAAACACTGAATTCAAACCTGTTAAATTGATCTTGTGTCACATCCTGCTAGTGCGGAGGCGTTGGGTGAATACAAATATACACACACATACACACACACACATATATATATATATAGATAGATTGAGAGAGAGAGCGAGAGAGAGACAGAGAGAGACAGAGAGAGAGAGAGAGAGACAGACAGACAGACAGACGTAAGGAGGAAATTCCGGAACTCTAAGTTGAAAAAACGACCCAACTGAGCATAGAATTTTGAAAATAAAAAACGTTTTTAAATGAATCGTCTCTGTGTGAATTGTTCAGTCGATGCTGTCCAGTAGACTCCACCCGTTGCATTGAACGTGTATATCGATTTATATGTCTGTGTTCTTCCGGACACGTTGGACACACGCCACAAGGGTGGGAAACTGGAATCAAAAAGCACGTTCCATCATGTGTTAGACAACATAACATTTCACGATTTTCTCGTTGTTCTATGCAAATCCTGGTCTCTGGTATTGACAACATCAATTGGACAATCCTGGCTGCACTGATCTTAATAAGGACGAATTCTTTTCCGACTTTCCCTGCACAGCTAGATTGCCTTGTCACTTGAAATTTCTTGAATCTATCTACATCCCAGTCCAATGAGCAGCACTGTGTTGATAAAAGTAATTTGTATTTTCACTCAATCTAAAAAGGAATATAGAAAAGAAATACGTACATTCTTTAATCATCCTAAACAACAGCCCGGTCTGTTGGGGCTGTAAAATACACCGAGTTCATCTCTGCCGAGAGTTGATATCTCTCCAAAGAGTGTCCTAGACAAGACACCAAACCACTTGTTGGTGAGGCTCCAGTGCTGAAGCTTTGGGATATATAAAGTACTCCTTCATTGCCATTAAATTCAGGTTCACTCTGATCTAGAGTGGAAGTACCTGTTCGTGTGCCATCAGTGAGTCGAAAGAACTGTTTAATCATTTAACTATGTGCAAAAAATATCTGGTATTAAATTGAATTCATGACGATGCTTAAAAACCATTCAAATATGGGCAGATAAGTGATACTGGTATTACATTGCAACACTTGGAACCATCTAACAGGGTACAGATCCATGAATATTATTGAATTATCATTATTAGTGTTAAAAAGCATTTATAGTGTAAACAAATGATTAATATTAAATAGAATGGTTATTGTTCGATAGTAATATTTGAGACCACTTTTCTATGGGCAAATCATAGCAATACTTTTTGCGGGCAAACAAATTAGCTCTGACTTTAAAAAAAAATTAAATTACCTGCATTCTATACACTTATAAATTATGTATGTATATCCATTTACCTGTCTACAAAGGCCAATATGCTATAAAGCCCAAACAAGCAATGATCTAGCGGTGTCCAAACAAATGACTGATGTTTAATTAAATCATTAGTATTGCAATACTTGAAATTATTTACCTGTGTGCAAAATAAAAAAAAAAAATAGCACCAACTCATTTAGAAATGAGATTACCTACAAAATATACATTTAATAATTACATATGTTTTCCATTTAACTCTGTGCAAACAAATAAATGATGTTGAGTTAAATTGTTAGTATTACATAGAAATATTTGAAACCATTTAACTGTGTGCCAACTAAGAGCTCTTGGTCGTTTAAAAATATTATCTACAAACTATGTATTTACAAATTATATATATATGGGTGTGTGTGTGCAAAATCATATATATATATATATATATATATATATATATGTGTGTATATATAATTTTGCATTAAATAATCTACAAGGGTTGATATGCTGTAAAACCCAACCAATTAACCGACAACAAAAATATTTCATATCTGTGTGCAAACAAATGATTATTATGTATAATTAGGAAAAGATACTTCATATGATATAGTCAATAGAAAAAACACTGCCTTTGTCATCAAATAAACTGAAATTTTGGTTGTTTTGGATATGAAACTAAACTGTATCCGTTCATTGATTTGGTTTGGTTTGGTTTGGTTTGGTTTTATGGTAAATCAATCATTGGGGGTTATTTGATGCCATACACGTTTTTATACATAAAAAAACAGTCCTATTTCTAATAATTCAGTTTAGCACAAGTACACATAGATAAACACCTGACAGAGTGGACCTGGGAGTGATGGTAAAAAAGGGGTACATCGCATTTCCCGAAGCTCCAGCATTACAGGGGCCTCACCATCAGATTGTTTAGTGCCATATACAAGACACTTGTTGGGGGAGTTTTACCCCTTTGCCGAGGTACAGTCGGTGCATTCAACAGTTCCAACCAATTGGGCAATGTACCCGTTCACGAGATTCCATTCGAAGAGCTCTGCAAAATATTTAGTCATTCGGCCATTACTCATCTCAGATCCGCAATGAAATTATAAGTTAAGGACGCATCTCAGCGTTAGATAAATCGGCGGGAAAACAATTAGATTTAAATTAAAATATATGGAACCATTTTCAACTCTAGGCAAATTCATTGCATTAAGAATCCTTTATTGAAGCTTAAATTGTTTACAAATGGTTATATCAAAAATATAAAAATACATCTATGACAATTAGGTGTATATCTAGGAAAAAATCTATATCTATAAACATATTTTAAATGTATTAACTATACTTCTAGTTTATAAATACTATATTTGAATGTTAATTAAAGTTTTGGTTTTTAATTGCCAACAAAATATAGGAAAGTCACTAAACAGAGAAATCAAACTAAGACATTTGTTAAACTTGATTAATAGTCACAATTAAGAGAAAAGAATCAGTGTTAGTAGTTAAATATCTAAGCGATACCAAGTAAACGCCAACAATCCTCGTTCGTATTGTTATTCAGTTTTTAGATACATTATATAATAATAGGTTTACAATAATAATAGGTGTATAACCGATAACTACATATACCAACGAGCCTACTCCTTGAAACAAAATTTTCATGTAACTTCATGAACTCAGTTAACAAAATTTATGGAACATTATTTCACCGACTTTCATAAATAAAAAGGAAGAAACTGCTAACATCTAAAATAAAGAAAATTTTTACAGAAGCTTCTGTAAAAGGTCAAAATGATTTATAAAGACGCAAAAAATGATTTTAATCAATAGATCGATCGATTTCCTTCATAAAAGGTTCAACTTGTAGGTGGAAGTCACCGTGGCATAGTGAGTAAAGTGCTGGACTGTTGCTTCGGATGATAGCGGGTTCGAACTCCGTCCTATAATTACATTCACTTTCGGAATTATGCCTTTAGGAAAGGCATGAACCCTTTTAGACCCCAACAATGAGTTATTTAGCCACACTGACGTTCTTGTACTCGGAGAGCTTTGGCATTGAATAAGATATGAAAGTTGACGTGCTTTAAAAAACGGAACCAGAAGAAAAATCTGATTGTAAGTCGTCATGTGGTGGCCTAAATTACAACTAGTCTAAAATTAACAAGATAAGCTTTAAAGAAGGATACGTAATTATTATCTACTAATTAGTTAATTAGCAACTATTACCAATTAGTAAGTGTTATCTTATTTCTACGTTGAGTAGAGAAGTCTCCTTGTGTAGTAGATAAAATGCTGGACTGTGACAGAGCGAGTACGTCCTCCAGTCACTCTATAACTTTCACTTTTAGAATAATACTTTTGGAAAGGTACGAACCCCTTATCCTCCCAGCTCTAGGCTGAATGATACCACTTTTGTTCTTCTAAAAGAATGGTTTGATATTAAATACCCCCAACCCAAGGTTGATAAACCAGTGAACAAAGAAACTAAACCAAAAAATCATTATTTAGGCAGAAAGAAAATAGAAGCGGACGCGATTATCCGCACACCAAAAGTTCAGAAGATCAAACGAATTTAAGAAACTTCAAGAAATATACGAGTGATTAAAAGATGAAAATACATCTGATGTGTTATGGAATTATGATGGAAAAAGAACTGGGAAACATTATGAAATATCATAACTATTTATCGACAGAGCGTGTAGGTGTCAAAAGCATTCTATGTGCAGAAGTAGAAAAATATACTCTATATTCATTGCTTGTTAGAATATTAGAAACAGAATCATCATAGTCATCAATTCGTCCTGATGCCGTGAATTTACCTGACATTCTATCGCCATCAATTTTTATCGTCCATCGCTCCTGGCAGGTCCTCAAGACTAAACCCAATGTCTGCACAGAGCTGGTTGACCAACACCGGCGCGTCTATATTTAGGAGTCCATGAAAGAAATTCAATTATGAGTTCGTTCTTACTTCTCCAGAAATATCCAGCAGATCTTGTTCATATCATTTGGACGGTTTGTGAGATGGGAGGTAGATGTCCGTACATCTGTTGTTTTGTGTGGTGTTGCTTTCAATGTTTGTTCAAAACAGTACGTAGTATTCATATGAGGATCCCATCAAGCTTTTTCTCCATGCATTTCGTTTTGGTCTTAGTTGTGCATCCATATAATAGTGCTGAAACAGCCAAAGCGCGGAAGAAATCTCGTGCTACTGTTGAGAGTTTATCGATCATATGTAAATTTGATCTCTCTGTTAAAGAAAACGTGATTAGAAACAAGATACCAAAAACTATGAATAATGCAGTGTTATTTTCGTTTAAAACAGATATATCAAACAACCATTGCCTTTGAAAACCAGCTAAAATATATTTTCTAGTTTATTTTTAATCTTTATTTCAAATGAAATCTTATAAAGCATCTCACAATTTAAAAAAAAAAGGAGGAAAAAGGTGTTTTCTGAAGTGGGTGTTTACTTCCTGAAAATAACGAATACAGTAGTCTTGGTGGAAATTAATGATATTGGAAAGCATAAACGTTATAATTAATTGCAAATAAATAAATAAATACGCAGTTTACTTTATCGCAGTTATATCCCTTGGGAAGTTATAATGATTACAATGAACGCAATCCCACCGTTGAAAGTATCTCATTATTCTCAAAGAATATGATTATAATCAAATAAATTTTAAATAGAATAAAATTCACCTTCTAGAAATGATAATATACGATAAATGAAGATAACACACACACACACACACATATATATACACTATCGACAATAAATAATTACACACCGAATAATATTTTGCATAATGTGTTCATTTTCTTCTTAACAATAGGCACCAGGATTGTTTTATTCTGAATGAAACATGGTATAGCTAAAATGGATGAACTGTCTCATTGACCTAGTGGGTAGAGTGTTCGCCAATGGTCCAGATGACCTGGGTTCAATACCACGTCGAGTCACACCAAAGACTTTAAAAATGGTACTTGATACCTCCTTGCTTAACACTCAGCAATATAAGGTACGTATCGAGGGTAAAGTGAAGCAATCCAGGGAAAGGAGTAGCGCCCTCCCCTACGTCTCGGTGTAGTAGCTATTGAAAAGGGAGCCTTTTGGTCGCCCTCGGCTACGGTTGCCAACTTACTTACTAAATACTACAGCATAATTAAAAATAAAATTGCATGTAATCTTATTGGAACATTAAATACGTGGATGTGAATATACTCAGGATCGGTGGATATGTTAATTAGGTTGACGATTATGTTCCTCTGCTTCACGAAATTATTTTCTTGATAGACGCAAACGCTACACAAATATCAATATTCTATGGAGTTTGATAGGGAACAAATGTATTCCATGCATCGTGCTCAGAACAGAGCACTGGTTGCAAAAGCATGGTATTCTTTTTCCAAAAAAGGATGGATTTTGCAGGTGGCCAGGAAATTCCCCTGACCCCACTCTTAGTGAAAAACCTTGCAGCTATAAGGAAGGAACAAGTCGGAAATGTCTTCAGGGATTTGTCGAAGAAAAGAAGCATTATCTAGCGAAGGCTTTTCGTAAAAAAATCAATTTGAAATAATGATTCATTGATTTGGTGTTCATTGCAGAAACATCTCTTTTATTATGAAATACATTTTACCAAGAAAAAAAAATTACAATATACACGTGTATGAAAACTGCATTCATGAGCACACACACACACACACACACACACACACACACACACACACACACATATATATATATATATGTAACACACACACACACACATATATATATATATATATATATAACATAAAAGAATAAAGAAAAGAGTTGTATTATTTTAATGGACCATCAAACAATGAAAATAGATATTGTTATTAATAAAATAGAGAATAATAATTAAATGAGTAATATTATTAATAATGAAATGGTCATTATAAACAAAATGTGTATTATTAATTGAATGGTTATTATTAAGACAGAGGGTATTATTTCAAAATGGGTATCATTCAAGAAGTTGGTATTATCATCAATATAATTGGTTGATAAAGGAAAAAAAATCTTGAAACTGAATGATATGCAGTGAAAGCGCTACAACCTGTAACACCACAAGTGTGTCATTGGAGCTAAGTGAAGAGATGAAAAAGGGAAAAATTTGAGTTAAGTCAAAATAAGGAAATGATCCTATAAAATACAAGTTTATGTATTATGTGCAAAGTTCTGGACAACTGGGAAACACTGCTTTTGACAATCGACCAATCACATTATGACACATAAATTTCCCATTAATCTTGATTGATTAGATTTGTTTTTTGCAAGGAAGCAACTACTTCAAGAATTCAATGTGTATTATTAATTAATAAAATGGGTATCATTACAAAGGTGGTTATTATCAATGAAATGAGTTCTAGTGTTGAAATGGGTATAATTATTGAAATTATTATTAATATTAGTATTATTAAGAAAATAGCCATTATTAATAAAGTGGTTATTATATATAGGTTTGAATAATTAATGATAGGGTATTAATTATAAAATGTCTGTTATTATTCTTAAAATAGTATTATTAATAAAATGGTTATTATAAATACAATAGTGATTATTATTAATAACATATATGTTAATAGTTGAATGGATATTATTATTGATAAAATAGATATTGTTATTAATAAAAACGTTATTAATGAAATGGGTATTATAAATACAATGGTGATTATTATTAATAACACATGTTAATAGTTGAATGGATATTATTATTGATAAAATAGATATTGTTATTAATAAAAACGTTATTAATGAAATGGGTATTATAAATACAATGGTTATTATTATTAATAACATATATGTTAATAGGTGAATGGATATTATTATTGATAAAATAGATTGTGTTATTAATAAAAACGTTATTAATGAAATGGGTATTATTAACACATTCATCATCATCACCATATTATCACAATTATTATTGTTTTACTTATTTGGGAGTTTTTCACACCAGCGTTAGCTGATGGTTTTCCACTAGAGTCTGAGGGACAGTAAGTCTCCTCAAGTCTCCGTGACTCTTCGAAGTATTCTGTCCGATTTAAGCAATTTTGTTGTGTTACATAGCCATATACACGAATATGGCCATGTGCGAAATGGGTGAAATGGACATCGAATGTTGATTACGATAGAACATAAAGAACATAAGAATCTCGGAATTCGAAAACACGTAACGACTTCTTGTTCAGGTACGAAACCTTTTTATTAACTTTGAGTTAAAGGTTTCGACGTAAGGAGGAGAGACACAATCTTCTATGCTGTCTTATTCATTTGGCTCCCAACTCGAGCGGTACCCCATAGGGCGCACGTTCGCCTCGCGTCTGTGAGCTCCAAAAGTCGATCTTTCTCGTTTGGCGTCTAGTACCCAACTCTCTAACTTTCTTCAGATTCTCACACAAACCTCCACACGCTTCCGGTGAGTGACGTCCCCTGCACCCTGTCAACCCGTTTCGTCTCGGACTATTATGATATCTGAGTGACACCTCCATCCGCCCGCGTTAACACCTGCCTCAATGTTGCACCTAACTAACCCATGTGCTGTGCCGAAAGGTTCTCACCCGAAATAAACTCAAAGGCATGAACTGAAATCCCTCGGCTATTATATAACAGTTGTTTGGATTGTCCCTATTCGTCATTTCCAAGTCCTCTAATCTCTGTATCAATCCTTTGGTACAGTACAGAGTGCACCAATTACAATTGGTATCACCGTCACTTTCATGTTCCATAGTAAGTATTTTCTAGTTTCAAGCAAGGTCCAGGTATTTATTTTTCTTTTCGCTTTACTTAAATTTTACTCTCTGGACAGCCGAAATGGCAAATTCAACTATTCGATAGATTCTCTTTTCTTGTAGACTATCACCAGGTCTGGACGTCTAGCCGAGGTCAGGTGATTCGTTTGTATCGAAAAATCCTAGAGAATTTTGTGTCCCATTTTCTACGACGGATTCTGGGTTGTGCATATACGATTTGTTCGTATAGTCAAATCCAAACTTCTTGCACAATTTCTAGTGGATCACCTTGCTCACCCTGTCAGGTCTAGTGTTATACACTTTCTGCACAAAACTACTTCATTCACTTATCATTTGATTGATCGTTTTGTTTCAATCACCACATAATCTACATCAGCTGTTTTGACTTTATTGGTAACCTTTTGAGATGAGGCTTCTTAATCTAAGAATTAATTTTTTTTTCCTTTTTTTTTTTTATTGCGGACTTTTTGTCCTCATCTTGGTAGTAATTTATTTATTTTTTTCCTCACTACGTTTCGGCCAAATTTCACCTCTGGCCTTCTTCAGATGATTTACCGCGACCACGGATAGGAATGCTGAGTCTTGTAATCGTATCCCCAGTAATTACTGCCTTCCATTGTTGTTGTCTATAGCACCACGTTTTTGACCAAGTAAACCTCTGGCCGGCTTGGGTAGGAATTGAAACCGCTATCTTCTGACAATGCTCACCTGGAACCGTAGAGACTCAATGCCTCTATCCGCTGCGTTACGGGCCTGAAGATGGCCAGAGGTGATATTTGGCCGAAACGTAGTGAGGAAAAAAAATAATAAAAATAACTACCAAGATGAGGACAAAAATCTGCAATAAAAAAAAAGAAAAAAAAAAGAAAAAACATTATCATCTGCTGTTTTGTTGCGTCTTGTCTATACTTGTTTTGACATAGTCCTTATGGCGTTGTTTTGTGCTGTTATCAGAAGAGATTTAGTTTCTCTCTTAAGGTTTCTTTTTCTTATCCATATTCAAGTCTCCCGGAGGGAAATTTCGCTTATTTGTTGCTTGTAATGTCCATAGAGTAATTATTCTTCCCGCTTTTTATTTTTCAGTTATTTTTATTCTATTGATGCTTGTTTTGTCTATATTGTTTCTTGTTACTGTAATCAATATTCCTGCGCGCTTTTCTGTGTAGTCTTCTAGTCGTTGTATTGATGCATCGACGCTATTTAGAATCTTGGCAAATACTCTCCCTACTTCTTTTCTTGGCACGTACATTTTTATCTACGTCATGTGTCAGGTGAAAAGTCTTATGCATCGTCTGAGTTTTCTTATTCTCTTGTCCATTTTTTTTGAGTTCTTCTTTCCTTTACTTTAAGAATGGTCCCGAGTAGTTTGTAAATATGTGATTTAGCGACATCATTGCTATTGGAAGATCCCTCTCTGGATTTTCACCTCTGTTAAGCTTTTTCCTCATGTTGTCAGTTCGACACTCCTGTTTTCCATGGTATTTTTCGATAAACTTTATGACTTTGCCGGAAATCTTCTACATTTTGAGACATTATCCACCATTACGGGACCGTATCATATGCCTTTTTGTTGTTAATCCACGCCGTAGGTTGGGTTTTTCGTTTCGTCTTCCTCTCCTAGAGCATGTGTTGATCAATATACTGTAGCTTTCCTATAGATCTGGTCCACTTGCATCATCCTTTCTATTTCCTTGGGGTCTCTGTCTTATTAGCGAACGCTATATCTCCTCCTTAATTTGTGCCGTTATTATTTTCCACGTCATCGGTAGGCACGTTATGGGTCTGTTGTTAGGAGCCGTCCCTTTAGGGAGGGTCTTTTTGATTCCGGGTTTTCTTTCCTTTTGTCATCAATTCGAGTACGTCTGCTTCTTGTTGGCATCGATTTATTTCGAACGACAGTTTATCATTAATTGAAGTGAATTTTTTATACCAGTATCTATGTATTCCATCATGTCCTGACGTTTTCCAATTTGGTACTTTTTGAGTGTCGCTCTGAGTGAATTGAGTTGTATTTCACTTCTGGTCCTTCGAGTCTCCCATGCTGCTTATCCTTTAGGTTTTTTTGTTCTCTTCGTTTTGCTCCCAAATTGTTTTTATGACTATAATCAATAAAATGAATAATAATAATAATAAATAAAGATAATTTATTATTATTATTATTATTACTCATTAGAGTTTTTCACATCAGCGACATCTGATGGTCTTTCACTGGAGATTGAGTGACAGCAAGTCTCCTCAAGTCTCCAGAACTCTTGTCAGTATTCTGGACGTTTTCAATAATGCTGTTGTTTGGATCGTCTCCCCTCGGGCGCCAACTTCCAAATCTTCCAGGCCCTTTAATAATCCTTTAGTTACCGTGCCAAAAGCACCAATCAGAATTGGGATAATTGTCACCTTCATATTCCGTAGTTTTTTCAATTCGCTAGCAAGGTCTTTTCTCATTCTTTAAGTTTTCTTCTGTGGTCAGCCGGGACAGCAAAATCGACAATTTTGCAGATTTTCATTTTTTTGGTGGGTGGTTAGATTATTATTAGGTCTGGTCTTCTGGCCAAGATTAGGTGATCCGTTTGTATATCAAAATCCCATAGGAGTTTGTGTGTGTCAATTTCTAGGACAGGTGCTTGGTTGTGCAAATACCATTTGTTGGCATGGTCAAATTAAATTTCTTGCACATTTCCCAGTGGATCACCTTGCCCACCCAGTCGTGTCTTGCCTCGCACTCCTTCTGTGCCAATTTGCTGCATTCGCTTATTATGTGATTGATGGTTTCATCTCTGTCACCGCATAGTCTGCATTTGCTATTTTGTTGCATCTTATCTATCCTCACTTTGATATGATTGGTTCTTATGATGCTGTTTTGTGCTGCCATTAGGAGAGATTCTGTTTCTCCCTTAAATTTCCTTTTCTTAGCCATATCCAGGCTTTGTATCATTATTATTATCATTATTAGTCTTATTATTTTGCCTCTTTGAGAGTTTTTCACACCAATATCATGGTTAAAAATTTTTTATAAACAATTTCAAAAAAATTCAAATCGAGATATAAGTTGGAATCGGTGTATTTTACATTACGTGCAATTAACAAAACGCGTTATCTGTGATTAAAGAGAGTTAACGAACCCCAACTAAAAAAAAAAAAAATCCTTATTTTAATAAATGTTATTTTCCCTGAAAATTTGGCGGGTCATTCAAAAAGCTCTGAGGACTGCATGCATCCCACGGGACACATCTTAGCCATCATTGCACCTGATAATCTACCTTGTCTGCGTCATAGTTTCTCCTTGATATCGTCTGCTTCTCGCTGTTTTAGAGTGAAATGAGATCTATTCAGGTTACTTGTACATAACCTAAGTATAATATGAATAGAAATAGTACCAATGTATCTCCTGTGACAATGTCAAAGAAATCAATCGTCGTATCAGATCAGCAAACCATTGATATTGTCTTAGGAGAACATCATTACTGCGGTAACATTTCCTTTGGATAAACTATACACTATAAGTATGACAGAGGAACAAAATATAAATATATTAAATAGTGAATTTATATTAGGGATGATGCATAATTATAGAATTTCAATGTTGTCGGTGTCAGAATAAATAGATTTCTGAGTGCATAAGAAATGACTAACTTTTTGCAAAAACTTGTTTGTGGTGTTATAGTTCATATGGGATAATACACACACACAGACACACAGATAGACACACGCGCGAGCGCACGCACGCACGCACGCACGCACACACACACACATATATATATATATATATATATATATAGATATAGATATATGTAATTTTCTACCCAAGAAAGACCACTAGTATCAGACAATTAATAGTAGATTCCCCGATGAGAAGATTTAAGTTATAGTGTCTGGAATTGGAAGTTAATATTTCAATATCACAACACCGGCATTCAATGCTTAAAGATATCAATATTTTATAATAATCAATATATCAATATTTTATAATTATAATAATGATATGTGAAAAGAAGGATAAGTACCTCGACCTTGTTAGGGTATTGAAACAACTGTGGAACATGCAGGTGACAATTATACCAATTGTAATTGGTGCGTTTGGAACAATAACAAAAGGATTAGTAAAGGGACTGGAGGAGTTGGAAGTTGGCGGACGGCTGGAGACCATCCAAACGACAACATTATTGAGAACAGCCAGAATACTGAGAAGAGTCCTGGAGACTTGAGGAGACTTGCTGTCACTCAGACTCCAGTGAAAAATCATCGGCTAATGCAGATGTGGAAAAACTCTAATGAGTGAATAATAATAATAACTAAGTAAGAATAGATAAGACGCAACAAGCAACGGATGTAGGTTAAGTGTAGATAGAGACGAAATGATCAATCACATAATAAGCGAATGCAGCAAATTAGCACATAAAGAGTATAAGACTAGACACGACAAGTTGGGTAAGGTGATCCACTTGGAATCGTGCAGAAATTGAAATTTGACCATGCTAACAAATCGTATATATACAATCCAGAGTCAATCCAATAAAATGAGAGGCACTAACTGCTCTGTGGTTTTGAAAGACAAACGGATCACCTAATCTCGGTCAAACGACCAGACCTCATAATAAGTAAAGTAAAGTTAGCGACCATAGTCGAGGGTGACCCGAAGGCTCCCTTTTCGATAGCTACTACACCAAGGTGTAGGGGAGGGCGCTACTCCATTCCCAGGATTGCTCCACTTTACCCTTGAACCGTACCTTATAATGCTGTGTGTTAAGCAAGGTGGTATCAAGTTCCATTTTTAAAGTCTTTGGTATGACTCGACCTGGGATTGAACCCAGGAGAGAACTTGCAGAATTGTAGACTTTGCTGTCCCGATTGACCAAAGGGGAAAAATTGAAAAAGCGAAAAGAAGGATAAGTACCTAGACTCTGCTATGGAATTAAAAAACTACATATATATATATATATATATATAGACTATATATATAAACTATATATACATATATAATATATATTTATACATATATTCAAATCCTGAACGAGACTGATTGCATTTCACATCGCACTA
Source organism: Sepioteuthis lessoniana (assembly GCA_963585895.1). Classification (NCBI taxonomy): domain Eukaryota; kingdom Metazoa; phylum Mollusca; class Cephalopoda; order Myopsida; family Loliginidae; genus Sepioteuthis; species Sepioteuthis lessoniana. Next base: position 68,502,539 of record OY757926.1, read on the forward strand.
ATACCATTGGGAAAGGTATGAATCCAATTATTATCCCTCCAGCTATGGGTAAATAGTAGGATAGACTGAGTTCTTCAGCCTTGGTGAGGCAACTAGTCTAGGAGAAGGAATACTCTGAATTCAAACCTGTTAAAATACGCTTAAAAAATTGACCTCGTGTCATATCCTGTCCGATCGGAGGGGTTGGTAAATATGATGATATATGTATATATTCTGGAGGAACCTAGAAGTTATTGGCTTAACCAAGAAGTAAATAAAACAGTAAAGATGCGTGCACGCTATCGAATATATTCAAACCAGTATTTTGATATTTCTACTGTAGCAATATCAAACCAAAACGGGTATTATAAGGTATTTATTACCAAAACCTTCTGCATAGAGACTCTATTGCTTAATGTAAACGTGCGACTAGTAGATCTTTATACATATAAGGTTAACAATATTTCAAAATCTATTATTTAAATACATTTTTATTAATGGTACTTCTGCATGATATTGATAGTTTAGTTTTGGTACAAGAGCTTAATTAGATGGCAATCAATCAAAATCGAACTGACAAACTGATAGACACGAATACAAATTTGGTATCCCTACGACAAATTTAGCCCCGTCGACTGGGTCTGTAGAATCCATCAACTGCATATCTGAAGAGGGATAAGACTCCCCGCAACGGGCGTCCCTGATATGACATTAAATAATCTGATGGCGCGGCCCTTGTAATGCTGGAGCTTTGGTGAATGCGATGCACCCCTTCACTGCCATTGCTCCCGGGTCCACTTTGGCCCAGAGTGAAAGCACCTTATTGAGTCCTCTATATAGGCCAAATCAGGGGCGAAGACGGGACTAGTGCTACTCGTGCCCGGCACGACCATTAACTCGGTCAATGTTATTCAAAATGGATTAAAAATCATCCATTAATTTCAAGCAAACATACTTAGTCTGATCTCAATTAAATTGCGTATCTATTCAAGTTTCGATAACTAAGTAGCCAAAAGTTCATGAATATATCTGGGAATAATACAACGATGCTATTTTGAACGGATGGTCTTTGTCCGGCCACCGTCAGATCCATTGAACATCCCATAAAATCGGCTATAATGTTGAACACGCGCAAATCCGTGCCGAGCACTAGACCTTTATAATAACAGTAATGTTAGAGAAATCCGCTTTTGGCTGTAGCCAATAGAAATAGCAACCCAAACACCGTGCTCAAAAATCTTAGCACATTGTGACTGCGGACAGCTGTCTTGGGAGGAGGGAGAGGGACCGAGAGAGAGAGAGAGGGGGTAGCAGATTATAGCCGTCCCCGACGTCATCATCATCGCTATGGCAAATGTGGGTTAAACAGCGTGTTTTAATTCGTTTTTTCACTAACAGATCTCTATTTCTTTAATGAATATTGCATATATTACATTCTGTAACTAAAATTTGTTTATTTGAATACATTTTCAACAATTAATCTTTATTTTAAGCGAAATTGAAACTACTAGCTGTGTCTGTGTATATTGTCATCAGTTTCTTTATTCTAATAAACATATTTTTCTCGTCATAGTAATGAACATCTTCTCTTTTCTTCTATACTTTTGAAAGGAAAAAATGATCTTATCTACTGTATTAACAAGACTACAAATTATATAGTATCTTGATTGTTTACAAAAAAAAAAACACCATGCAAGGTACGTTTGTCAATCTGTGCTATACAATGGAGAATCACGCAATAGCAACTATGATAACTTACTTTGGGTCCACGGACCACGGGTTGGGAACTGAAGTTGACAAAGGGCGGGGGGGGCACGAGTAGCAAAAATAGGCTAGAGTCGCCACTGGGCCAAATAGAACTGTTTGACATTGAAAATGAGTGCAGTCAAAGGATTTTTGCTAAATTGAATTGTTAGAATCAGAACTATGTGTAAACAAATGACTGATGCTTAATTGGATTATCATCTATACATAGCAATACTTTCTCCCATTCAACTCTGACTTATGCTAAATTGAATGGTTAGAAATAGAACAGTTTGATCATTTAACTATGTATATCTACAATATGTGTTTACAAATCATATATTTAATATATATGTAAAAACAGGATTTGGCATTAAATAACCAACAATGATTGATGTGCCATACAACCAAACCAAACCAAACCCTACATATCTAATATATATGTATAAACAGAATTTGGCATTAAATGACCCACAATGGTTGTTATGCCATAAAACCAGACAAAACCAAACCCTACATATTTAATATATCTTTATAATGAGGATTTGGCATTAAATAACCCACAATGGTTGATATGCCATAAAACCAGACCAAACCAAACTAATCCCGATGAAGCACACTTTAAAAATAACCTAGTTTAGATTTAGGACAAGGGTTCAACAAGGGTAGACTAAACTCACTACTTACTAATTCTTATTTTACTATTCCAATGTACTAATTCTTACTTTATTACTTCACCTAACCCTAGTTTCTTTGTTTAATGGCATATCAACCTTTGTAGGTTATTTAATGCCAAAGCCGTTCTCCTAGAAGAAGCGGTGCTATTTAACCCATAGCTGGGAGGATGAGGGGGTTCATACCTTTCCCAAGGGTATTTGCCCGAAAGTGAACGTAATAGCGCGACTGGAGTACGAACTCGCGTACTACGATTCCGCAGTCCATCGCTTTAACCATTACACCACGAGGACACCCCCCACCTAACCCTAACCCTGCGTTATCAATCCTTGATATTACTTTTGTAGCTTATTCAGCAAATAGGTGAATTCTCTCTCGCTTGTTGTTTCAAATTCTTGCTGTCTACGCCTATTAAATGTATGATATTATTTATTTTTGCATCTCTAAGACTGGCAATTGATATAAAAATAGTGTTTGTATATTTTTCTTTTACACAAGACATAACAAATAAAGCAGATTCTTTCTTATAAAAATATAGAAACTAAGAGTAAAATTCTGACCTCCATAATTATATTAAAACCATCGAAATAGATACGACCAGCATACGAAGGTGACTCCAATAGAGATTTCATTTTATATCTGCTCCTTTTGAGATTAATCACAACAAAAAAAAGAGGTTGTAATAATGGCGGATGACTAGTAAGTTTGAGTGAAAGGAAGAGAAACATTAAAAGTAATCAATAGAAATAGTAGAAGAAAGAGTCACACACAGACATACACACGCATATATATATATATAGTCATCTACAGACAGATCTGTTTCGTTCTATCAGAAATCATCAGTGTGGCTAGACATATTAGCTTCCCGGACTCAGGTTAACCTCAAGTTCAATGGTTGTCCATCAGACTTGTTGAATCTATTGCATTTTTCTACACATTTAACGGCTCTTGATTTAAATTGATAACTATACTATGTGGCAATAAATCTCACCTATCTATGATGTGACATAGATATGCTGCTAAGATTTTAGATACTTTAAACGACCATTGGTCAAGTTATTAGATTACGAAATGATATAAGTTTTTCTGCACGCCTGTATATCATCTTATAAATGATTATTATACGTCTTTTTCGATTATCCTGTTGACAGGGATTAGAATACACTAACTGCAGAACATGAACCAGAGTAAATTATGTTCCCTTCATATGTAGTGTCATGACAATCAGTTAACATAAAGCAATGTTTTGTTCTTTTTTCTTTCATATTTTAAAGTAGTATACTATTACAACTATTAAACCTCCATCACAATGTCTTGGTCAAGAGAGGAAAACTATTTTTGGTCACTACTTATTTGGAGACAAGATCATTCAAAACAGTCTCAAAATTGATGCAACCTATTAATATGATAATGATTCATTACTGAGAAAAGAAACCGAAAAAAAAATGATTGCATGTCCTTAAAAAAATGTTGATTTGATGTCTCTAGCACAAAGAATAAGTTTTTACAGGACCTGTTCCAAAAGACCGCTATTGCACATGTCGCAGTAATAAATCATTATTATAATGATGAGTTGCATCTATTTTGAGACACCCTGTATAATATTATATTATATCTGATTTGCTACAGCTCATTATAACGTGATACTAATTATCTTGGATATAACTCTAAACTGTACTCGTTGGTGTGTCTCCAGCACAGGAGATGTCGAGTGTCAAATATCCCCCCTTTGCTGCCGTTACTCCGAAGTAATTTCGGAGCCGGAGTAGTACGATCTGTTAGGGTCTCATCTATGGTATTTACTTGTTTTTAGGATTGATATTTAACACTAGAATTGTTTTCAAATAATTGTTATCATTAGTTACCTTGAAACCATGAAATGACTTGCAATATATATATATATATATATATATATATATATATATATGTGTGTGTGTGTGTGTGTGTGTGTATCTTTAGAACTGGGTATCGCAAATATAAAATAATGTATTTTTATTCCCAAACTCTACACAACTGCTGCAGTCGAATACGACAACTAAGGGTAAGACACCTCTCAATAAGCGTCCAGGAGGTGACATAAAGCCATCAAATGGAGAGGCTTTTACCCAAGAGCTCTGGGGAATGCGAAGTAACTCTTCTTTGTCATTACTCCCAGGTTCACCCTGACCCGAAATGGAAGTACCTGTTTGGGTCCCATTAATGGGTAAAATAGTACGGTTTGATAATTTACTCTAATGGAAACCATTTAACAGTGTGCAACTGAATGACACTTAAATTAGTAGTGTAAATTGCAATACTTGAAATCATTTAACCGAATACAAACAAAACAACCCTGGCTCCGTTCAAAATTGGTTTGGTTTGGTTTTATGTTATACCAACCATTGTTAGTTATACAATGCCAAATACAATTTAAAAACAATTCTATTTCAAACAATTCAGTTTAACATAAGGGCACAGTTTAAATGTTAAAAACGACTTTTTTTAAACAATTAAATTTAGCATAAGTACACAGTTTAGCTCTATTTGACCCATAGATAGGACCCTATCAGGTACTACCACTCCGGGCCAGAGTGGAACTGGAGGCAATGGCAATAAAGGAGAACTCCACATTCTCCAAAACTCCAGTATTACTGGAACCTCACCATCAGATTGTTTAGTGGCATATCCAGGACACTCGTTGTCGGGGTGAGCCTTAACCACCTGCAGAGATGTAGTCAGTGTATTCTGCAGCCCTAGCCGACCAACTATTCGTCAACAAATCCTAAATATTTGATGTATATGTATAAACAGGATTTGGAAATAGATAATTTCCAAGAGTTGATATATTGTAAAACACAACCAACCAACGAACTAACCAATCTAAATTTAGAGCAGTGTAGGAGTCTCAGTGGCTAACGAGCTGGACTGCGACGTCGAAGTGAGTGAGTTCGAACACCAGGCACGCTATAACGTTCATTTTCGGATTAATATCTCTTTGAATAGTATGGGCCCCATTATACTCCAGCTACGGGTTTGAAATACCCCTACTGTTTTACTATGACTCACAAAGGTTTATTTGTCATTAAATATCGAAACCAAGCCAAATAAGTGGGTATTCATAGAATTGACGACAGGTGCATTGCATCTTCGCTTTATCACTGATAGATGCATAAAATAATTTGCCATTATATCAGATCACCAGTGATAAAATCTTGCATAAAGACCGGAGAAATTCAGAGCCTTTGGGAGAGTCTCCGTGGCGTGAAAACTTACGCGCGGGACTGTGACATCGTAGTACTTTCAATTTCTGACAAATACCTTTAGAAGTATAAATTCTCTTATGCTCCAGCTAGGGAGTTTGATAGCAACATTACAGTTCTTCTACAAGGATGCCATTCTGTCGGCTGGGGCTGTGGAACAGGCTAACTGCATCTCTGAGGCAGGGTAACCCCCTACACCACCACCGAGTGTCCTGAAAATTACACGAAATTGTATATAATGATACGGATCAAGTCCCAGAACTTTAGGGAATGTGGTATACACTATCACTTTATAGCCATTACTCTTACTTCCACTCATAACTGGTACTATTAATCTATGGATTAAATAGAACCGTTTAATCACTTACAAAGCATTATTTTTTGTTATTTGAAACTATAGGGAAGTGAGGAAATTATTTAAACTACATCGGAATACTAAATAAATTGAATTACCTAGTATTAAACACCAAGACCCTTTTCTATCTAACAAGATGCAAATAAATTAAGAATATTGAATAGAATTATTGGTGTTAGATGTTTTGGTTTGCTTTCTTTGTTTAATGGCATATCAACCTTTGTAGGTTATTTAATGCCAAAGCCATTCTCCTAGAAGAACAGTAGTGGTGCTATTTAACCCATAGCTGGGGGGATAAGGGGGTTCATACCTTTCCCAAGGGTATTTGCCCGAAAGTGAACGTAATTGCGCGACTGGAGTACGAACTCACGTATTACGATTCTGTAGTCCATCGCTTTAACCATTACAGCACGAGGACACCCCCTATTGGTGCAAGATAACTATTTAACTGTATGCAAATATATGAACTCTAACAGCTTATTCTCAGAAAAAGTTACCAACGAACTATTCACTTAGAAATTGTATTGACCGGGTCGGTGACCTAATGTGTAGAATGTTCGCCAATGGTCTGAGAGACCGGGGTTCAATCCCCGGTCGAGTCATACGAAAGATTCAAAAATAGCACTTGGTGCCCCCTTGCTTAGCTCTCAGTACTGTAAGGTAATGATCAAGGGTAAAGTGGAGCAATCCGGGAAATATAGTAGCGCCCTCCCGAATACCCCAGTGAAGCTATTGAAAAAGGAGCCTCCACTAAGTCACCCTCCACTAAGGTCACCAACTTATATATATATATATATATATATATATATATATATATATATATATATATATATATATATATATATTGTAACAGTTTTAGTTGTCACTATCTCACTTCGAGGGTTTGTGGCAAATAAATGCAATATAATTTGAAGAGTGCTCAATGTCTGTGGTAGAGCTATTATATAATAATGATAAGTAAATATATATTAGTTTTTATATAAATTTAATAGCATGGAAGCTTGTCTGCGACCTCAGGTTTCATGATGTTTTATAAACTACAATCCGATTGTCGTTTATAAAACGACATGAGACCTGAGGTTGCAGACAAGCTTCCATGCTATTAAATATATATAAAAACTAATATTAAAAAAAAAACAATCGGTCACATTAAGATAATAAATTTATTTCCATCTTGTTAAAAGCATTGGCATAAATCAATGCTCTAAAAAAATTAACAGGACTTCTTCAGATCCAACAACAAATAAAACATTTCTTGTTAGACCTGAAGAAGTCCAGGTAATTTTTTAAAGCATTGATTCATACCAATGCTTTTAACAGGATGGAAAAAAAATTTATTATCTTAATGTGACCGATTGTTGTTTTTTTAACAGCAAATTATTTGCTCTGTGGATTTTATTTACATTGAGCTTTTTACCAGGATTATTTAAATTTAATATTCTATTTTCGAATATTTTATTGGTCCTGATTAGAATTATTCCCTATTCCGGATTTACTGGATTGAATAATATCTAATAAAAACTAATATATATTTACTCGTAGTATATATATATATATATATATATATATATATATATATATATATATATATATATAAGCACTAACTAACCAACCCACCTCTTGATTGAATAACCCAAGAAGGTAATTATGCAAATAAATAAAGTAAACAAATCAAATCAAACTACAGAACAGAAACTGAAATCAAAATGAAAGTGTAACATTTCTGTAAGTAAAACTAAAATTGCAAGAATATATATATAAGAATGTTAATTGTTTTGGGACAGGAAAATATTTAAATGTATTTTAATCTAATTTCAATGCTGTGACTTTTGGTAATAAACAATAGTTAATCCGTTTTAAATGTATACTTTTCATCTGGAAATGATAAAATGCGAACTACCATCAGTGATTTTAAAAACTAAAATCGAAAAGTAGTGGTAGTAGTAGTTGACGACCTCATTCGAGGGCGACCTGAAGGCTCCCTTTTCAATAGCTACTACACCGAAGTGCAAGGGAGGGCGCTACTTCTTTCCCAGGATTACTCCATTTTACCCTTGATACGTACCTTATATTGCTGAGTTTTAAGCAAGGAGGTATCAAGTACAATTTTTTAAGTTATTGGTATGACGCGACCTGGGATCGAAACCAGGTCTCACGGACCATTGGCGAACACTCCACCCACTAGGCCAATGAGCCGGTTTAAAAACGCCTTCAACTCGCTTGCGAAAGCGAATATAAGAATACTAAAAAAATCACAGATAATTACGTTTATTTCATTACTCAGAATCAAAACGTATTAGTTTAAAAAATGACTAATCGAGAAAATGAATAGCCAGTTCCTAAATAATACGGCAGATTTCTCTTTCAGAAGCAGAAGAGAACTCTCAAACGACCGAAACTCGTCTGGCAGCAGGCAGCATATAGGAAAAAAACCCTCATTGATGAGTATTATTTTTTCCTTCTTTTTGTGACGAGGGGTGCCGGCAGTTATATATTATCATATTTACCAACCCCTCCACTCGGGCAGGATATGACACAAGGTCAATTTTTTAAGCGGATTTTAACAGGTTTGAATTCAGAGTTGTCCTTCTCCTAGACTAGTTGCCTCACCAAGACTGAAGAACCTAGTCAGCCCTACTATTTACCCATAGCTGGAGGGAGAATAATTGGATTCATACCTTTACCAAGGGTATTAGTGCTATGTGAAATGCAATCAGTCTCTTCCATGATTTGAACCGGTGTCGCCGTGTCAATTTCCTACGACAATAACCATTACACCACGGACACCTGGATATGTATATGTAATGTATACAACAATTGGACCGGTTTGGAACTGTAGGGGTTTCACAAAAATCGTGACAAATGCAGTTGTTTCTTCTTTTCTGTGAGAAAAAAAGTTTGCACTCATTAGACACGGCAGGCAGCATATAGGAACAAAAAATATATATATTGTTATCCACAGACAGACTGTTTCGTTCTATCAGAGCTCTTCAGTTTGGCTAGTCACGTTGAACGCTCGAAAGTGGGATCGAAACCCAACCAACTTTACGTTAGACTAAGTCTCAGACCGCTTGGCCAACGAGGGAATTTTTTAAAGTTATTATGTAGTAACAGCAGCAGCCGTTTGTTAACATTTTTGGTTCTTTTGAACTTACAATAAATGAAAATACACCTTTTCCTATTTGACACATAGATGGTATCCTCACATCTAGTACTACACTGGTTCATTGCAATTGGAATTAATTACAAGGAAGAAGTATTCCATACATTTCAGTGCATTAAAACTGGAGCCTCACTATCAAATACAGTTAGGTGTCGATCTCAAGGCATCACTTTTAGTGATGGTAGTGGTGTGGGGTCTTAAGCATATGCTGGGGATGTACGTAGCATATTCGAAGCCATTCTATATATTTGATAGGATGTTCATATCACATAACTATCTGCAATAACCTCTTAGGAAATACGCTCCCCGAAAAAAAATAAAACAAAAACACGCAAAAACTGCGTAAATATGAACATACACTATAGGTGATTCCTTAATATTTATACCCCAGGTTGGTTAACCTACCAATAAAATATCAATCAATAGGTCTTGTTTTTAGATTGGTTTAGTTTTTGGTCTAATGAGTTGAGTGTTCACCAATGATACGGATGACTGAGGTTCAATCCTAGGTCGAGTCATACCAAAGACTCAAAAGATGGTACTTGATACCGCCATGCTTAACACTCAGCATTATAAGGTAAGGATGAAAGGTAAAGTGGAGCAATCCAGGGAATGGAGTAGCGCCCTCCCCTACCCCTCAGTGTAGTAGCTATTGAAAAGGGAGCCTTCCGGTCAACCCCGACTAAGGTCGCTGACTTTACTACTCCTTTGTTTGATGGCAAATCAGCCTTCGTGTGTTTATTTTTACAGAAGCTATCCAGAAGAACGGTAGTCGTGCTATTAACCCATACCTGAGGGAAAAGAAAGGGTTCTTACCTTTCCTAAGGGTATTCGTACAAAAGTGAACGTAATAGCACAACTGGTATTCGAACTTGCTTACCGGAATGTCACAATCTAGCACGTTAGGCACAGCTCCACGGAGACGCCCCTTTTTGTTTTTAGGAGCAAAGAGGTTCACTCACACACTTACATGCTGGTATATATTTTTTGTACGGTAGGAGAAATATCATTGATGAGTATTATTTTTTCCTTTTTTTGTGACGAAGGGTGCCGGCAGTTATATATTATCATGTTTACCAACCCCTCCACTCGGGCACGATATGACACGAGGTCAGTTTTTTAAGCGGATTTTAACAGGTTTGAATTCAGAGTTTTCCTTCTCCTTGACTAGTTGCCTCACCAAGACTAAAGAACCTAGTCTGCCCTACTATTTACCCATAGCTGGAGGGAGAATAATTGGATTCATACCTTTTTCAAGGGTATTAGTGCTATGTGAAATGCAATCAGTATCGTCCAGGATTTGAACTGGTGTCGCCGTGTCAATTTCCTACGACGATAACCATTACACCACAGACACTTGAATATGTATATGTAATGTATACAACAATTGGACCGGTTTGGAACTGTAGGGGTTTCACAAAAATCGTGACTAATGCAGTTGTTTCTTCTTTTCTGTGAGAAAAAAGTTTGTACTCATTAGACACTTTGAATGCTTTTACGCAAGTTGTTATGCATAGATTACGATTTCTGTTCACGCAGAACGTGTTAGGACGTCTTTGCCGTTGAAAATTATGGCGTTTGCTTTTAAATGTGAGCACTATATATTAGAAACCTACAACCAGCAATTAATAGAATTAATTTTCTAACCAGTGCTAATGTACTTAAATGTCTTTAGCCACTGGCACTATTTACAGAATTACATTTAAAAGCAAACGCCATAATTTTCAACGGCAAAGACTTCCTTACACAGTAGTAATTTGCTAAAACAAAAGTTACATCACTTTTGTAACAGATTCTCCCCTGATGATGGCCCAAAGTCGGGTAGTAAGTACTAGGGATACATATAACTATGGACAATACCTAAATCAATTCCCCCCGAATACGATAAAAGTAATACGGGAATTCGAACGGATCCAGAAGAAAATATGTAGGCATAAAATTTCTATTATGTTTAATGAAATTTACATATATATATATATATATGTGTGTGTGTGTATATACTGAGACAAAATGGCTTTAACGTTCATTAAACCATCGTCAAAAAAACAACACTTTGAAAACAGCAAATGAGTGGATTGCCACGTAAATATTAGAATAAACGTCTTAGTCAAACAACTTATTAAATATTTTACCCATCCACATATCAAAAATCCCGCCCACCTGCAAATCTTTAAGATCATAAAACGGTCAGTTCAAAACACCTGCATACGAAAAAAGAAAATTCCCATTTAAAGAGTGGATATGCTATGTTACTCTAAAAATGCATTAAAAATGATTTTATCTTCAAAAAAAGCATTGAGCATGATTTTTCTCTGAATATTCATTGCAAATGATTTTACGCAAAATATGCATTAGAAAAGATTTTACTATCAAAAAGCATTGGACATAATTTGTTCTAAATACATACTGCAAATGATTTTACATTAAAAATGCATTAGAAATGATTCCGCAATCAAAAAGCATTGAACATGGGTTTACAATAAAATTGTATTGGCGATGGATTTACTGCTTTAAAAAAATCCATCAACGATTTTCTCATAAAGTGCATTGAAAATAATTTTACCATAAAATGCAATGGAATACATTTTCTTATAAGATGCACTGAAAAATATTTTACTCTAAATATACGTTGTAAATGATTTTATTATAAAAACGCTTTGAAAATGATTTTATTACAAAAAATTAATTGAATCATTTCAATGTATACATACATTACCGATACTTTTATTACCAAAGACGGACAAACAAACACTTTTAACTTATCAAAATAGATACCTCTCTTGTTATTATGCAATAGTTTTACTTTCACTTTCTTTCTCCACTTTTTGCTATTCGTTTTCTTCTTTACTTGTCTTTTATGTCTTCCTTGCTTCTCTATCACCTAAAACTACCCACCTCACAACCACATATACATTCAATCACGCTCTATCGACTCCCACTTCTTTAATATATCATAGCTCAACCTCATTCTCGATTATAAAAGAGAGCACATTTTTCTGACAGGCATATTTGAAAACAAACTCCCTCATCTGCGTCAAATATTTGCACACAGAACCAGGCATATATATATATATATATATATATATATATATATATATATATATATATATAACAGAATAAAATAAATCTCAGTGACACCAGTTTTACAAGTCCCCGTTTGAGAAGTCAATCACCGATATTATAAAGCTCTACATTCTGTCTCGATCGATTTTCCCCATTTCAGATTATTCATGGTTGAGACTCTCAAGTATGAGATGCCCAGCAGGAACTTTAATGCTCAAATTGATCTTTTATGAAAGTCACCAGGGAACATTGTGGAAACGAAGAGGACAAATAAAACTACTTTTAGCTTCTTGTCTCAGCAGCCGAGCAATGATTGAAGGTTCTGTCAAATGCAGACGAATTTTGAAGGGCTAGCCCGATGTTTAGTCAGACGTCTGCGCCCCCTTGTGGCAAGTATGTCATCAGCTGACACTCGGAGTTTGCTTTTAAAAGGTTCGCCGCCATTTACAGTAGTAACCTTACGTACCGATCTAGATGAGAAACGTTAGCTTTTGTTCCAATACATCATAGATTTGCCTATTGAGAAAGAGCGTCGGAGCAAAGGAATAGAATTCTGTAAGGGTAAATTCAAAATTAATGCCTACCCACCAAAAAAAAAGTCAAAAATAAAATAAACAATTATGACCCGGGGAAAATCTTATCATCTAAGATATTATTTTACTAATCAAAGACTTTTTTTTACCGTTATCTTATATGTAAAGCACTATAGAGCATAGATTGAAATCATTACATCCTCGAAGAAATGCACCCAATAATGGTTAACATATCAGTGTTGTATTTTGGCCTTTGACCCGGCCAAAAATGCTATTCCAAGGTGATGCACCGGAAGGAAATGACACATTCTAATGGCAGTTATGAGAGGAAATCGCGTGGGCAGAAATTGGCTGATGAAATGGGACGAGGTAAAAAAAAAATTCCCATGGTACACTCATAGACTGATGCACAGGAAGAGAGTGACCTGTGAACTGCATGACAGTTATTTCCGCTTGATGACGATCCAACAGGCGATTCCAAAAATCGAGTCGGCGACTGAGTGGGCGTGAACTATTATATAACTCAGTCAAGACAGAAGGCAGGGAGTTTCAGTTAGAGTTGGAGGGGACCGAGATGTGGTAGGTAAAGCCACATCAGGCCGAAAGGGGCCTTGGGGCCCCAGAGGAGTTCCAGTTAGAGATCGGACGGAGTTATAGACGAGATGTGGTAGGGAAAGCCACATCCGGCCGAAGGGGCCCTCGGGAACCCCGATGCAGTTTGGGGACCAGAGAGTTGCTGATAAGATGCAGTAAAGAAAGCTATCATCCAGCAGAGAGCTGGGCTCCTGGGCCACCGGTTGAGCAGCCCTGGAAAACGAGAAAGACACAACGCTGACGGCCATAAGAGTGGGGGTCAAAATATTGCAGTTTCTGTTCGGTCTCTAACTCCCTCTCACACGCAAACCTTGAATAACCTTTTCCAACCTTACAAATAAAGTGAGAGGTACATATATTCATAAAGAAGTCTTCCTGCGTCTTTATTATTGCGTCGGTGTGTATCCAGTATATATATGTATATTTCTGCATGAATCAGCAGATGACAATATAACATCAGTGTGTCAGTAGACAGCACCAATATGTTATTCTTGTTACTTACAATGCTCAAGGAATGATCGAAATGTCTTTGACACGGAAGAAAAAAATCGCATGATTCTTACACTTCCAAAGTCCTTACATCTATTCTCTTGTAAGGAGGTGCCTGTGGTGTAATGGTTATCATCGTAGGAAATGGACACGGCGACACGAGTTCAAATCCTGGAAGATACTGATTGCATTTCACATAGCACTAATACCCTTGGGAAAGTTATGAATCCAATTATTCTCCCTCCAGCTATGGGTAAATATTAGGGCAGACTAGGTTCTTCAGCCTTGGTGAGGCAACTAGTCTAGGAGAAGGAAAACTCTGAATTCAAACCTGTTAGACTTCGGTTAAAAATTGACCTTGTGTCATATCCTGCCCGAGCGGAGAGGTTGGTAAATATGGTAAGGAGGGGGTTTTGGTATAATAGTTGTTGTCGTAGCTAATGGTATGACTCGATGGTCACCCAGGGATCCGAGGCCTATGAAAAACATTATTAAAAGAACTAGACACTTGGATTCCGTCGCTTGGCCAAAAATGGTTTGAAAGGATTTTTATGACGACAGATCTCTGGTTGTCGTTAGCCAAAAATGAAATTTTTATGTCCACAGATCTGGGTTTCATCTTGGTCAAAAATGGCTCGAGAGAATTTCTGTTTGACAGGTCGGATAACAAAGATTAATAAGTTAATCCGCTGGCCTACGCAAATTCTGAGGGTTATAATGTACTTGGAATGCCCTGCCGGTTATGGGATTGCGGAGCGAATTGATTTGTCAGAACAGATGGTGGTAAGAAGTATATTTATAAGCAAGTCTGAGTGGGGGCTTGAATGGCCTTCTGATTGAAAGAGGTTGGATAATTTTCCTGTACTTAAAAATCACAGGGGTCTGTGGAATCCTGATTAATAGAAATCGGTTAGGGTTTGTCATCTTGGAGGTATTCCATTCACCACCTCAGACACTACCCCTATATAAGGGTGGAATATTATTTAAACCGTCGGAGTTTTCGAATGAACGCTCAAAAGGTAGTGGCCAGATCGACCTACGTGACTTTAGTCCTTCGTCCCCATAGAACGACAATGGGAGAGAGAGGACAAACTTAATTCTGCTACTTAATGAACTCCAGCAAAGCCAAGTATTTCCACACAACAAATTTCACACCTGATACTTATTGTCAGCCCCGAAAACCATTCCTTGTGCCAGAAGAGAATCAGAAGAGGCGATGCTAAGAATTTTTATCCGACTTTATGGAAGTTAAGAATTCAACCTAACTGGGTCGACTACACCCTGGACTGGCGACTGCCTTTGCATGTTAAAGGACCCTTGTAACTTATGGCTCAAAGTACTGTAATAACCAGGTTTATAAAATACGATTTCGACGTTAAAGAAGAGTGTGTTCTTCTTTGGAGAATTTTCTTATGTCACTTCTTTCAGAGCTGACAGATATTCTCCGCATGACCCAATTTAATTGTTTGACCTTTCTATCTGAGGTCAAAGTTACAACTGGTAGAGGGTTAATTACATGTTGACCAGCGAAGCGGGGACGATGAGGAGATTGCTGACACCTGTGTTTGACCAGTTGATACTGAGATAACAACAGCGACGCAGTTGCAACCACAGTGAGATGTGAAAGGTGAAGTGGTATAATGGGCACGGCGAACAGTGATCAAACCCTCGACGGGGCTGTTTGTATTTCAAATAGGCCTAATATTCTGGGAAAAAATATGAATCCAGCTATCCTCTCTCCAGCAAGAGGCAAAATAGCTTTATATAAAATGTAGGAAAAAGAACAAGTTGCAGGGGAATTCAGGGAAGAAAAAAAAGTTTTTTTCTAGAGGTAAGACGAATAATTACCGATAAAATGACAGCAGCATTCGAAGTAAATCTTTATATAATGTACAAGACTCATAATTGCGTTTGTCATTTCATTGTTTGCTCCCGGAAGATCACTCCAGATGGGGTCAAAAGTACTTCGAAAAAAATATGGGCTCCTTAACCTTGGTATGGTAACCGGTCAAGAAGAAGAAAAACTCTGAATTCAAACCTGTTAAACTTTGTATAAAATTTGACCTTATGTACCTTAACAGCACCAAATTAACAGAATGTTTTATGCCTCCTCCTTTCATATTTTCTTATCTAATCTTGTCAATTGCTCTAGCTGGTCAGGACCTCTGGACTTCTGCTTAGGTGTTCTTTAAGTTGACTCGGGTTCATCTTGGTGTCCATTTCAGTTTTTAATAAATGGACACCACAGATTAGTTCATTTTTTAAAGACATCTTTATTTCCCTCAAGTTCCGTACAGCTAAGTAGCCGGAGAAATAGCCATTCATAGCACTGGTCTATTCTCTTTGGCGCCAGTAGTTCATCTGAAATACTCTATCACCCTTCTTTGTTCCTACCCCTGAACCAACCAATCAGGTAACTGCTAGAAAATTCAGCTTTGAGTCAAGCTCTATCAATCACGACAATTGCTTTTCCATGACTCGTCAAATTAATGAATTACCAGTTAAATTTTTGAATTAAAATATTTACACTACCTTCCTAAATAGGCACCCTATTTATTATGTAGCACTTAAGTCGCAAGCAGGCCGTGCAGAAGCGTTCGGTAACTATATATAAACTATTTGTTTTGATTGATTAATTTTCTCAAGGAATAATAATAATAAAAATTCTCGTTTTGAAGAAAGAGACATTTATAAATAGTGATTTGTTGTGCACTTATTCGTAAGCAATGCTTTATATATACACATATACATTTCTTTGTTCAGCAGCATATCGGCCTTCGTGTGTTATTTAAAGGAAATACCATCCTTTAAGAAAAACCAAAGTGCTACTATTTAACCCATCTGCCAGGAGTAATTCATTCATACTTTCACAGGTGTATTAGCCCCCCAAAAAAACGTAATAGCGCGATTGGAGTTGCTATGATGTCACAGTCCACAATGTACACATAAGAGCACGGGAACCGAGCTTTAAAATTCAGTTCTGTGATCCATAGGTTAGGAGACAACTGTAAATAAAACGCTCTTTATCTCTAATGATTAAACCTCTAAAGAAACCAACAGAATAAATAAGCTGATGATTTAGCTTCCTTCAAGAATGAACTTGTTATATAAACATGATTAATTATATATATATATATATATATATATATATATATATAATGTAAAGTTATATATATATATATATATATATATATATATTTATAACGTGTATATATATATATATATATATATATATATATATATAACGTAAAGTTGGATGGGTTTCGATCCCGGCTTCGAGAGTCCTACGTGTCTAGCCACACTGAAGAGTTATGATAGAACGAAACAGTCTGTCTGTGGATCACAATATATACGCTCCCCCATGGGGGTTGAGCACTCTGGTGAAGGAATTTTTGGACGCCGCTCGCATAATGCAAAGCTCTTCGAAAGAATTGAGCACTCTGGTAGCCGATAGGGTATAAAAATGTAAACAAACGGCTGCTGCTGTTACTACATAATACCTTAAAAATTCCCTTAGCCAAACATGGTACGCTTGTTGGCTGAGCGTTCTGAGACTTAGTCTAACGTAAAGTTGGATGGGTTTCGATCCCGGCTTCGAGCGTCCTACGTTTCTAGCCACACTGAAGAGTTCTGACAGAACGAAACATTCTGTCTGTGGATGACAATATATATATATATATATATATATATATGTAACTGGTATTATTACGTAAAGAGTGCTCAATATCGGTGATAAAGGCCGTAAATCTAAGTAAGCACTGCATAGAGACATTGTCAACAGCACTTGGTGATTGTCAGTTTCTCGCCTATGATATCACGGTCTGTGTCTACGATATCCTCATTTAGATACGTATGCTCTCTCACTGATGTTAAGCATTCATTAGTTATAATGATATCATTTTTTATAACACCCTGTATATCCACTTCATCAACTCCTGTTTCATCAACAAAATACAGTTTTCAGCAAAGAACCAACTCACTTTTCAAGATTTCCACTAAAAAAAATTTAGAGTTCATTCGTCCCCGGGCATTTTCGTAATGAGGATGCGAGACGATGTTGATTGGCAAAGAATGGTTCCTGAAAGATAAGTACAGGCTTCTCGACTTTCACAGAATTTCTTTTATCTTGCCTTTTGCAACGAACTTCCGTCTTTTATAACAAATTCGTCAAAGGGATTTACAGCCGCTATCACTTATTACATGTACCCAAATAAGCAGCAATGGTGTAAAGAAGTTCAAGTGAGCATTCAAATCTGTAAGAAAAAAAAAGAAGCTGTTCATATGAAGTATTGAAAATTAGTAATCAAGAAGAAGAAGAAGAAGAAGATTATATAGTGGGTTTACGGCAACAAAACAAGATATGTAACATATAAATCTCCGTAGTCTCTCTTGTTGAATCATTGATGCATGTATCTACCCAACACCTCCACCATTTGCTAGGTGTGACACAAGGTCAATTCTTAAGCGAAGTACAATTGTTTGAATTTAGAGTTTTCCTTCTTTTAGACTGGTTGATTTAACGAGGCTAAAAGAGCCAGTTTGTCCTACGATTCAGGCTTAGTTGGGATTGGAGACAAGATGGAGTCATACTTTTCTGACAGGCATTAGTTCAAACTGAAACGAAAAGAAAAACCCCATGATTTGAATTCGCATTGCTAATACCTTTTCTGATAATCATTACACTTAGTACGTCTCCATTTGGATCTTTGATTGATTGATTGATTGATTGAAAGAGAGAGAGAGAGAGAGAGAATATTTGTTCTGCTGCTGGTCTACACCTGATTGCTGTTGAATACTTGCAAGCTGGTTGTAAGTCTCACCGAAAGTACGTATAAAAAAATCAATGCACACTTAAGCTAAATCATATGCTGAAATGGGTATAATATATATAAATATATACATATATACTCATATATATATATATATATATATATATTTATTAATCTACTATCTGCCAGCATTCACGGTTACCAGAAAAAAAAGAAAAAAACCCGCCAGGAACAAGAGATAAAAATATCTCGAATCACCGCCCGGTGGAAAAAGAAAAAATATCATCGGACAAAAAAAAAAGAAAAAAAGAAAAGAAAAGGCCAACCCCGCCACACCAATTGAAAAAGATCAAGAGATATGCAATCAGTTGGTCAAAAGAAAATAAAACCCACCGTAAACGCTGCAATGCTACAATTTCAAGAGTGCTCAACACAAGTGGAGCCAAATACAAAATTAACTTAAATCGCGAGTCGGAATTCTCCTACTAAAGTTTCACCTCAACTGATCATCAGGGAGTCTCACGCCGACGTGAGACTCCCTGATGATCTGTTGAGGTGAAACTTTAGTAGGAGAATTCCGACTCGCGATTTAAGTTAATTTTGTGTATATATATAGGGAGAGAGATACTGAAAGAGAGAGAAAAGAGAGAGAGAGAGAGAGAGAAATATTGCCCACCTTTTAAACTGCCTCTTGTGTGATCCAAGTTAACGTAGGCAAATGGTAGTAGTAGCTCATCTAGCTATTGTCTTCCTATCTTTTTTTTTCAGATACCATCGGTTACAATCATCGCTTGGACCGACGCACAGTGTGTTTACTGTCGAAATGTTGTTAAAACCTGGTGAATCTGTCATCGCTACACTGTTTTTCACACTAATTTTATGTTACATTGGATGATACTATTCTCCACATAAAAGTGACATTGATAAGGAATTAAAAAATCTATCCAGGACAGCATCATTACGATGTAGCATGAAATGAGCATAAAAAAGCTCTCTGTGTACCAAAAACAGATTCACTAATCTTTAAAAAACTTTCGAGAGTAAATGCCTGATATGCACCGGTCCAAGCAATAATCGTACCTGATGGTATCGGAAAATAGTACCTGATGGTATCCAAAAATCGTACCTGATGTTATCCGAAAAAAAACAAACGGTATGACTTATTTAGATGGAGCTACAATTACCACTCTCTTAACTTTACCTGCGCCACTGAAGAGACAGTTTTAAAAAATGGAACGTATTTCTGTTGCTCTCAGAACACTCACTCACAAACACACATATATATATATATATATATATTCAATGTTTTATTAGTCTAGAGAAAGAGAATCTGGGCAACTTTTCGTTCTCTCAGTTGCAGAGTGAAAGTTAATTTTTCTTATATCCGTCTCAGCGCTAGATCTGGCGATCTTATATGGAAACTTTGTCTACTTCTTTTTCTTCCGAATTCCTCGTTTTATAACAAAACTAACCAATTTTAGTGCAAAAAATTTATTAATTATTGAGACTTGAGTTAATATTTCAGTATGAGAATCTGAATGAGTTTGTTTTTTATGCTGCGCGCTGCTTGGTTGCTACATGTTAGAATAATGTGACCGAAGATGACAGAAAAGACGTAAAAAAATTACCTTGGCATTTTTAGTCTGTTGGGATTTAAGCTTTAAGCAGAAGTATTCGAGTTGCCTGGCGTCTAGTTTCCTGTTAGCCCTGTTAAATGCAACTGGCCCGAAGTCAAAATTGCAATCGTCAATCATTTTAACAGCTAATTTCTCCCACTCTCCGAAATGACATGCTCACCAGATAGTGGCACTCTGAAAAACTAAAACGTCAAGAAATAATGATAGATTAAAAGTTATTTATGAATGTGTCAATTCTTCCTAGATCTGTATAGAAAATTTCGACCAACAGCTTTTCGGTCTTATACGGGATCAATTTACTGCTTAATACAGCCAACAATATAACAAGTAAACCTCAGTTTGGAAGACTGGAAATTATGTTTTTATTGCCAGTTTGACGTATTTCCTTTTTGTGGTAAAATTAGTCAAGTTGCAAGAAATAATACATGACACTTTTCAGTTTAATGATTCTTTTTCAAACAAAACGTTCTACTTGTTAATCATAGAATCGTCAAGAATGTTAAAGATGCGAGCTGCTGAACTGTCTATAAAAGTGAATTTATTTTTAGTTATGTAAGTTTGTATAGAGACCGGCCACACTTTTTCTGATGAGCTGATAATCGAACCATGGTACACTGGTGAGCCATTGATTCTCCGAACAACACAGGTTTTGAATTGAGAGTTTTTCCTTCTCTGCAACTGGCTCTCAGGCAAAATCAAGAGACCTAAGTTTTCCTTATTATTTTATCCGAATACTCAATGAAACCACCGTTAATGATTTGATATATGTAGTTTCTAATGTTTCGGAATACGGAGAATGCAGCAAATGATATTTACTCAACACATATGGTTGTGGTGTTGCATGAGTCCTTGACGGGAACTTGCGGTCCGTGCATCGAGTAACTGCTTAAACTTAAGTTATTTTAAAATTAATATAATCAAGAAAGGAATAAACCCTTGTAATTATTAATTGATAGATACAGTTTTATTGGCCTACTATCTACAAATAAAAATGGGTAAGAATCGACGGATACATGTCTCACCCAATGGCATAAGCACGAAAAGTAACGCAAACAATTTGCTCCAGGATTTGAACACGGCTGGAGAGAGTCCATATCCTACAGAGATTTGAAGAAGCCCTCCATCCATCTATCTGTGAATGCGGTGCTTATAAATATAAATATGTGTGTGTGTGTGAATGTGTGTGTGTGCGTGCGTGTGTGTATGTGTGTAATTATGATTTAAATTTAATGGTAAAAGCGTTGATAATCATGAAATACAGCGTTCTGCGCAGAAAAATTCAAAGCAATTTGCTATAGGAAAGATCAAATAAAATCAGGAAAAAATTACGTCTATGTTTAATGTTGACGATCCTCAAGTGGGTCAATATGAAGGCGTGATGATTCTAGGGACTGACCTGATAATCGACTAGGTGTAACTCAGAATCATGACTTTATATCTAGATTTTATTCTGTTTTACAATTGAAAAATTGTCACACACACACACACACAAAATTATATATATATATATATATATATATAAATTCTCACCGACAACACAACAATATTAGAACATCAAAGTAATAAACAAAAACTACAGATTCTCGAAGCACTACATATTAGAAACACGCAACCGATACTTAACAGAATTAATTTTCAAACCAGGGCTAATGTACTTTAATGTCTCTAGCTTCTGACAATATTTATAGAAACCCATTAAAAGGCAAACGCTATACTCTCCAAGTGTAAAGACGCTCTCACATAGTAGTAATATGCAAAAACAAAAGTTACATAACTTTTGTAATAGATCCTCCCCTGTGATCACCCAAAGTCGGGCAGAAAGTACTAGGGATACATACAACTATGGACAATACATAAATCAATTCCCGCCGAATACGATAAAAGCAATACAGCAATACGAACAAATCCTGAAGGAAATATGTAGACAGAAAATGTTTATTATGTTCAATGAAATTTGTATATATATATATATATATATATATTGAAGAAACAATTTCTAACGAGTAAATTACATTAAAAGGAATTAGTAAATATCTTCAAATTTAATTGTATGAAAACTGAACCTGCTTCTTCATTTATACCTTGGTTTAACAGAAAATGGAAAATTGAGTGTGGATATCCATTGTGCTTTTTTCGTCTTCTCTTAATGTTACTTATAGCTGAGGATTTTAGTCCTGAACGTCATCTAGTAATCTCTCTCTTTCTCTCTCTCTCTCTCTCTCTCTCTCTGTATCTCTCACTATATATATATAATTTTATTTTATTTTTATACCTATTCTATAATTCTGACGATGCAAAAAAAAAAAAAAAAATTACAAAAACAGATGATACAATTTGCGAATAAAAAATATTACACAATCTGATATCTGGGGAAAAAAATCCATAAAAAAGAAAAGACTAAAAACATTCATACGGCTTGAAAATAATCAACCAATAACTGAATACCTGGTCAAAATAAAAAAATAAAAACTCAGAGAGAATAACTACAGCTAAAACTTAACAGTCCTCAATACACGAAGTTGAGCGAAATGCGAATATCTGATGATTCAAAAGAAATCTACCTAGGTTTCACCTATCCGGTTCATTAGGATAATTCTGACTAAAGAATGGTTGAACCTAACTACATTTTATTGGTCAAAAGGCCGCTAAAAAGAATAGAATATAGCATAAAAAAACGAAGAAAAATATTAAATATTTTTTTGCTTTGTTTATTTTATGCTAATTTTTTATTCTTTCAGACGGCCTTGGTCCAAACTTTCTTTAGAATTATCCAGAAGATTTGCTTAGGAGAAGCATTGGTAGATTACTTCTGACTCTGTAGGTATTCGTATATATATATATATATATATATATATATATATATATATATATATATATATTATTTTTTGGTACATGCTAATTTATATGAAGAGATTAATAAAAACATTGGTAAAAAAAGACATATGTAGGCAGAAATTGTCAGCACCTCGAAGTGAGGATTAGACAGCATATACCCAGAATTATTTTATCAAAAGGCCAACAAACATCCGGGCACTCTCAGACAATGGATTCGCCTATTGGTGAGGATCAAC
>OY757926.1:68530848-68540848 GCA_963585895.1 Sepioteuthis lessoniana
TTGTGTCTCCTGCTAGTAACAGCGTCAACTGGACATAACGACTGACCACAGACACCCATGACAGACCCCAAAACTCCTTATACTCGATACCTACGTTACAAAATTTGCCAAGAACATTCCTGAGATTTCTCTAATGATTTGACTGAGATGCAGGGTTATTTCTACTGGTCCAGGAAACCATTCCCACCAGAAAATAGTCGTAAACATCGAAAATAAAAGAGATGAGTTTAAAGGCATAGAAATATTTTTCCTTTCTGCCCATAATTCTTTTACAGCTTCACCAAACAAAAAGAACTTTAGTGAATGGGGATAGGAAGGAAGGGGTCACTTACCAACATACTAGCCAAACATCTTACATCCCATACATGTGAAAATAGTTATATTTCTTATAACGTTAAGTGCTCAGAGAATTTAAATCATTAAAAACTTTTGTAAAGTAATACATCTTCTTGAAGTGTAAAATGAAAAATGAATTAAAGCTAAAACAATTTTTATTTGGAAATCTTTAGCTTTTAATATTAGATAAAAAAAGAAAAGATTTTAGAAATATACTTTTAAAATTTATTTTAATACTTTTAATGGTCTGTTTCTCCGCGATATTTTTTCCAAATTGAATTTCACAAAATCCACTTGTAAATAGAAATAATCAAATAAAAATAATTAAATAAAATGAATAAATAATTCAACAAATTAGTTTAGAAGAAATATATTAGAGAATAGATTTCTGATTATACAGTCATAGGCACTGATATCCTTCCACCTTTTTAACACACACACACACACACACACACACACACACACACACGCGCGCGCACACACACACACACACGCGCGCACACACACACACGTGTCCTCGTAGTGTAATGGTTAAAGAGCTGGTCCTCGGAATCGTAGTAAGCAATTTCGAACTCCAATCACGCTATTACGTTCTTTTTCCGACTTATAACCCTGAAAAAAGATATGAACCGCCGTATTCTTCTAGCTATGTGTTAAATTAATACCATTCCTGTTCTTCACGAAGTATTACTTTGGTATTAAATAACCCACGAAGGTTGATATGCCATTAAATAAAGAAGCCAAACCAAACACACATACACCTATATATATATATATATATATATACTGAAAAAAGATTTCCTCGTAAAAAACGAAAATAAAACGGGATGGACGGCTGGAGAAGAAGCTAGACGACAATTACACAAGAATGCCGCGTGCAATCTTGAACAAGTCCTGGCGGCAACACCCCACAAGACACCAACTGTACGGCCACCTGCCTCCTATCACGAAAACTATTCAAGTTAGACGAACCAGACATGCAGGACACTGCTGGAGAAGCAGGGACGAACTCATAAGAGATGTACTCTTATGGACCCCCACACATGGCCGAGCAAAAGCAGGACGACCAGCACGAACATACATTCAGCAGCTATGTGAGGATACGGGATGTTGTCCTGAAGACCTGCCTGAGGCGAGAGAGGGTCAGGGATATCCGTGCTACCAGCGCGACATGATGATGATGATGATCAATACAGTAAACATTGAAAAAACACTGAATACTTACATACACTCTGTTGAAAACCCGAATAATTAACAGATTACCACTCTCCGGCTACACACGCACAAACACACACACACACACACAAACACACACACACACACACACACACACACACATATACATATATATATATATATATATATATATATATATATATATATATATATATATATATCCTTTTGCGTGTATTCTGTTACCGAACTATTCTCTTAGCAATAACGCCCACACACATATATGTAAACAGTATTTGGCATGAAATAACGATTATAGTTTAACGTACCATTAGTTTAAATAACCTTACCTATCAATCTATCTCATATACATACACCTTCACACACGCACATATATATATATATATATATATATATATATATATATATATATGTCTGTTCACATCTATCTACCTGTCTATTTACAGATTATAAACCATATACAGGGTGATACATATGTAACCCAATGAGTGATATGGTTTAAATTTTGCTATTTTGGTTTGGTTTCTTTGTTTAATGGCATATCAACCTTGGTAGGTTATTTAATGCCAAATCCATCCTTCGAGAAGAACAGTAGTGGTACTATTTAACTCATAGCTGGGAGTATAGGGGCTTCATACTTTTCCCAGGGGTATTTGTCCGAAAATTTAGGTAATAGCACAACTGGAGCTTGAACTCGCTTATTACGATTCCACTGTCCATCGCTTTAACCATTAAAACCCCCGCTTGCTATTTTGATCTGGATGGATGCAGAGCTTCAGTGGATTAGAGGTTTATGGAGATAATAAGAGAGCATAGTTCACAAGGTCACGGCGATAGATCATGTGGCAAAAACTCGACTAGACAATTGTAACACACTCGTTACGGCTTAATACCAGGTGTTGATAGAAACATAACAGTAAATGCCTCCAACTTATCACTTTTTAGTCGGCTTGAAAGAAAGTCAGTTTGCAAGTCTGTAATAAAATTACATATTATTATATTGGATCGAATATACACACGTAGGCACTAATAAATATGCACCTGCGAATATACATCAATGGATGATATATATATATATATATATACGAGTCCTTCAGTGTATATATGCTTACACATATATATACAGACAAACACACACGGACAAACACACACACACACACGAACAAACACACACACACACACACACACACACACACGGACAAACACACACACACACACGTATATATATATATATATATATGTATGTGTGTGTGTGTGTGTGTGTGTGTGTGTGTATATATTTAAATAAACATATATTCACATATGTAAATACTAATTTGTGTGAATATGTGTGTTTCTGTATGATTTTAGAAGCTGTCTGGTGATTGTAACCATAATTGCTTGAAATTTGACATAAGAACAAAGTTTCTTAAAGTAAACATCTTAATAAAAATAATGATTAAACACACGCACACACACACGCATACATACACATACACACATATGGATATCATGATTTTACTGAATACACATATGCACACACACATTCTCTCACAATATATATATATATATATATATATGTTAGGATCTTGAATAAGTTCTCACTGACTTTTCACGAAAAGTAATGTTTTATTTTCAAAGATTAGTAAAAAAAAAATGTCACTGAAAGTAATGTTCTTTGTAAGCCACTACTTTTTTCCATCTTTCTGGCAGCATTTGGTTATAGTTGCGTTTCCTGCTATTTTTGTTCAACTTCCGCTGCTGCATCGACAAGATGCCATAGGAGTCTTCAAGTCAATATCCAACACGTGTATTCAGTCCTTCTCTATTGTGGCCTGGTATCGAGCCAATAAGAAGGAATTAATTTCCTCTTAGTATATGAGAGACTGGGCCATTAGTCTAATGAGTAGAGTGTTCGCCGATGGTCTGGTAGACAGGGGTTTAATCCCACGTCGAGTTAAACCAAAAACTCAAAAAATTGTACTTGATACCGCCTTACGTAATACTCAACATTATAAGGTAAGGATAAAGGGGAAAGTGGAGTAATCCAGGGAATAAGTTCGCCAACAACAACAACAACTATGACTTTGGATTACATTTATTGACTTTGGATTACATTTTCTGACTTTGGATTAAATTTTATGATTTTGGATTAAATTTTCTCTTAAAGTAGTTTTTCCCGCAAATTTCATCCCAAATCATTAAATTAAGTTTTTGCGTATTTAAACTTATTGAAAATTATTCATACATTAGCTCTAAAAGCATTAATATTTCAATTTGAGAGTAATAAGTTGCCGACTGTAGTCGAGGGCGACCCGAAGGTTCTCTTTTCAATAACTACTACACCAAGGTGCAGGGAAGGGCTCTACTCCTTTCCTTGGATTGCTCCACTTTACACTTGATACGTACTTAAT
Organism: Sepioteuthis lessoniana; assembly: GCA_963585895.1. Classification (NCBI taxonomy): domain Eukaryota; kingdom Metazoa; phylum Mollusca; class Cephalopoda; order Myopsida; family Loliginidae; genus Sepioteuthis; species Sepioteuthis lessoniana. The sequence continues at coordinate 68,534,772 of OY757926.1, forward strand.
AATGCCGAGTGTTAAACAAGGAGATATCAAGTACCATTTTTGAGTCTTTGGTATGACTCGATATGGGATTGAACCCCAGTCTACTGGGCCATTGGCGAACACTCTACCCAATGGGCCAATGTGGAATTATTATTATTTTCTTTTTTATACCTAGTTTGGTATCTCCGATTTTTACTATCATATCAAATCTTCCTTTAAAAATAGAAAGAAATTTTGTGCAGAAAATGTACATTATTGATACAATATCTATCAACAGATCAAATTCTGTTGAGTAATTCCTCCGATAGTTCCCAAAAATTACTATTTTCGATCTGATTAGGCAATTTGTTCCAAAAATATATGACTCTATCAGCAAAAAGAAAACAAAATCCAATTAGTTGACTAAGTTTTTTAAATCTGTTTTCACAGTCATTTTCCATTTTGTGAAGAATTATTTTTTAAAAAGTCTATCCTAATTAGAAATTCCATTAATTATTTTGAAAGTTTCAATTAAATCACAGGTCATTCTTCTTTCTAAATAAGAAGTTATATCTAATTTCTTTACTCTTTCCCAGAAAATAGAATCTTTTATTTTTATCACTCTTCGTAAGCCCACCCATCTGAATACTATGTTTCAATATCTATGTCTCAACACGGGAGCCCAAGCCCAAGTATATGAGATAGAAATGCCTTGAAATAAACATAAAATTCCTGGCAAATTATTAGTAGAAATACGAATAAGATTAAAGCGGACCCTTATCCCAATGAGTAGAGTGTTCGCCAATGGTCCGGGAGACTGGGGTTCAATCGTAGGTCGGGTCATAACAAAGAATCAAAAAATGGTACTTGATACAATCTTGCATAACACTCAGCATTATAAGGTAAGGTTAAAGTGGAGCAAACCAGGGAATGGAGTAGCAACCTTCCCTACACCTCGGTGTAGAAACTATTGAAAATAGTGCCTTCGGGTCATCCTCGACTACGGTCGCCAACTTTACTTAATTGTATATAAATTACGCATTTGAAATAACTGATTGAAAATGAAATCCAAATAGGAATAGTCATATCACTATCCTGCTTTTGGGTTTGGTTCCTTGGTTTAATGGAATATCAACCTTCGTGGTTTAATTAGTGCCAACGCTATCCTAGCAGAAAAATGGTGGTGTTATTTAAGCTATTGCGGGTGGTATAAGGGGGTTCATGCTTTTCATAGTGTTATTAATCTGGATGTGAACTTAATAGCGCGACTGGAGTTCGATCTCGCTTTCAACGATATTGCAGTCATGCTTGTTAACCACTACACTGCGGGTAATACCCGTCAATGTCCTGTGTATGATACTAAATTGCTGGTGACTGCTCATGAATACACATGACTCTCTATCTCTCTCTCTTTAAAAAAAAATGAAAAAAAAATGAATCTGAGCACAGGTAAAAAATCATATATAATAGTATGGATAGATAAATACCCAGAAATATTACACCCAAAATTTAACAAAAGATTTATCATAGAGGGTATAGAAATAATCTTTGATAATTACTCCTTTCAATTCAATAATGTTAAATACATCGAGACCCTAGGAACAGCTATGGGAACTAAAATGGCACCAACATACGCCACCCTAACCCTTGTATAATTAGAAGAAAATCCTTACGAAATAATAGGTAAAATATACGGCAGCAGCTTAAAGGGAGAATTTACTAAGTCATGGAAAAGATATTTAGATGATTGTTTCATATTCTGGAAATGCCCATGGGGAGACAATAACGACTTACACAACCTACTCCAAAACCTACAACCCAGAATAAAATTTACTACGGAACACAGCTCAAAAGAACTACCATTTTTAGACATCCTCATAAAAACGTGGATGGCGAAATCATCACAGATGTCTACCAAAAGCCCATAGTCATGCAACAATGCCTCTACTTCTACTGCCACCACCCCCAAAACTGTATAAAATCCATCCCTTACACTCTATCACATAGAATATACATCATAATCACGGATAAAAACCTCAGAAAAATTCGCCTTAAAGAACAACACACAACCCTACACTTGAGAGGATGCCCCAAAACACTAATAATTAAAGGATTCGAATTAGCAGAAAAATACCACAAAATAAACAAAACAACAACAAAAACAACAACAAACGACGGAACCCGAAAAAGCACAACAACGAAAAACCCCGAGCATACGTCGCAACCTACAACAAAAACAAGCCAAAACTATTCAAAATCTAGAAGAACTTAAAACAAGAACAAAATCAAGGAAATACAAGACGCAACAAAAAGCATTAAAAGCCAGAGACAACCCAAAAACCTAAAAGAACACTAACCTCTTCTACGTTCGGAGAAAATACAACACAAGGAGTTACCAAATGCAAGATAAAAAGATGTGGAATATGTGATAGAATTATAGAAGAAAAATTCTATACCTTTAAAAACCTGGAAACAAAATTACGAATAAAAAAAAGACTTAAGCTGCAACTCGAAAAACCTAGTCTACATAATCGAATGTTACAAATGTAAAGAAATATACATAGGATCAACACAAGTCGTCAATACCAGGATGTCAATCCACGGGAGCAATATGGAAATAGCAGAAAATAGAAAATTAAATGTATCTAAACACCTATACGAATGAAGTCTTGGTAAATTTAAAGTCATGCTCATATATCAAACTAACGGTTATACATTAGTTCGAATAAAAGAAAAAAACTTCATAGATAAATTTAAGTCCACGTTGAATTAAACATGTATTATACGCATACACAAATGGTAACACACACACACACACACACACACACACAAATATATATATATATATATATATATATGCCGAATTATTAGTAAATAATAATTGCCAGTAAATTTCAAAGCAAACTACCACAAAAAAGAAAGAAAACTAGCCCAAACCAAACTCACACAGAAGAAAAAGTAACTGAAAGTGTGATCCGAAACAATTTTAAAACACAGAGAGAGAGAGAGAGAGAGTAAAACAGCAAGAACTCTAAAACATCTCAAATATCAAATACGAATTACGGGTAAAACAGACTGAAATAGACACAATCTGAGGAAAGGGAGGCGTGACCTCGATATAAACCCATACAAAACTGAAAACCATTCAAATATGAGCGAGTTCAAGTCTCGTTGAGCACCCCATTCACGTGGTCTTGTGCGACATATGTTCTATGAAGAAAGCAACTAACTGGAAACATACAAGTATGTAAGAAAAAAGTAAATAAATAAATCTAAAAAAAAAATACAAATTTATTCGTGCACATTTATTTTAAAATATATTTTTTCTCTCTTTGGAACTACATCGAAATATTTATTACGTACACGCATGCACACACACACACACACACACACACACACATATATATATATATATATATAACAGGATTACATAAACCACAAAAGTTGATATGCTATAAACCCTTAACCCACGGCTATATGTTCCTATTTAAAAATGAAAAGAGAACAGATCTCACAAAATGTTGGACAGCAAAACGACTGTGGATTTTTGATGAGATCGTGTTTTGAGGCACAATAAACGCGCATGCGTGGGCATGAGCCAGCGGAAAAAGACGCACGATCCACCCGCTATCTTTTACACCCATCTCATCCTATTTTCATTGTTCTGGTGCTATTAGCTTCAGCCAATAACATTGCTTTCATCTCTACGTCAGCCTCGCTTTGTTCTCGAAGGAAATGATCCGGCAATCAGCGTTGTCTGACCTTCCTGGCATTCACTTGCCGTGATCGGCCTGACTGTTCATCGATAGATTTCCACGGTTAAGGCCGGACAACGAGGTTTCTATATTGCACAGTGTCTGGAAATAAGGGTTCAAACGAATTACAATGAATAGTCTGGGGATAGGTTATTAGAACAAACACTGTAATCAGAGTTACGTATATTAGGTACATTATCATTGAATCATACATTTTACACTCTTTCAAGGACATTCACACACACACATTATATATATATATATATATATATATATATATATATGAAGTGTGTGTGTGTGTGTGTGTGTGTTGTACATAAATAGATACACTCCAAATAATTTTTATTTTAAAAAAAATGTGTAAACTTAATATGTTACTATTTTATTATTTCTCATAAAACATGAGACAAAACGGATTTTTTGCCCAGTCGGCTGGGGCTGTAGAATACACCGACTGCTTCTCTGCAGAAGGGTAAGACCCCCCCCCGCAACGAGTGTCCTGGATATGACACTAAACAATCTGATGGTGAGGTTCGAGCAATGCTGGAGCTTTGGAGAATGCGGAGTACCCCTTCATTGCCATCGCTCCCAGGTCCACTCTGGCTCGGAGTGGTAGCACCTGATAGGGCCCAATCTATGGGTTAAATAGAACTAACAGCATACTTATGCTAAAATGAATTGAGTAAACTAAATTGCTTGAAATAGAAATGTTTTTGAGAATTAAACCGTACTTACATTTAAACTGCGTGCATATGCTTAAGTGAATTATTTGAAATAGAACTGTTTTTTGACATTAAAAGTGTATTTACACTTAACAGAATTATTACATATAACTGCTTGAATAGTTTGAAATGGAAATGTTTTTGACAATTAAACTGTGTACTTATGCTAAACTGAACTGTTTTCAATAGAACAGATTACTTACATAAAAATGGATTTGGCATTAAATAACTTACAAAGGTTGATATGCCATAAAACCCAACAAACCAACCAACCAACAAAAAGGATTTTATTATGTATCATTAATGACAAAACTGTACAATTTTGACAACGAAAAATTTGAATAATTATTACTTAAAAAAAGTACCGAAAATTATATGTAGAAAGCATTTTTTCAAATCAATCTTATTTTTTCTATTGTCATAAAATCTAATCGCTGTAGAGTTTGGTAATAGATAACGCAGAAACGAGGTGCATACGATAAGTTTCCAGACTTTTTTCGTATAGGCACTTTTATTGATAGTACATCATCAGTTTTTGAATGGCATAAGAGATTCAAAGAAGGCAGGAAGTCTGTGAGGGATGATGAGAGGTGTGGGAGGAGTAAGGAAGTCAGTATACCAAAGTCGATTGGCCAAAGGCTTGGGGTTAGGGTTACTATGTTGAGGTTTTAAGGGAGTACCGGAAGAGATTCCGTCGGAAGAGGACAACACTCTTCAAATCGGCTCAGTGGCATTTCCACCAGGACAATGTACCAGTCCACAACTCCATCCTTGTCACAGACTATTTGAACAGGATGGGCATCCAGACAGTTGCTCACCCTCCCTATAGTCGGGACCTTGCTCCCTGTGACCTTTGGTTATTCCCTAAGCTCAGAGCCTGTCGTTATGAGACAATTGAGGAGAGGAAAGAGGCTGTGACGAAGGTCATTGACACGCTCACACAAGAGAACTTCGATGGGGCCCTCCAGAAGTTGTTGGAACGGTACAACAAGTGCATTGAAGCCAGAGGAGATTACTTCGAAGGGGACAAGAGTTTCATGTGTGTACTATCAATAAAAGTAGCTATTGAAAGGGTGTTCGCCATCGACTACAGTCGCTAACTGTACTTTACTTTTTATTACAAGGTGTGGTCGTCTGGCCGAGATTAGGTGATCTGTTTGTATCTCAAGATCCCAAAGGAGTTTGTGTGTCATTTTCCAGAACGGATTCCGGTTTGTGCTTATAACATTTGTTCGTATGGTCAAATTTCAATTTTCTTCATAATTCCCAGAAGATCTCCTTGCCCACCCTGTCGTGTCTAATCTTATACTCTTTCCATAATAGTTTAATGCATTCGCTAATTATCATTATTATCATTATTTGAAACCATGCAGCTTTATGCAAATTATTTATATTGCATTGAAGTGATCGATAAAGATAATTACTAATGTTAGATAACACTCATCAACCGAGACAGACATCAACACGCGACTAACAAAGGCATGGACAGCTACCGATAGTCTATCGGTTATAGGGAAGTCAGACCTGACTGATAAAATAAAATGTAGTTTTTTTTCCAAGAAGCAGTCGTATCGGTACTGCTGTATGGATAAACTACTTGACAAAACGTATGTAGAAAAAGCTTGACGGCAACTGCACATGA
>OY757926.1:68545848-68653462 GCA_963585895.1 Sepioteuthis lessoniana
ACATTTGTGTCATCCATGGTGTAATAACTTATCAGGACTTTTTGTGATTTGTTGATCCGTTCAAGACAGCTTCTACATCATCCACCAGCCAGATTGACCTTGTGTCATATCCTGCCCGATCTTACACCCTCCAGATCAAGCAGCAAATGCGTTGGAGTCTGATGATTGTCACCTTTTCATAACTGTAAGTGCCAAGGTTTAAGTTAGTGATTTTTAGAGACTTGGTTGGTTTCTTTGTTTAATGGCATATCAACCTTTGCAGGTTATTTAATGCCAAAGCTATTCTCCTAGAAGAACAGTACTGGTACTATTTAGCCCATAGTTGGGAGGATAAGGGGGTTCATACCTTTCGTAACGGTATCTGCCCGAAAGTGAACGTTATAGCGCGACTGGAGTACGAACTTGCTTACTACGATTCCGCAGTCCATCGCTTTAACCATTACACCACGAGGACACCCCCTTAAAGATTTGGTGTTTGATTTTTTGTTTGGGTTTTATGGCATATCAACTTTCGTAGGTTTTTTGATGCCAAGTCCATTTTATACAAATAAATAATCTCATTTCAAACAAATCAGTTTAGCATAATTACACAGTTTAATAGTCAAAAACATTTATATTACTAGCTGTTCAGTTTAGTCAAACAATTCTAATTCAAATAATTCAGTTTATAGCCAAATGTCAAAACAGTTCTATTTCAAATAATTCAGTTTATCATACAAAAACAGTTCCATTTCAAACAATTCTGTTTAGCATAAATACGCAATTTAAATATCAAAGCATTTCTATTTCAAGCAATTCAATTTAGTATAAGTACACAATTTAGTTCTATTTGACTAATAGATCGGACCCTATCTGGTGCTACCACTCCGAGCCAGATTGGACCTGGGAGCGATGGCAACGAAGGGGTGCTCCACATTCCTCAAAGCTCCATTCTAGAATCTCACCATTAGATTGTTTAGTGTCATATCCAGGACATTCGTTGGGGGGTCTTACCCCTCTGTAGAGGAGCAGTCGATGTATTCTACAGCCTCAGTCGACTGGGCCAACTCAGTTGCAGTTTATTACTTGATGAAGCAATACTTAATCTGACACACTGGCCTCAGGTTGTTTTCGCGATCTGCTATGCCAAAAAAGTCACCGATCTTAGAATTGAAAAGACTCATCTCGTCATAACTTTGGTGATTTGACTGTAAACGATTATTTTTGCGTGATTATATTGTAAGTCAGCGACACATTAATGGTTTTAATTTAGAGTCGACAAAATAAGGAATCAGCATATGTTTTAATTTACTAAGATTCTTGCTTAGATATGACATAATGCCATATGAATAGGACACCTACTGAGAATCAAACTCATGCGTGTAGGTTTGCTAGTCTACCTTGTTTACCATTGCATTACTCGTGGTGTACAGAAACGGGCACGTGTTTGTTCTGTATGAAGGAAAAGTAATCGCGATATGACCAGTGAGTTAAGGGGTGGCAGCCCTCTTACTCCTAACGTGGGCAAACTTTGACTTAATCAACGTAAAGGAGATTATTGTGCTGATAACTTTTATTTCAAAAAAAGGACGGAATTATTATATAAGGAGCAAAAACGAAATTTGATCAATCATAAATTTTCCTTATATGAATCTCTATGTGCGTTCCTTCGTTTTATCATCTGGAACAAAGCAGTCAATATTTTCTATACTTATCGATAGTTCTAGGTATCGATTCAGCTCACCAGGGGACCATAGTGTGACACGAACTTAGTTTAAATCGGAATATCCAGGTTGAAAATTTCTGCCTTTCTTCGGAATTCTTGAGGCGAGCCTCAAGCGCCAGAAATCAACCGAGCTTTTACACATTTTTGTAGAAGGGGAATGTGGAGCCTAAGGGAAAATCACCCTGGAACTGAAATGTTTAATTTTTGCACTGCCCGGCATAAATACCAGGTGGTTCAAAAGAAGGAAATGTACATCTAGGCATAGATGCAGAGTTAGCGTAATGGTTACCGACGTAAGAGATAGAATCGGAGACTCGATTTCAAATCCTGGACCTGATTGTTTGTGTTCACTTCACGCTAATGTTTGTAGGAAAGACAGGGGGAAGATTGAGTTCTTTAGCTTTGTTTGGGCAATCAAGGATAAGGAAAACACTGAATACAAACCAGCTTTACTCTGCATTAAAATTGACATTGTGTTCCATCTTGCTCGTAGCAGAAGATTTGGGTAAATATTTACATCTTCACAGGGTTGATATGTCACACAAAGTGCCCGTGGTGTGATGGTTATCGTCGTAGGTAATGGACACAGCGACACGAGTTCAAATCCTGGACCAGGCTAATTGCATATCACATAGCACTAATACCCTTGGGAAAGGTATGGATCCAATTATTCTCCCTCCAGCTATGGGTAAATAGTAGGGCAGACTGGGTTCTTCTGCCTTGCAGGGGCAACTAGTCTAGGAGAATGAAAACTCTGAATTCAAACCTGTTAAACTCCGCTTAAAAAATTGACCTCGTGTCATATCCTGCCCGAGGGGAGGGGTCGGTTTATTTTGAGACCCACAAAAAGAAAACATCACGAGGAGTGATTCAAGGAAATTTTCAGTTCCTTCAGAATTACTCTTTAGTAACATCTCAAGTGCTGGTAAATCAATCCATCCTTAATCCCTTTTAGGGGAAGGAGCAGCGGCGGCCTGAACCGTCTATTTTTTTAAAGTAAAGGCCACAGGAAACTTATGTCCGTATCTGACATTCCGTCAGGTCAATTTATAAATCAAGTTTAACATGGTATTACACGACAGTATTTTATTATGTCATTGGGTTGATGGTGTATTGAGTAGTTTTAGATTGTTTAAAATCATTTTTACTGAGACCCCCAGGTATTGATTATTTTGGTTAGAAATGAGAAGATGGAAGAAAATTTAACTTTGGGCCAAAGAGCTCTAAAAATCAGTCCACGCGGAAAAAAAGAATTGAATAAATAAATGAATGAATGAATGACCCGGTCAACTAACACATGTATAAGGAATCTTAAGCGTTGGTTAAAAGGAAATAGATGAATAGATAAACAAATGAATGACCCAATAAAAAAATGACCAAAAATTCCTGACATTTTGGCAGGCATCTATCAAGAGGACCCTTTAAAGTTTATGTAGACGACCTGGTTAAATTATGTCAAAGGGTGCTGTTCAGAATAAGATGTTATCATGAATCAAAGTTTATATATATATATATATAATAGACACGGATCCGTTTTTTCTACAAAATTATATATATATATATATATAATTTTGTTGAAAAAACGGATCCGTGTCTATTAGAATAGAGTTATTAAAAATGGGATTGGTGAAGAAGAAGAAAATGTATAATTAAAAAGAAAAGTTATAGTTAATTTTAGCTATAAATGTGACTGCCCAGTCGGCTGGTGCTGTAGAATACACCGACTGCACCTCTGCAGATGAGTAATCCCACCTCAACGAGTGTCCTATATATGACACTAAACGATCTGATGTTAAGGTTCCAGTAATGCTGGAATTTTGGGGAATACGGAGTACCCCTTCATTGCCATCGCTCCTAGGTCCACTCTGATCCAGAGTGGTAGGACCTATCTATGGGTTAAATATAACTAAACTGCGTACTTATGCTGAATTGAATTGTTAGAAATAGAACTGTTGATGACAATGAAAATGTACTTACGCTAAACTGAATTGTTTGAATAAGAAGTGTTTGACTAAACTGAATTGCTTGAAATAGAAATGCTTTTGACAATTAAACTGAGTAGTCATGCTAAATTGAATTGCTTGGAATAGAACTGACTATTTGTATAACAATGGATTTGACTTTAAATGACCTACAAAGGTTGATATGCCATAAACTCCAAACAACAAATCAACTATAAATACGAAACTGTATCTTGATGTAGTCAGAGCGGGGTTTGATCTTCAAGCTGGAGAGAGCGTTTGATCTCTCAAGTCGAAGGTTCGTTATTTAGTTCAAGAGACAAATTCCTTGTAAAATACCTTGGTCTCTCTCTCTCTCTCTCCCCTCTCTCTCTCTCTTCAATTCTCTTTGACTATAAACAGACAAAAATAAAGCCAACAGAAAGGAAAAATTCCTTAAGTTCGGGTCAATTGCTTTATCGTGACCTGTAAGATACCTTTCTCCTCAAAAGGAATTGTTAGCCCTCTTAGTTTTCGGGAAAACAAGGACTGAAAAAACTTTGACAACCCAGCAGCAGAAAAGACGAGTGGAGACAACGAAAAACACTGACGTTTCTTCGTTCGTAACAGACAGAATCTTGCAACGTTACACCGAAGGATGAAGTAAAAGGTCATATCATTTACATCGTATTGATTTCCAGTTTGAATGCTGATAATGCTTCAGACATCCATTTGGCTGACACACACTGAACATTTTCTCTTTGGGCCCATGCAACATATATTTCGTTGGGGTCTGTCATTATACCACGGACATTCATCCTTTTAGTGTTGCCTAGGTTACAGCAGGGAGCAAACTTTAAAAATCGAGTGCAAAAATTTCTAATGCTCCTTCGAATTTCCTCTTTAGGTACATATCAGATATCGAGAAATCAATCTAGCTCTTTTTAGTCAACGGGGCTTGGTGCTGTCAAGAGAAAAACCCTCCTTGAAAAGAGCTTTTAATTTTATAGTCTAGCACACAGTATAGATATTAGCCAGCGGCGCTACTTATGAGTTTTTTTAGCGTGAATTATATTTACATACAGTGTTTATCTGATGATATCTAATTAACATAAAGATTTTTTAAAACGGTTTGGGTTAATACTTGTGCTAAGTTCATTTTAATTTTGATTTTATAATCTTCATGCATGACAAATTTTTGGTCGATAACTTGTATAAAAAATATTGTGGAGTAAGCGTAAAAAGAAGTTATAACGCCAGATCCATTTTTATGAAAATAGTTCTATTTCAAACAATTCAGTTCAGGATAAGTACGCAGTTGAAGTGTAAGTACAGTTTAATTGTGAAAAACAATTCTTTTTCAAGTTATTCAGTTTATTCAAGCAGTTCTAATTCAGCCAATTCAGTTTAGTATCAGTACAGATTTTGTTTACTCACAGTTAAATGTCTAAACAGTTCTATATTAAACAAATCAGTTTAGTGTAAGCACAGTTTCAATGTCAAAAACAGTTCCATTTCAAACAATTCAGTTTAGCAGAAGCACGCAGTTTAAATGTAAGTATGGTTTAGTAGTCCAAATCATTTCTATTTCAAGCTATTCAGTTTAGTTAAACAATTCAGTTTAGCATAAGTATGTCGTTAGTTCTATTTTACCCCTAGATAGGGCCCTATCAGGTACCACCATTCCGGGCCATAGTTGACCAGGGAGCGATGGCAATAAAGGGATACTCTGCATTCCTCAAAGTTTCAGCCTCACTGGAACCTCACCATCAGATTGTTTAGTGTCATATTTAGGACACTCGTTATGGGGGTCTTACCCCTATGCAGAGAAGCTGTTGCTATATTCTACAGCCCCAGCCGACTGAGCAAGTAACTTCTTAACTTCGCTTTCTAATTTGTTATTCAGCTGTAAATTAGCCAATAGATCAAAACTCTCCCTGTGTTTACATTTATTGTAACATAATTGGAACTAAAGGAAATAATCAATTTTTGGACATACATAGTCAATGTTTCGCTACAGATTTCTTTTTTTACTTAAAAATATTACACTATATCAAAAGCTGGAAATTTGAGTGGACATTGTATAATAACGAAAAAGATAGAAAAAAAAAACAAAGAGAAATGCAGAAAAGATATATTCTGCTGAAAAAAAATTGTGTATACGGAAATATCTTATAACAACTTATTTCTTTCTGTCCGAAAGATGGGTATCCCGCAAGTAAATAAAAACGAAAATACAATTACTTTCTAAAACAGCGATTATTAATATGGATAGAGAAGGAAAAGAGGCTTGTGTTCGAACTATTTTTAAACCACTAGTATATATAGAAAAAGTGTAATACGTCCTATACGAAATCAGATTAGGTTAATACATTTATACATTTAAGGACACTTAAGAGATTATTGTAGTGGTTTAAGTTAACAATGAAATTCAATCAGAGCAATATCTTCAGCGTAAGAATTCTATAACACTATTAAATCATCTATTTCCCTCACAAATTGACTTTTACTCCGAGAAACACTCTGAGAGTAAAAGCTATTTATTTCCCCAGAAACAATAGCCAATAAAAGCAAAAATCACGATTATGTTGTAGTCCAAAATTAAATAGACCCGCTTAAACATATATTAATAAAATTTTTGTTTATGGTTGCAGAGGTGTCACAGTTTTCTTTTTCGTAGCAGAGATTCAATATTGTAAAGTCTGATTGTAAAAAAATACCTAATAATATCCGTTTTAATCATCTAAAGTTCTAAGAGAAACAATAACCTACAGGTAGTCTTGGATGAAAAGAAAATTAATTCGGAATAAATTTCATTCTTTTCTGAATGTTCGTGTCTTAGATATGATACTAAAATGTATTGGTTGGCTCGGAAAACGACATCTCAAAACAGAAAAACAGAATCTCTTATAAAGGCAGCAGAAAACAACTCTATAAAGAAAAACTATATTAAGGTGCAAATTGATATTACGCAACAGAATAGCAAGAATAGATTATATGAAGAAAGAGATGAAACGATTTATTACATAGTAAGTGAATGTAGCAACCTAGCACAGAAAGAATACAAGCATATTCACGACTGGGTGAGGAAAGTAATTCACTGGGAAGTGTGCAAAAGATTGAGTTTTGACCATACTACCAAGAGGTATATGCACAAGCCAGAATCTGTCCTAAAAAAAAAAAGAGACCTACAATTTTTGATTTTGATACACTAACGGATTACCTAATCCCATCCAGAAGACCACCTGTATTAAATCACTTTGACCAGATATGAACCTGGTGGATGTTGTTGACAGATAAATCCGACCGTAGATAAAATCAACAAATGATTACCGGATACGAGGAATCCATGGTTGTAAGCTGTGAACAACGAAGAACAAGCATTGCGTGGGTGTAAACCATGGTCAATGATAAACAAGTATTGCATGAATGTAAAGCGTGACCAATGAAAAGCAAAACTATGGCTAATAAAAAAAAAAGCATTGCATGAGTGTGCGTCGTGACCAATGGAAGACAAGCATTGTGTGTGGGTCACAAGGGACTTTATAAGGTCTAGAATTGTGGCTGAAGTCAGTTCCCACGGGGAGTTCTAACTCCCAACAGCTCCTCCGTGTGCGCGAACTCTCTCTCCAATTACTATTCTGTTCCATACAAGCGTCATTGCCAACGAAAAAAAATATAGATTATATTTTTATATTTACGTGTTCCTCTTGTTAAACCCGGCTGTAGTATACTACAAACTAGACTTAGTGTTAATTGAGAGAAAGAAAGAAAGAAAAAATGTAAAAAGAGAGGTTTTCATCAAGTGGATTTCGCAGTTCCAACAGACCACAGTGAGAAAAATGAAAAAGAAGTGAAAAAAATGACAAATACTTTGACCTTGCCAGTGAACAAAAACAATTGTGGAACATGTAAGTGGATATGAGCAGATGGAATGAAGCAAAACCGTTTAGATTACAGCATGGTTTGGATTGACCAGAATACTCAGAAATTTCCTGGAGATCAGAAGAGTCTTGTGTCACTCAGACAATGTGAAAACTGTCCACAAAGATGGATAATAAACTGCCTCAAAATTTACAAAATATTACATGAAGTCATAAACTTTATAGAGAAAACCATGAAAATCTGGAGAGTGGAGCTGACAGCAGGAGGAAGAAGCTTAGCTGAAAAAAGATCCAAAGCGGTATTTTCCAAGGAGATGCACTATCACACTTACTATTCATAATAGCCATAATGCCACTTAACCACATACTCAGAAAATACACAGCCAGATACAAACTTAGCAGATCGTAAGAAAAGATCAATCAGCTAATCTAATGTTCATGGATGGCATTAAACTATTTGCAAAAAATGAAAAAGAACTGGAAACTCCCATACACGCCGTTAGAATATACTGTCAGGACATAGGAATGGAATTTGGCATAGAAAAATGTGCCATGCTCGTCATAAAAAGTGGCAAACGACATATGACTGATGGAATGGTGGCAAGTTCACTTCCTCCTTCTTTTCTTGATACATATAAATGGTCAACAAAATATTTTGGATGTAAGTCCTTACCATTATTTTACCCACTTTTGGGTTTTTCACATCAGCGTTGGCTGATTGTTTTTCACGGGAGTCTGAGTGAATGCAAGTCTTCTCAAGCCTCCAGGACTCTTCATAGTATTCTAGCCGATCTCAACAATGCTATAGTTTGGATAGTCTCTTCTCGTTTTCTTATTTCCAAGTCTTCTAGTCTCTCTACCAATCCTTTGGTGACTGTTCCAACGCACCAATTACAAATGTTATCACCGTCACTTTCATTTTCCATAGATTTTTCAATTCTCTTGCAAAGTCCAGGTATTCACTTATCCTTTCGTTTCAGTTTTACCCTATGGTTATCCAAAACGCTAAAGTCCACTATTCGGATACTTCGCTTTTTTTGTTGTTGACTATTATTAGGTCTGGTCGTCTGGCCGAGATTAGATGATCCGTTTGTATCTGAATATCACAGAGACGTTTGTGAGTCTCATTTTACTGGATGGATTCTGGGTTGTGCATATGCCATTTGTTCGTATGATCAAATTTAAACTTGTTGCACAATTCCAAGTAGATCACCTTCCCTAACCAGTCATGTCTACTGTCACATACACTGTCTGTACTAATTTGCTGCATTCGTTTATTATGTGATTGATCGTTTCCTCTCTATCATCACTTATTCTACTCCTGCTATTTTTTGCGTCTCGTCTATTCTTGCTTTGACAGTCCTTATGGCGTTGTTTTTTGCTGCTATTTTTTATTATCGTCATTATTATTTGTAATGCCTCCTTGAACCACTCTTTTATCATCTTTTCGCATCCAACTTAAAAATGATACAATACCTATATACATATCGAATTCTTGTAAGAGTTGTATAGCCACATAATACATATACATCTGCATGCAGAATCATAACGACACAATAAAGATGAGCGACACAGTTCTTTAGAAAAAATATACCTCTCACTTTATTGAAAGGGTTGTTTGTGAGAGGGAGTTGGAGACCAAACAGAACTGCAACATATTGACCCCCACTCTATTGGACATAACCGCGTTTCTTTCTCGTTTTCCTGGGCTGCTCAACCGGGGGCCTGGGGGCCCAGCTTCTCTAGTTGCTGGTTTTCTCTACCGCATCTTACCTCCAACTCGTCTGATCCCAAACTAATTAATCGGGGGCCTGAGGGCTCCCTCTGCTGGGTGCTGGCTTTCTCTACCACATCTTGTTTCCAACTGATTGAATTTTCTGTGCACTGAGTTATATAATAGTTCTACGTCCACCTTCTTCTTCTGGGCGTCACAAATTGCACTCATTCAACCCATCTACGGTCAAGATTATACTCTGCTATTCCTCGACCGGATGCACCTGTTATTTACACTGGTGCATTTCCTATTTTGACAGACGGCCGGGTCGTAGGTCAATATGTTATATTGTCATCTGCTGATTCATGCAGAAATATACATATATATACTTGATACATACCGACGCAATGAATAACAGACACAATCATAATGACAGACGCACGCAGGAAGGATAAAGACGCAGGAAGACTTCTTTAACAAAATATTACCTCTCACTTTATTGCAAGGGTTCGAAAAGGTTGTGTGGGCTTTTACTGTGAGAGGGAGCTGGAGACCGAACATAAACTGAAATGTTTTGACCCCTCACTCTTATGGCCGTCACGTTGTGTTTTTCTTGTTCTCTTGATGCACAATCGGAGGCCTAGGGGCTCACTCTGCTGGGTGCTGGCTTCCTTTACTGCATCTTATCAGCAACTTCTCTGGATCCCTACTCATCAGGGCTCCAAGCCCCTTCGGCCTGGTGTGGCTTTCCCTACCACATCTGTACTCCAACTGTCTGCCACTGGGACTCCAACTCAACTGCCACTGGGACTCCAACTCAACTGGCTCGTCGAACTCAACTGAGTTATATAATCGTTCGACGCTCACTCGATCTTTGAAATCGAATGTTTAATCGTCATCAAGCGGAAATAACAGTCATGCAGTTCACAGGTCACTCTCTTCCGGTGCATCACTCTGCAGTAGCACAGTGGGACCTTTAACTTGTCCCATATTATCAGCCTTAATCTGCCCACGCGATCTCTTTCGATTACTGGCCATTGGAATGTGTCACTTCCTTCCGGTGCATAACCTTGGAATAGCATTTTTGGGCCGGGTCGAAGGTCAAAATATTACAAATATACAACATAAGTATTTCAGATGATTCTAAAGAGTACACACTTAAATTCTGTTTCTTACTATTTAATCCAATTTAATCAAACGATTGACACGTTGATTTTAACATGCCAACCCATCAAGAGTAATTTGATGCCTAAATATTTGGTTAGGGATTCGCCTTCGTTGTGCGCTTGTATTTTTTAAAGGTTTGTGGAGTTTTTTTTATATAGATTTTTTTGCACACGGCACACGACCCAATCTGTTATAAGACAAAGATACAGGCTTTTTTTGCACCAGATAGGGGTCAGGAGGTGAAAGGGAGTTATCTGTTTTCGCCTGAATGACTTGGTTGTGTAAATCATGATGATAGGGTGTGGTTTGGTAAGCACTCAGCAGTCTTTGATCTTGACCAAAATGTGACGCATGAAGATTATCTCTGGTACCAGTCCCAGTGTCAACTGCCGTTCGTGACTTTTTGTAGACACTTTTATAGCCGTATTCGGGTCGATATCTGCCCCGAAAAAAATTGGGAAAAGTTTATAATTGGTTAAAAAAAAAATTTTAAAATAGTCGCTAATTCAGTTTTTCGACCAGAAGCTGCATGGTGCCTACATTCGCAGAGACATGTTTTATTTATTGTATTAGTGGCTACTTTCGGGTCAACATCCAGTTGAGGTTAACTTCCTTCAACCAAATATATGCTTGTTGGGTTCTCTTCCAGAGTGTTTTAATCTGTTTTGCTGGTGAGTGCGTGTATTGAGTTAATAAATTTGTGAATCAGAAGAGATTTTGAGTTCTGCTTCATGACAAATCGAATGTAAGTATTTATAAACGAATTTTTTTAACAATAAATGGGACTTTAAAGCCAACTCTCTGGGTTAGTTTGGAGTGTACATAGAGTAATGATGATATAGAGGTACTTCACATTTTCTCGATTTCCAAAACTGAATCCTCTTTTTCAGATGTAATTTAGTTAAATACCCAGGGTATCTTACCAATCTGCAGGGGATACAGTCTCTCTTACGGGGCTGTCGAATGGATTTATAATACAAGTGGAGTGGAGAATGATGTATCAACGACTTCACCTTTGATTTATCGACAGGAAAATATACACCTTGTTAATAAATCCATGCCTTCGCTGTGTTTTAAGTAAAAAGTAATATATTTTTGCAATCCGGTTAATGAGACATAAAATTAATGATTTCTTTCTAAAAAGATTCACTGATGTTTTGTCAATTTGGGGAGGGATTTTAAAACAAGAGGTTCGTTTTCTTGTTGACAGATCCATCAATCATTCCGTCCACGAAGTATTTTGTCGACAAAAGTGTAAAAAGTATTTATAATCAGTCTAAAACATGTTTAAAGTTTGCAAAAGCATTTTCACTTTTTTGTTACCACTTGCAATGATCATTTTAGCTAAAACCAGAAATAAAGCCTCAAATAAGGTCATTAAATATTAAACAACTCGTTTGAAAATGTGATATCAAAACTCGGTGTACTTATTTTATAAGAAAGTGAAAGTAGAAAATTTGAAATAATAATAATAAAAATAATAAAGTAATGATAATAATAATAAAGTAATGATAATAATAATAAAAAGAGATAATAATAAATTAATCATATTAATAATAATAATCAAGTCGTGCCGCCAGCACAGATATCCCTGACCCTCTCACGCCACTTCTCCCTATCGTTCATCGCCTCTGGCAGGTCTTCAGGGCTAGATCCCGTATCCTCACATAGCTGCTGTATGTATGTTCGAGCTAGTCGTCCTGCTTTTGCTCGGCCATATGCGGGGGTCCATAGGAGTACATCACTTATGAGTTTGTCCCTGCTTCCCCAGCAGTGTACTGCATGTCTGGTTTGTCTAACCTGGATAGTTTTCGTGATGGGAGGCAGGTGGCCGTACAGTTGGTGTCTTGTGGGGTGTTGCCGCCAGGACTTGTTCAATATTGCTCGCAACATACTCCTGTAATTGCCGTCCAGCTTCTTCTCCAGCCATTTTGTTAGCGTCTAAGTAGTGCATAATTAAGTAATAATAATAATAATAATAATAATAAAGTAATAATAATAATAGAAAATTATAAAGTAATAATTATAATAAAGTAATAATAATAATGATAATAAAAATAATAAAGTAACAATAATAATAATAATAATAATAATAATAATAATAATAAGAGAAGGTAACAATAATACCAACTGTGAATGGTGCTTTTGGCACGGTAACTATACGATTAAAGGGCCTGGAGGATTCGGACGTTAGCGGCCGAGTGGAGACCATCCAAACAACAGCATTATTGAAAACAGCTAGAATACTGAGAAGAGTCCTGGAGACTTGAGGAGACTTGCTGTCACTCAATCTCCAGTGAAAGACCATCAGCTTACGCTGATGTGAAAAACTCTAATGAGTAAATGATAATAATAATAAAGATAATAATAATGATAATAATAATAGCAGAGGATAAGAAAGCTAATTACAAACCAAATACTAACCTCCGAGAGATGATATTGAGAGACTCTATGTCAAGAAAATAAGGTGGAAGATGACTCGCTAGCATTGAAAAGAGTGCTGATGCATCAATACGATTACTCAACGACCACAAAAAAAGGGCAAAAAAGAGCAAAAAAATCACTAATTACAGCAACCATAAGTAGCACGGGCGATATAAAGATCAACAAAACAACAACAGCTTAGAAAAATAAATGGAAAGAAAAACAACTGCATGGATATTTTAAGCGACAAAGTAACGTCATCTCAAAAGAGAAAACTGGGACATAATTAAAAAACGAGAACTTTAAGAGAGAAACTGAATCTTTTTTTATCACAGCACCAAAACAGCACGATAAGGACCAACAAGACGCTACAAAATAGCTTGTGTACGTTGGTGCCTTCAATAAGTTTCCAGACATTTTTCATGAGGCATTTAAAATTGGCGTAGACTCTTGAAAATTCAGTATGTTATTGCTATACATCTTATGAGATCACTGACCAATTTTTTATGATTTCAAGTTCAAATGAACTGCTACAGCAGCAATTGGAATACACCCTACTAAAGCCTGATTGTCACAGCTGGTAAATTTCAAAAATGCAATCTGACACTTTAGAAGAACGATATGCAATAAAATTGTTTTAAACTTGGAAAAAATGCCACAGAAACATATGGAATGCTTCAAACTGCTTTTGGAGCACCTTGCATAAATCGAGCATCAGTTTTTGAATGGCATAAGAGATTCAAGGAAGGCAGGGAGTCTGTGAGGGATGATGAGAGGTGTGGAAGGTGTAAGGAAGTCAATACACCAGAGTTGAAAGGGGAAAGGGTTAGGGTTAGGGTTACTGTGTTGAGGTTTTAAGGGAGTTCAGGAAGAGACTCCTTTGGAAGAGGCCAGCACTCTTTAAATTGGGTCAGTGGCATTTCCACCAGGACAATGCACCAGTCCCCAACTCCATCCTTGTCACAGACTATTTGCCCAAAATTTGCATCAAGACAGTTCCTCAGCCTCCTTATAGTCCAGACCTTGCTCCCAGTGACTTTTGGTTATTCCCTCAGCTCACAGGCTGTCGTTATAAGAGAATTGAGAAGATGAAAGAGGCTGTGACAAAGGTCATTGACACGCTCACACAAGAGGACTTCTATGGGCCCCTCCAGAACTTTTTGGAACGGCACAAGTGCATTGCAGCCAGAGGAGATTATTTCGAAGGGGACTAGAGTTTCATGTGTGTACTATCAATAAAAGTGCCCATACGAAAAAGTCTGGAAACTTATAGTGTGCTCCTTGTATATGTTGCTTCATTTTCGCCGGACGTTTCCTTCTGATGTTCTTTTTCTTTACACACACACACACACACACACACACACACACACACACACACACATATATATATATATATATACACCACATTATAAGCGAAGGCGGAAAATTAGCGCAGAAAGAATAAGACTTGACTTGACTGGGTGGAGAAGTTGATCCACTTGTAATAGTGCAAGATATAGCTATACTACCAAATGGTAAACACAAAAACCAGAATCTGTCCTGTAGAATGAGATTCAACAACTTCTCCGGGGTTTTGAGATGTAAACGGATCCCCTAATTCCGACTAGATATTAATTAACAAAAAAAGAAAAATGAACCTGCTGAAGAGATATTAATTAACAAAAAGAGATATTAATTAACAAAAAAAGAGATTTTAATTAATAAAAAAGAAGATATTAATTAACAAAAAAAGAAAAATGAACCTGCTGAATAGTGGACTTTGCAATCCCTGTGGACTGCAGAGTGAAAAATCAAAGAAAAGTAAATGATAGACAAGTAATTGGACCTTGCTCGAGAACTAAATATATGGTGGTGGAATCAACTACTAATGGACTCCACCACTCTCCATAATGCCGGAAGACGCAGCAATACGAAATCAGTCTAGATCCGGAAGCTAACCTCGCCTCCGTGCGGTCATGCGAACTAGCTTACCGTCCTATGTTGTTGTAACTATCCTTTGTTCATGTAAATATATACTTACATATAACCGTGGTGTCCTGTTCTCTTTGTGACCCCTTTCAGGGCCATAAAACTGGCGACGAGGCATTCGAACCCATAATACTAGCAGATCGAAAATACGGACTCACGCAGGAACCACAAGTCAAACCTTAACATGGATTCTTAAAAAAATTCGAAACTGCACCCCCACGAAAAATTCGCCATAACACAGGCGAACGTGGATTCAAACATTACAGGGGTATCACGTCTCAACAAGCCCAGTTATTCTCCCCAACTAAGAACGAGTGTCACCTTTAATATCGGGGAACGAAGTGCAAACCCAACGGGAAAACCAATCAAAGCCTTTGTTTTCAACAATACCTCTGAATTTTTTTGCTTCTAAAAAAAACAAACACCTACGGCCATAGCAATATTTATGGAGCATAAGACTGTCGGTAATAATAATTGTAATTGGTGGCCTTGAAACGATCCCCAAAGGCTTACTAAGCGTACGGGAGGATTTAGAAATCGGAGGGCGTGTGGAAACCATCCAAGTGATGATATTGTTGTGGTCAACCAGAATACTGAGAAGAGTCCAGGAGACCTGAGGAGACTTGCTGTCACTCAGACTCCATTGAAAGACCATCAGCTAACGCTGGGGTGAAAAAACTCGCAAGAAGTAAAATAATCAGCCAGAATACTGAGAAGAGTCCTGGAGACCTGAGGAGATTTGCTGTCGCTCAGACTCCACTGAAAGACCATCAGCTAACGCTGGGGTGAAAAACTCGCAAGAAGTAAAATAATCAGCCAGAATCCTGGAGAACTGAGGAGACTTGCTGTCACTCAGACCCCAGAGAAAGAACGACGGCTAATGCTGATGTGAAAAAACTTGCAATTAGTAATATAATTATAAAATGAAATTAAAAGATGTGAAAAAGGAAGGAAGCATAGAAGGGAAATAAAGACATAAAGTGAAATGAGAATGAATTTGCAAAGGTTTTGTTTATTTTTTTGCTTAATCTTATATAAGCTTCCATGGACTATTTAATTCCAAATCTATCCTTGCAGAAAAAAAAAAAAACAGCCATAGCACTGCTTGACACATGGCTTTGAGCGACAATGTGTTTCCTTACTTTTTCAAAGGTATTAGTCCGAAAGCGAACGTAAAAACAAGACTAGAGTTCGAATTCGCTTAAAACTATGTCCAAAAGCAGCAAGTTAGCCAGTATGCCATCCGGACTCTGCCATTTAGCATTGAAAAACATAAATAAACACAGGAACAAATGGAGGGATAGGAGATGACCTCAAAGAGAACGAGAATAGACGAAAAAAGGTTACACGAAAAGTCGAGAAAATAAATTTAGAGAAGAGAGAAAAGTGAGAGGCAACAGAAAATGAATTAATGGTTTGGTTTATTTTTCAACGGTATATGAACTCTTGATGGAATGTAGAAATTCAAATGATTTATAAATGTTTGATCGTAATTGTAAGTATATATTACATGTTCAACAACACTAAAAAGTCTTTTAAAAAAAATATTTAAAAAAGGTGTCTATTATTATTTATTTGAACACCGTATATAGTTTCATATCGAGTACTAATAACTTTCAAAAATATCTCTGCTCAGTCGGCTGGGGCGGTAGAATACACCGACTGCCTCTCTGCAGAGGGGTAATACTTTATTATAGTGATATATTCCATCGCGTCACTACACAGACCCTCTCCGACACTATAAATAGTGACTGACTCGATAAAAGAGTTAAGCGAATCTAGACAGTTATCAGAATCTGTCTGTATTTCCGTGAATATATACAGCTGTAAACCTTACATCTCTTTATGTTATTTATTTCTACCCCTTCAAGGTCAGAATCAACCTCAAAAATCAGAGTCCTGGATAAACAATAAACATAAAACAATCTCCAGTAATGCTTGAGCTTTGGAGAATGTGGAGTACCCCTTCATTTCTATAGCTCCTTGATCCACTCTGGTCCGGAGTGGTAGCACCTGAAAGGTCCTATCGATGGGTTAGATATAAATATTTGACATGTAAACTGGGTGCAAACGAATGACTTATGACGAATCGAATTGTTTGAAATAGAACTGTTTGATAATTAAACTGTGTGTAAACAAATAACTGATGATTAAATGAATTGTTAGTAATACATAGCATTGCATGGAACCATTTAACTGTGCAAATGAATGAGCTTAGGCTCGTTTAAAAACATCAACAAAATGTGTTTTCAAATAATATGTATTCAATCTATACGTATAAAGAGGTTTTGGCATTGAATAGCCTAAAATTAAATCACCAAAGTAAACAAAAAATATCTATTTGACTCATAGATCTGATGTTAAAAGGAATTAACACTTTGGGTGAGAGTTGATCTGGACTTATAGCAATGAAGGTTTACTCAAGACTACTGAGAGGCCCAGAAATGTAGCTTCACCATCGAATGTCGTTTAATCTCAAATTCAAGACAAGAAATCATTTTAAGAAGAAAAGAAAGCAAAAAATAATTTTTTTTAGATATAAGGAAAATGATATAAAATATAAATTTAGAATTATAAATAAATATAAAAAGGGAGACATTTTAATAGTCCAGACGGAAAATGAATAGAAAAAAAGAACTATAAAAAAAAAAACACCCCCAAAATTCAAAGCAAAACAAAGAAAGGAATAAGTTAATAGAAAGACCGGAACTTGAAATATAAAGATTAAAAAAAAGTTAAAAAAATAAAAATAACGATTCACTTGTTTGGTGTTTAATGTTATATCAACCTTTGTGAGTTATTCAATTCCACATCCTGTTCATATATATATATATATATATATATATATATATATATATATATATATATATATATATATAGAATTAACTTAAATCGCTAGTCGAAAATCTTCTACTAAAGTTTCACCTTAACGGATCATCAGGAAGTTTCGCCTAAACTTCCTGATGATCCGTTAAGGTGAAACTTTAGTAGAAGATTTTCGACTAGCGATTTAAGTTAATTCTATAATTGGCTCCATTGGTTAATGTTGAGCACTTTAGTAATTATAGCATTGCAGTATACGCGGAGGGTTTTTTGGTTTTCTTTTGGCCACTGACTTAGTACCCCTTGATTTTTTTCAAGGAGTAGGACGAGGTTGGTCTTTCCTTTTTACCCAAAAAACTTTTTCTTTTTCCTCTAGACCGGGATTCGAGATATTTTTATTTTTATCTCTTGTTCCTGGCCAGGGTTTTTTTGTTTTTTTCTGGTACCGTGGATACTGGTAGATAATTGATTAGTAAATATATATATATATATATATATATATATATATATATAATTTGTAAATAAATAGTAGATTTATTTTTAAAAGTGTTGTTTGAGTACGTATGTTTACACTGAATGAAGTGGTTGCTAGTGTTCCTATCTAACACGAATGATTCTATTTAATATTAATCATTTATTTGCAAGCAGTTAAATGGTTTCAGGACTTGCTATGAAAGTAATTCAGCTAAACATTGTCGAGGTTGACCAAGAATTTCCCTTTCCAAGGTGTAGGCAGGGCTTCTCCTTTCCCTGCCTTGCTTCCTTGATACTTACCTCATTTAGCAAGGCGATATCAAGTAGCATTATTTGAGTCTTTGGTATGACTTGACCTGGCATTGAACCCTGCTCTCCCAGGACATTAACTAACAATCTTCCCATTAGATCTATTAATCAAGTACTCCTATATAATATAAATAATTTGCACAAAGATATATGATTTCAAATGATTAATAATATTCCTAATAAATGATTGAATAGTTCTATCTGTAATGTATAATGCTACTGACTGCAACCATAATTTGGCCACCTTAAAAAGTACTCTTTGAGAGAGAGAGAGAGAGAGAGAGAGAGAGAGAGAGAGAGAGAGAGAGAGAGAGAGAGAGAGAGCACAATTCAAATCTGATCCATAGATAGGACCCTAAAAGATAATACGAATCAGAGTGGTCCTGGGAGTAATGGCAAAGAAGCAGTACTCC
The DNA here is from genome assembly GCA_963585895.1 of Sepioteuthis lessoniana. Taxonomy (NCBI): domain Eukaryota; kingdom Metazoa; phylum Mollusca; class Cephalopoda; order Myopsida; family Loliginidae; genus Sepioteuthis; species Sepioteuthis lessoniana. The sequence continues at coordinate 68,564,670 of OY757926.1, forward strand.
ACATTTCCTAAAGCTCTAGGACTAGAAGCTCACTAACAGATGCAGTTTACTGTCATATCCAGGACACTCGTTGCAGATGTGCAGTCTGTGTATTGTGCAGTCCTAATCGACAAGACGGTAAAAATAAAGAGGAAAAATAGACAGATAAAAACAAATGAAAAGATGAAAGAAAAAAAAGGAAAAGGGAAAAGGAAAAACAACAGATTGGAGTCGTTGATAGATAGATAGATAGATATAGAGAGAGTGCGAGAGAGAAAGAGAGAGAGAGAGAGGGTTGGTTGGTTGGTTGGTTTTACGGCGTATCAGCCCTTTTGGGTCATTTAACGCCGAATTAATTCATTTTGATTTAAGTTCAAACAATTCGGGTTAGAATATGTATAGATTTTTGTTTACACACATTTAAATGTCAACACGGTTTTATTTCAAACCATTCAGTTTAGCATAAATATGCATTTAAATGTCAAAACAGTTCTATTTCAAACAATTCAGTTTAGCATAAGTATATAGATTAGTTCTATTTGACCCATAGATAGCACCCTCTTAGGTGCTCCCACTTCGGGCTAGAGGAAACCAGGGAGCGATAGCAATTAAGGGGTACTCTGCATTCCCCAAAGCTCCAGGATTACTGGAACCTCACCATCAGACTGTTAAGTGTCATATCCAGGACACTCGTTGGAGGGAGTCTTACCCCTCTGCAGAGAAGTAGTTGATGTTTTCTACAGCTCCAACCGACTGATAGATAGATAGATAGATAGAGAGAGAGAGAGAGAGAGAGAGAGAGAGATGAATTATTGAAAGAAATAAGAAATAGAAAGAGAGGAAAAGGAATTGTAAAAAGGGAGAAAAATTATAAAACGAAAAAAAAAACGGAAAAAAAGAATAAAATTGAAAAAGAAAAATGATTTAAAAAGATCGACAATACTGGTTATATGAAACATAGGGAAATAAGATGAGAAAAAAAAAGAGCAATCTAAAATAGAGTGTTAAGAAAAAGAAAAAAAAGAGCAAGTGAGAGAGAGAGAGAGAGAGAGAGAGAGAGAGAGAAATTTAAAAAAGAAGAAATTATATATGGTGGAAAGAAAGTTAGAAGTAAAAGAGGACAACAGAGAATGATGAACAAAACAAAAAAGTAAAGGAAAGAAAATGGAAAGAAAATAGGTTTCAAATAGATGAAAAAAGAGGAAAAGAAAACAAGAAAAACATAGTAAATCAAGTTAAAATGATAAAAAGAAAAGAAAAAAAATTAAGAAGATCAGATGTAAAAGGAAGAAACAGAAGAGGAAAAACGAAGAATCGAATATAGGAAAGAAAAAAAAAAAGGAGAGAAAAATACAAAGAAAATTTGGAAACGAACGACAGTAAAAGAAAGATAAAAAAGAGGAAAAAATATAAAAACAGAAAGTAAGGATAAAAGAAAAAAAACCCCTAATGATTTTAAAAGTCTATACGAAAGAAAAGAATATATATATATATAACAAATGTTAAATATAACAAATGAAGGTAGAGGATCTAAATTTGACGAAGAGGATGAAAAGAAGAAACCTTTAAAAAAAGGAAGAATGATTGGGGAAAAAATAAAAGAGGAAACGTATGAAAACATAAACCAGGAAGAAAAAGATAGAAAAAAAAAAGAAAAGAAAAAAACATAAAAAGAAAAGTGACTACACAGACCTGAAGAGAGAGGGAAAAAAAAACGAGGAAAAACAACAAAAAATAAAGGATACACACCGAAAATATGCAAGCAAAAACGATAAAGACAGAAACACCAGGAAAAAAAGATTATAAACGAAAAATAATAAAATAAAATTCAAATCAAAAACAGAAAATAAAAAACACACACACACACACACGCACACGCACATATATAACCGCGCACACACACACAAAAGAAAAATAAGAGAAAATATTGAAGACATTGTATTGGTTCTCGTGCAGAGGTTATAGGATTGGTGGGATTGCAATGCAGTTCAGTTGAGCATACCGTTCCTGAGATTGTGTCGTAGAGTCAGAATCGTTGAAGCTTGGGCTACGACACCTGATAGGAAGCAGTCGCGCTCAGGAAGCGTATTTTTGTGCACTAAAGTCACTTGAGCGAAGAAGGATCTATCTCCATCCATACTAAGAAGCTTAACTTTAGAATTCTACTTTCACTTTCACTCTCACTTTGATTTTAAGCCACAGTTTATTTTTGTTTATATCCACTTATTCAAATTTCTAAGGCTGTTTTCCTCTATATGTGCAAGCATACGTTTTACCGTGAGGCATTACGTTTATATGTAAGTACTTCTGTCCTCAAAGGCACACACACACACACACACACACACACACACATATATATATATATATATATAAACGGCTTATGAAAGTAGACAGAAATGTATACATCAGCATATACACACACGCCTATATATGTATATATGCATGTAACTATGAATTTATCTATGCATTCTTCAATGGCAATGTATGAAACCTTTGCGTACGTGTGAGTTAACGTAAATATTGAAGCATTTGTAACTTCAGACTTATATTCTTATGTCTGAGTATACTTGTACATACTCACACATTCATGCAAACTCCCCCTTTCTCTCTCTCTCTTTATATATATATATATACATATATATACTACAACTGAACGTTTGTCTGCATACAACTACGATGAGATTTTTATATAAGCCTTTCCATCCTTAAGCTTATGAACTTATATCCACACACACACACACACACACACACACACACACACACACACACACACACACATCTATATATATATATATATATATATATATATATATAGTTCAATTGTTTCTCTGTCTGTTTTTACAACCTGTACATTAAAGGTATGGAAATGTATGCAAAGTGTATGTGGTTAGTGGTTACAATAACATGTATGTATGTATTTATATTCCTTTTTATGCACACATATTGATGTCACGGTTTGTCTGAACAGAGACACACATTCATGTGAATCTATCCATATATATTTTGCTATTTATGTACAGGCTAATAGATTGCAATCGTGACATGTCTGCTCTCTCTTTGTACATCTCATCTGGCCTTTGTACCTCATTCAAAATAAGTACGTTGCTAGAGAACAATAGATTGATATAAGTCCGTCTGCCTAAAGATTCCCTTGCATATGTGCTGACGTATGTATGTTTCTGCATATATTTACACTATAACTAAGGTTCTATGAAGCTGTGTCTAGATTTGTATATATATATATATATATATATATATATATATATATATATATATATATGTATACATATACTGCCGTATACTTGATCATAGACAATCTCTCACACACGAAAACATATATATATATATATATATATATATATATATATATATATATAAAGTCTGAATCCGAGTTGATAACCACGTCCGATAAAATAAACGTGTCCGCTTCGTTGCCTACTGCATCGCGTCAGTCTTCCATATTTCGGTTGTTTTCCCACTCTTCTCAGATAGATAGATAGATAGATCGATAGATAGATTTGTGTGTTTGTCACTACTGAATTTCGTAATTGTGTGTATATATATATATATATATATATATACATATTCGTAAATGATTGAATTAAATGTTTATACAAGGTAGCACAGAATTATTAGGAAATTCAACAACGTAACATACTGACTACCCCACCAACTTTGCTGCACCCCCAATATATATATATATATATATATATATATATATATATATATATATATATATATAGGGCATAGAGGCACTACACAGTCAAATCTAGAGCGTGTTTGAAATTGCTTTTTGAAATCACTTCTCAAAAATAGCCTAAAGCCGTATGGTTAGGTGTAGCATATTGGCATACGTATATATATATATATATATATATATATATATATAATCAGGAACGCTAGAAGTCTGTTAATCGAAGTTTCATGCGATGTTAACAACCCATGAAATCTGATGAAACAGACTTGTAGAGTCCATAATAGTACTATTTTTCAGAAGTTTTGTCTGGTCTGGTATAAAAGCTTGGAGCACATTTTATGTAATTTTTCTTTTTCTTTTCATTACAAATATATATATATATATATATATATATATATATATATATATATATATATATATAAGTGGAAAATTGGATATACCAAAACACTGACAACCTATTCAAAAATGATATTTCGTCTTTATTTCAAAAATACTTCATCAGAATGATGACTTCCTCTTATGCTGAATTTTAGAAAAAACTTGTCATTTTGATGAAGTGTTCTTGAAATAAAGAGGAAAAATAATTTTTGAATCCGTTGTCAGTGTTTTGGTTTATTCAGTTTTCCACTTATATATTTTTTCATATTTTATCGAGTTTACCAAATCTACTATTTCTTCATATATATATATATATATATATATGGGTGTGTGTGTGCGTGTCTGTGTGTGTGTGTTTGTGTAATCAGTTGGTATAAACGCTTGGGGTGGGACGTAAGTGAATATCAGTTGATTCTGTTTTAGATACTGTAAGAAAGAATGATTGCTATTTCCATTGTTATTGTCAACATTTTGCTTAAAAGAGGAAATCGTTTAATTGCGATGTGTTCACTCCATAGGACTTACCTATGATATTATTTTGAATTATGATATATTATCTATTATATCTTTGATTAATTTTTATTACTATTTGTTATATATTATATTAATATATATTATCAATTATTATCATATTCATTTTTATATATCAAGATTTTTTATGTATATTATTCATTTCATATAATATTAATTCATTGAATATTTCTTATTTTTATATATTATATCATTACATTAAGAATCATTATTACACCAATAATTATTTTTTAATACAACGTATTATGGTTTGTTACTAAACACTATGTTTTCTAATAATGATAATTTTCAGTTATTGAAAAGATAATTGCTAGCAAAAAATCAACTACTAATATTAAAAAAATAATGATGGAACTACCAAGAAACCAACAACAACAAAAAAGCTACCAATTCCTTCTTCTGTATCTTTGTTGCGTAATTAAGTATGTTTTTCTTTTTTTACTTCGTTACAGGGTAATACGTGTGTTAAATATTTTTTCAAATCTTTTTAGAATTATGCATGTTTTTAGCCAACTCCTTCATCAAGAGTTGGATGTGGCGCATAGTCAATTTCTTTGCAAAATGAAGCTAAGTAGCGGACTAAGTTATACTCCTTCGACAGTGGTTGCCAAAACAAGTCTTAAACAACCAACCTCTCTTGTATTTATCCATAGCTGGAGAGAGTAAAACAGATTTGGTTGGTTTCTTTGTTTAAGGGCATATCAATCTTTGTAGGTTATTTAATGCCAAAGCAATTCTCCTAGAAGAACAGTACTGGTATTATTTAACCCATATCTGGGAGGATAATAGGATTCATACCTTTCCCAAGGGTATTTGCCCGAAAGTGAACATAATAGCGCGACTGGAGTACGAACTCGCGTACTACGATTCCGCAGTCCATCGCTTTAACCATTACACCACGAGGGCACCCCCTAAAATAGATTTATTACTTTCTAAAGGGCATTATCTCAAAGCGAAACGCAATAAGTTTCCTCCAGGATTCGAACTCTTAATGCTGATTTCGTTCACAACGATAAAACTGTTACGCCAAGTGTGCCTCCTTCTAACTGAATTAAGTATGTCTTATTAAAAATCAACATTGTTTCTGGAAAAATGCGAATTATTTCTGTGTTGATCTTTCGCTTTTAATTTTTAGTACCTCTCTCTCTCTCTTTCCCTTCTCTCTCTCTCTCTTTCTTTCTTTCCCTCTTCTCTCTCTGTCTCTCTCTGACTTTCTACATTTGAGTCTTTTCAGTGATCTGCATTTTTTCAAGTTCTTTTTTTTACTATATCTTTTTCATTCAAACTTCACCTTTTCCTTTTTATACTTTCTTTCTTTCTTTCTTTCTTTCTTTCTTTCTTTCTTTCTTTCTTTCTTTCTTTCTTTTTTCCTGTTTACTCACGTAATTCTTTGCGTTATCAAAATTAAATTTTCATAGCTCTATAGTGGAACGTTTTGTGGCTTCACCATCAATACAATACTGTCAATTAAAAATTGAAATTAAATTAATAAGTGCAGTAGAAATTAAAAACTACAAGCGCTCAATATTTAGCGACAGTGCAAACAAAAGAGGCAAATATATTTTCTTAATTACGCACACAGACACACACACGTGAGCGCGCACACAAGTACACATACATGCACGCACACACACACATGTATATATATATCATCATCATCATCATCATGTCGTGCTTGTAGCACTGATATCCCTAACCCTCTCTCGCCACTTTTCCCTATCGATCATCGCCTCTGGCAAGTCTTCTGGACTACATCTCGTATCCTCACATAGTTGCTGAATGTATGTTCGTGCTGGTCGGCTATGTGTGGGGGTCCATAAGAGTACATCACTTATGAGTTCGTCCCTGCTTCTCCAGCAGTGTCCTGCCTGTCTGGTTCGTCTAACTTGAATAGTTTTCGTGGCCGTATAGTTGGTGTCTTGTCGGGTGTTGCCGCCAGGACTTGTTCAAGATTGCTCGCAGCATTCTTGTGTAATTGCCGTCTAGCTTCTTCTCCAGCCGTTTTGTTAGCGTCCATGTAGTGCATCCATATAGCAGTATCGACGCGACCGCTGCCTGGAAGAAACTGCGTTTCATTTTATCGGTTAGGTCTGATTTCCATATAATCGATAGCCTATTGATAGCTGTCCATGCCTTCGTTAACCTCATTTCGATGTCATTTTCGGTTGATGCGACGCTGCTTCCTAGGTAAGTGAAATATGTCTACTAGTTTAAGAGGGGTTCCGTCTAGTGTGGAGATGTCACCCGTTTATTATAGCACATATACTCCATTTTGTGTGCATTGACATAGAGGCCTATGCCTGCGGCTGCTCGTTCCAAACTATGCAGTAGTGTTTCGGCTTAGTTGGGTGTATTTGCCAGTATCGCTATGTCATCGGCGTAGTCGGCGTAGGTAATTGTTTTTGCGGGGTACCTTCTGCTTCTTTTCTTTGTCAGCTCGAGGCCGTTCTTTCTGATTTTGTCAATCGATGTTCTAAGTACGTAGTCTAGACAAATGATAAAGAGGTATGGACCTATATATATATATATATATATATATATATATATATATATATATATATATATCCCAGGAATGGGTTAAATAGTTGGGTTGCCTTGGTTCTTTAGCCTAGGTAAGGTGACCAGTCTAGAAAAAGGAAAAACTCTGAATTCAAACACAGCGGATCGACAGCAGTGAAACCTGATAACACATCCTGCTATTCTTGGGGTTGTAGTAACTTTAAAGATATATGTCAGCTAAACGATAATATGGCAAAAGAGTATTGTAATTTCACGGAGGAATATTACGATGTCCGTGGCTTAGTTCACACCGTAAAGTTAGTAATACTGTGAGAAAAAAACTCATTATATCCCGCGGTTTTTGTGAATAATAGTTATCCCTCCTTAACTTGTCGCTAGAGTTTAATCAAAATCACTTAGAGAATGATATTAGTGTCGTATAAGCGTTTGCCACTTTCATCCTCTGATATACACGTTTCTTTTTTCTACTTCATGAGGATTAAGAGACAGTAAACGTCTGTGAAGATGAAGAAATCACTCATATATATATATATATATATATACTTTCTTTAAAGAAAAAGCCAAAGACCGGTTACTTTATGATTATAAACTTATTTCCATCCTGTTTTGTGTTTCTGATGTAAACCAAAAATACGAAGAAAAATATAACAGGACTTCTTCAGATCTTATGGATAATATAATGGTATTCTTGTCCTGAAGGAATTACTCCCAACTCTGGTTTAACTGGACCGAATAATACCATATATATATATATATATATATATATATATATATATATATATATATAACAGGGTTGATTGTCACTAAATCACTTTGTGGATTTGTGTCGAACCAAGTGCAATATAATATGGAGAGTGCTCAATATCTAGGATAGAGCTTTTATATAATAATAATGAATAAATATATATTAGATATATATATGTAATTCATTTACTTGACGATTGTTGTTTTGCCAAAAAACTCCAAAACACCCTGTGGTTGCAGTCTAAATTCCACGAATTAAATATATTTATCTAATATATATATATATATATATACTCAGTATTTAATTATTAATAGGAAATAGTACACATATATGTGTGTGTGAGTGTGTTTGGAAAGTAATCATTTTTACTACATATTTCGTTGCGGAGTATAACAGGTTTGAGTTCAGAGTTATCCTTCTCCCAGGCTGCTAGATATACCGAAGTTAAAAAGCCAAGTCTTTGCTATTATTTAACCATAGGTGGATAGAGAATAGGTAGATACATACCTTTCCCGAGGGTATTAGCGCCAAATGAACAACAAACAGCCTCGTCCAGGGTTTAATCTCTGGTGGCCGTGTCCATTTCCTTCAGGGATAACTATTACATGTCGAGCCAAGACTAAGATGACGTCTTTTCAAGACGGAGAAGAAATTAACTGAAAAAATTCTCGGTTCTTTCGGCTAATTCTTTACTCATTTTCAAAGAGTATTTTTGGAAATTCTTATATCGTCGTTTTGCCTTGGTATAACAAAATTTATATTGATGTGTAAGAATCTTGCTTTTTTTATTTGTTGATCTTCTCATGTTTGTTGATCTTTTTTTATTTGTTGATCTTTTTTTATTTGTTGATCTTTTTTTGTTTGTTGATCTTTTTTTGTTTGTTGATCTTTTTTGTTTGTTGATCTTTTTTTGTTTGTTGATCTTTTTTTGTTTGTTGATCTTTTTTTATTTGTTGATCTTCTCATGTTTGTTGATCGTCTCATTGACATAATGGTTAGAGTATTCGCTAACGGACAGGGAGATCTGGGTTTAGGTCTTGTCATACCAAAGACTTAAAAAATGGTGATAGTGTAACGTAATGGCCTAGGGATTTCGGTTCATGCCTTTGAGTTTAGTTAGGCTGAGAACCTTTCCGCTCAGCACATGGGTTAGTTAGGTGCAACATTGAGGCAGGTGTTAACGCGGGCGCGCGCGGGCGGATGGAGGTGTCACTTAGATGTCACAATAGTCCGAGACGAAACGGGTGACGGAGTGCGAGTGACGTCACGCGTCGGAAGCGCGCAAAGGTTTGGGGTTCGACTTTTGGAGCTCGCAGACGCGAGGCGAACTTGTGCCCTATGGGGGCCGCACGAGATGGGGGCCAAATGAATAAGACAGCATAGAAGATTGTGTCTCTCGTCCTTATGTCGAAACCTTTAACTCAAAATTAATAAAAGGGTTTCGTACCTGAACAAGAAGTCGTTACGTGTTTTCGAATTTCGAGGTTCCTATGTTCTATTGTAATGAACGTTATATGTCCATTTTGCACATGGCGTTAATTGTTGTTATGGAACAATTGGTCCTTACTTGCTTAACACTCAGCATTATAAGGTTTGGATCAAAAGTAAAGTGAAACAATCCAGGGAAAGGAGTAGCGCCCTCCGCTACAATTTTGTGTTGTAGCTATTGACAAGGGACGCCTGGGTCACCCTTGACTACGGTCACCGACTTGTTTGTTTGGGTTTTATGGCATATCAACTATTGTTGGTTATGTAATGCTGAATCTATTTTATGCAAATAAACAATTCTATTTCATATAATTCAGTTTAGCCTAAGTACGCAGTTTGATTATCAAAAACATTTCTGTTTCAAGCTTTCCAGTTTAGTTAAACAGTTATAATTCAAACAATTCAGTTTAGTAGGAGTAGAGTTTTTTTAATACACAGTTAAATGTCAAAACAGTTCTATTTCAAAGAATTCACTTTAGAGTAAGTACAGTTTCAATATCAAAAGCAATTCTATTTCAAACAATTTAGTTTAGCATGCAAAAACAGCTCTATTTCAAACCATTCAGTTTAGCATAAGTACGTAGTTAAAATGTCAAAACAGATCTATTTCAAGCTATTCAGTTTAGCATTGGTACTCCGTTCAGTTCTATTTGACTCATAGATTGGTCGCTCTCAGGAGCTATCACTCCAGGCCAGATCGAACCTGGGAGCGATTGCAATGAAGGGGTACTCTGCATTCCTCAGCATTACTGGAATCTCACCATTAGATTGTTTAGTGTCATATCCTGGACATTTGTTGGGGTGGGGTATTACCCCTCAGCAGAGATGCAGTTTTTGTATTCTATAGCCTCAGTTCACTGGACAAATTACTTGTTATGAAGGAATTTTATTTGATAAATTCTGCTTGAATCTGATGTTGTGACTGTGTTTTTTAAAGTTTTTATTAGTCATTTCATTATTTTGAGTCTCGTTTTGCAATTCGATCGTTATATTAATCGTGCATTCTTTATATATATATATTTCTATATTGAAAATTTTTTATACAAATTTTCACTTTGTGAGACGATCCTCAAGCACATTGATGATATAAAGCAGGCTTATCATCTATAATTATATACATATATAAGAATGTGTTAAATATCCACCCTTAAGGTACATAAAGGTGGTCACCGAACCAACTTAGATGTATATTAGTCTTGAGCTTGGTATCATAACAAATATTTATATTCATGTCTACACTTTATCACTTATCCACAGAGTAAAAAAAAAAACAAAAACAAAAACAAAAACAAAAAAAAAAACGAAAAAAAGAGCAGAATCTAGAAAATTATTATTCTTCATTAAAATTATGAATTTTATTTAAAAGTTTTTATTAGAATTTTTAGTCAAATTTTTGCAACGTGATATTTCTATCAGATATACTCTCATAGTTTCAAAGGAAGGGGGGGGGTTCTTGTTTACAAATCCGCTCTTTCCAATTTCTTTTCTCTTTAGTTGATTGAAATTCTCCTTGCTGCCTGATATTTTCATTAACACTTTTATTATCTTTTTAACATCGATTATATATATATATATATATATATCCTCACACAGCTGCTGAATGTATGTTCGTGCTGGTTGTCCTGCCTTTGCAAGGCCATGTGTGGGGGTCCATAGGAGTACATCTCTTATGAGTTCGTCCCTGCTTCTCCAGCAATGTCCTAATGTCTGGTTCGTCTAACTTGAATAGTTTTCGTGATAGGAGGCATGTGGCCGTACAGTTGGTGTCTTGTGGGGTGTTGTCGCCAGGACTTGTTCAAGATTACACGCAGCTTCTTCTCCAGCCGTTTTGTTAGAGTCCATGTAGTGCACCCGTATAGCAGTATGGATGTGACCGCTGCCTGGAAGAAACTGCGTTTCAGCAGCTGTGTGAGGATACGGGATGTTGTTCTGAGGACCTGCCTAGGGCGATGAACGATAGGGAGGAGTGGCGTGAGAGGGTCAGGGATATCCGTGCTACCAGCGTGACATGATATATATATATATATATATATATAAGCATGTTTGATTAAATGATAAAGACTCAACTTGTCAATAAAATTTTTTTTGGATCCTTTCATGTAGCACACAGAATTGGTAATCTCCGACTACAGATCCTAGAAGCCCTTCATATAAAAGCAAAAAAAAAAAAAAAAAAAAAAAAATAGAATTAACAGAATTGACTCTGAAAATAGAGACAAACTTTTGAAATGCCTTTAGTCATTTTTTTTAATATTCTATTTCTCTTGATAATTTTCTATTTGCGTTGATAGCGTTCTGTTTTAAATTCGTTCGATGTCATTTGCATCTCTGTTTAGTCTAACTATCCGGTTACGTAATTTTCGCAATGTTATCATCATCATCATCATATCGCGCTGATAGCACGGATATCCCTGGCCCTCTCTCGCCACTCCTCCCTATCGTTCATCGCCCTAGGTAGGTCTTCAGGACAACATCCCGTATCCTCACATAGCTGCTGAATGTATGTTCGTGTTGGTCGTCCTGCTTTTGCACGGCCATGTATGGGGGTCCATAAACTTTTGAAAAAACAATATTTACACTTGCAAACAACCTCTGATGATAGCCTATGAAAGGTCCCAGTAAATTCATCTTCCAACTCGAACCTAAAGCCAGGAAACATGAAAGGATCCTTATAAAATTATGTAGATAAAATGTATCTTTATTATTTAATCAAACATGCTTAAATGAAAGACTGCTGCCCAACTTCTCGCACACACACACACACACACATGTGTATATATATGTATAATGAGAAAGTCTACGTATTATATAATTCTTTCAAGTATAGAATGAGCTCATAGATTATTCTGGTCGATTCTGGTTGATCCCGGGTCAAAAGCTTTGCGGCTGCCCCATTGGAATTAATTGTCGGTGGCGATTTTCGTCTATGTTTAGTAAACGATCTTCTTTTCTTTGCTTCCTTTCCTACCTTTTAAAAACTAAAATGGCCACGGTATCCTCATTAAAACCAAAATGATCAAATTATCGCAGATATTTACCAAGAACTCGCAGACATCAAACCATACCATTATTTCAAGAGCTATCCCTAAAAAGCTGCTTAAAATTCATTCCTTAATTCCCAGATTATAGGATCAACACCGCAATCAACAAGAAAAACCACTGACTGGTCCGGCAAGAAAAAACTATGCAAAAACCTCCATCGGAAAGGACGCCCCATAACATTCATAAATTAGTGATTCTCATTAGTAGAAAAATATTACATGGAGAATCAGGAAACTTTTAAAAATTATTGCAACGAACAAAACTTATGTTTCAGCATACAACAAAAACAAGCTTCAATCAACTTAAAATCAATGTTAGAATTAAAAATATGTTAGGCACAATATATAGAATAATTAGAAGCAAACAACAACTAAAGAATTTAAACTGCGCACTAACCTCATCTAAACTTCGGGATCACGTAACAAAAAGGGTCGAAAAAAAGTCCTGGTTTATTTAATGTAGTCTTAGAAGAAAAGTCTTATACATACGAAAAGCCTGAAAGAACATTCGTATTAAATAGAATTCTTGGTTGAAATTGCAAAAATGTAGTTTACTTAATCTATGTCTATTTGTCTCTTTCTCTGTCTCTCTCAATATATATATATATATAATATCGATTATCTCACTATAACATGTTTTCACCTGACGATCCCTATGTGGAACTCTGAGAAATGATATAAGTAATTTTATTACTTAGTTAATTGCGCCTTAGTTCTTACAGTGTTTACTACTATTTTTGTTTTAAAACAGAGATTATATATATATGTATATATATATATATATATATATATATATATGACAGACAGACAGACAGAGACGGAGACTGAGACAGAAAAAAAAGACACTACAAGATATCTACATAGTTCGTCAAAATTTCTGTATATAATTTACAGCACACAAGAGTTTATTACTTTGCTGTTATTTTGCAGACAATTATCTGTTATTCATTTTAATCTAATTTTTCATTATTTTTTCTTTGCTTGTTATGGTTTCGTTTGGTTTCTTTGTTTAATGGCATATCAAACGTTTTAAGGTTATGTAATGCCAAAGTCATTCGCCCTGAAGAACAATATATATATATATATATATATATATATATATATATATAATTTAAACTAATCGATAAAATCTAATCCAGTGGAGTGTAAGGTCCTATAGACGAGAACGTAGGGCAATACCATGTTATTTTAGCTCTAAATAAGTCCAAATTTCAGGTATGATCATAAAACTTCACAAAATCGGGTCATGAAAAAATAAATTCGGAAGTTTTTACCCTGGTTTATGCTTAGTTGAAATATCTATCTATCTATCTATCTATCTATCTATCTATCTATCTATCTATCTATCTATCTATCTCACAAGTTGGAAAATATAAGGATCTGTTAGAACAATGTGTCAGAAGTTGCGGGATAACCAATATATTTCCTATCGAGGTCGGATGTCGAGGTTTCATTACCAAATCAACTCAACGCTCTGGGTAAGTGGTAATGATGCTTTGGCCCCGAAACCATGTCTGAACCCAGAATAATCATCTGATGAAGGATTTGTTGGAAGCAATGCTTTTATATAAACATCAGTCATTGTATGATTGATATATATATATATATATATATATATATATATATATATATATATATATATAAGTACATTTCATAATGTATGCTGTCTTGTATTTCTTTTTTTTTTCTTGAGTTGGACGGAAAATTACCATGTAAGGTTAAATAAAGCTTGCCATTAAATAGCTATATTTTATCATGAAATCTGGATAAAATTCTTCTTCTTCTTCTTCTTCTTCTTCTTCTTCTTCTTCTTCTTCTTCTTCTTCTTCTTCTTCTTCTTCTAATTATCATCATTATTATTATGCCATTTTTAAATTGAGTTTTTTCTGTGACAGCAAGCCTCCCAGATGTTTCTATAAATTCTGGCTGATCCTAATCTCTTGCACATTTCCCAGTTATTCAACTCTCACGCCCAATCATATGTATTATTATATTAAGTACTAGTTTACTAAATTTGCTTATTATGTAATCAATTATTTCATCTGTCACCACAGCTATCACGTACATTAACGGGAGTTTTTCACATTAGCTCTCGCTGGTGGTTTTTCAGCGAAGTCTGAGTAAAAGCAAGTCACTTCAGGTTTCTCTGGCTCTTAGTATTATGGCCAATCTCAGCAATGCTGTAGTCTGGATGGTTTCCATACTTCTGTTTTCCAATTTTTCCAGTTTCCTTATCAAACATTTGAGGACAATTAGAAGTGCACCAACTAGAATTGAGATCAATGTTACACTCGTTCCACAGCTTATTTTTAGTTCTCTGGCCAGGTTCAGTTTGTCTATCTTTTAGTTTATTTTCATTTTTATTCTGCGGTCCAGCAGATCTGTGAAATCTACTATTGTTTATCCATTTGCTTTTTTGGTTATTCGGTATGGTCTTCTGGTCTGCATTTGATAATTCGTTTGTATCTCAAACCTCAGGAAATGTTATGCTCATCATTCTCTAAGACAAATTTTTGTTTGTGCATATACCTTTCTGAAGCATGATTGAATTCAACTTTTTGCACTATTCCCGGTAGATCACATTCGCCACCCAATCGTATTCAGTCGTGTACTATTTTTTCCACTATGCTAGATTAACTTACAATTTAATGAAATGTTTTAATCTCTTTCCCCTCATAACCTTCACTTGTTATTCAGTTGATATCGCTTTAACATAAATGATCCTTTTGCCGTTGTTTTCCGTCGTTATTATAGGTGATTCAGCTCTTCTTCTTCTTCTTCTTCTTCTTCTTCTTCTTCTTCTTCTTCTTCTTCTTCTTCACATCTATTCTTACTGATAGGTTTTCACGGGAATTTTATTTACAGGAAGTCTCTTTATATCCCTCAGGAATATTCGAAGTATCCTGGCCAGTTATAGTAGAGGTGTTGTCTGGATGGTTCTGATTCTTCCTCATATCTTTGGTCCATTGAATTTCTTTTCCAAATGGTTGGGGATTGTTCAAAGAGCTCAAACTACAATTGGTAAAACAGTCGCTATCATGTTCCACATTATTTTCAATTCTCTAGGAAGATCTATTATTATTATTGTTATTATGATAATCCTTGGGAGCTTTTCACACCGGCATTACCTGATGATCTTTCACAGGAATCTTAATCACAGCAATATACCTCAGGTCTCCAAGGATCTTCTAAGTATTATGGCATATCTCGACAGTGCTCGGCTCATTTGGCTGGTGCAGAGGAATACACTGACAGCATCTCTGCAGGACGGTAGGACTTATCCCCAACGATTGTCCTAAATATGGCATTAAACCATCTGATGGCGAGGTTACAGCCTTGGAGTTTTGGGGGATATGAAGTTCCTCTTCATTGCCATTACATCTATGGTCACTCTTAACAGGAGAGGTGTCACCTGATAGCTTGGTATCTATGGATAAAATACAGATGTTAAATTGTTATTGTTGAATAGAAAATACTTGAAACTATTTAACAGTGTTCAAACAAATGATTAATAGTAAATAGAATGATTCTTATTTGATAGAAATACTTGAAATCATTTAACTGTGTGGAAAATATTAGCTAAAGCTCGTTTTAAAAATGTTATCAAATATGTTTACAAATCATATATATTTAGTATATATGTATGTCCGATAATGGTTAAACTGTTTGCCAATTGCCCGGTAGACCTGGGTTCAATCCCAGGTCGACTCATACCAAAAACTTAAAAATGGTACTTGATGCCTCCTTGCTAAACACTCGGCATTATAAGGTACGGATCGAGGGTAAAGTGGAACAATCCAGGGAAAGGAGTAGCGCCCTCCCCTACACCGTGGTGTAGAAGCTTTTGAAAAGGAAGCCTTCGGGTCACCCTCGACAACGGTCGCCTACTTTACTACAACCGGCTCATTGGCCAAGAGGTTAGAGTGTTCGCCAATGGTCCAGGAACCCTGGGTTCAATCCCTGGTTGCGTTATACCAAAGACTTTTTAAATGGTACAAGACACCTCCTTGCTTAACACTCAGCAATATTAGGTACGTATCAATGTTAAAGTGGAGCAATCCAGGGAAAGGAGTAGCAGCTTCCCTTTCACCTCGGTGTAGTAGCGATTTAAAGGGGAGCCTTCTAGTCACCCTCGACAAATGTCGCCAACTAATTAACTAATATATGTATAAGAAGGATTTAGCAATCAATGAATTATGCTGCCATAATACCTAACCAAACCAATCAGTGCTGTAGTTTGGCTAGTCTGGTCTTGATTCGTCCTCCGATTTCCCACTCTCTCTGCCCAGTTTCTAAGCTTTTAGGGACCGTTCAATGTCCGCCGATTACAATCAGTATCACCATCTCCCTCATCTTCTACAGCTTTTTTTGTTCTTTAGCAAGGTCCACGTACTTATATCATTTTTCGTTTTCTTTGATTTTCTCTACCTAATTCGCTGGAACGACAAAGTCTACAGTTAGCAGATTCTCCTTTTTTTTGTTAATTATCACAAGCTCCAGTCCTCTGGTCACGATTAGGGAATTCGTTTGTTTCTTTAAATCCCGGATAATTGTTTGCATCTCATTTCCCTGGATGGATTCTGATTTGTGCACTTGGTAGTATGATCACATTTCTTGCACAATTCTGAGTGAATCAACTTCCCCACCTCCTCATATCTACTCTTATTCTCTTTTTATGCTAGTTGGCTATACTCGCTTATTTTATCATTAATGGTTTCTTCTCCACCACATAACCTACAATTGTATTTCTGTTCAGAATTAACAATTTTCACTTTTATTATAATTGGTCTTTATGACACTGCTTTTGCTGCTTCTATTAGAGATTCAGTTTCTTTCATAAAGCTTCCTTTGTGTGGCCATGTCCAGCTCTTCTCTCGTGAGATCTCACCAGTTTATTGTTCGAAATATTCATACAGTTCTGTCTTTACATTTCTGATTCCGAGTTTGGTTTTTTTATCCTGTTTGTTCTTACATTATCATAATTAGTCTTTCTTCGCTCATTTTAATGCAGTCTTCACGTCTCTCTTTGATATATCCATGTTATTTTCTTTTCCTACTTCAGTTTCTTTCATAAAGCTTCCTTTGTGTGGCCATGTCCAGCTCTTCTCTCGTGAGATTTCACCAGTTTATTGTTCGAAATATTCATACAGTTCTGTCTTTACATTTCTGATTCCGAGTTTTGTTTTTTTGTCCTGTTTGTTCTTACATTATCATAATTAGTCTTTCTTCGCTCATTTTAATGCAGTCTTCACGTCTCTCTTTGATACATCCATGTTATTTTCTTTTCCTACTTCAGTTTCTTTCATAAAGCTTCCTTTGTGTGGCCATGTCCAGCTCTTCTCTCGTGAGATTTCACAAGTTAATTGTTCGAATTATTCATACAGTTCTGTCTTTACATTTCTGATTCCGAGTTTTGTTTTTTTGTCCTGTTTGTTCTTACATTATCATAATTAGTCTTTCTTCGCTCATTTTAATGCAGTCTTCACGTCTCTCTTTGATACATCCATGTTATTTTCTTTTCCTACTTCAGTTTCTTTCATAAAGCTTCCTTTGTGTGGCCATGTCCAGCTCTTCTCTCGTGAGATTTCACCAGTTTATTGTTCGAAATATTCATACAGTTCTGTCTTTACATTTCTGATTCCGAGTTTTGTTTTTTTGTCCTGTTTGTTCTTACATTATCATAATTAGTCTTTCTTCGCTCATTTTAATGCAGTCTTCACGTCTCTCTTTGATACATCCATGTTATTTTCTTTTCCTACTTCAGTTTCTTTCATAAAGCTTCCTTTGTGTGGCCATGTCCAGCTCTTCTCTCGTGAGATTTCACCAGTTTATTGTTCGAAATATTCATACAGTTCTGTCTTTACATTTCTGATTCCGAGTTTTGTTTTTTCGTCCTGTTTGTTCTTACATTATCATAATTAGTCTTTCTTCGCTCATTTTAATGCTGTCTTCACGTCTCTCTTTGATACATCCATGTTATTTTCTTTTCCTACTTCAGTTTCTTTCATAAAGCTTCCTTTGTGTGGCCATGTCCAGCTCTTCTCTCGTGAGATTTCACAAGTTTATTGTTCGAATTATTCATACAGTTCTGTCTTTACATTTCTGATTCCGAGTTTTGTTTTTTTGTCCTGTTTGTTCTTACATTATCATAATTAGTCTTTCTTCGCTCATTTTAATGCAGTCTTCATGTCTCTCTTTGATACATCCATGTTATTTTCTTTTCCTACTTCAGTTTCTTTCATAAAGCTTCCTTTGTGTGGCCATGTCCAGCTCTTCTCTCGTGAGATTTCACCAGTTTATTGTTCGAATTATTCATACAGTTCTGTCTTTACATTTCTGATTCCGAGTTTTGTTTTTTTGTCCTGTTTGTTCTTACATTATCATAATCAGTCTTTCTTCGCTCATTTTAATGCAGTCTTCACGTCTCTCTTTGATACATCCATGTTATTTTCTTTTCCTACTTCAGTTTCTTTCATAAAGCTTCCTTTGTGTGGCCATGTCCAGCTCTTCTCTCGTGAGATTTCACCAGTTTATTGTTCGAATTATTCATACAGTTCTGTCTTTACATTTCTGATTCCGAGTTTTGTTTTTTTGTCCTGTTTGTTCTTACATTATCATAATTAGTCTTTCTTCGCTCATTTTAATGCAGTCTTCACGTCTCTCTTTGATACATCCATGTTATTTTCTTATCCTTCTTCATTTCTTAACACATATAATCTCTCGGATGTAAAGCCTTGTGCATCGTCATTAACTTTCTTGTCCTCTGGTCATTTTGTATGAGTTTTTGAATAGTCTATTTTAAGAATGGTTCCGAGAACCTTACAAGATTAATCCATATTCCAATTGTTTTATTATTGTCTCCAATACTTTTTTTCTTATT
The DNA here is from genome assembly GCA_963585895.1 of Sepioteuthis lessoniana. Lineage (NCBI taxonomy): Eukaryota > Metazoa > Mollusca > Cephalopoda > Myopsida > Loliginidae > Sepioteuthis > Sepioteuthis lessoniana. The sequence continues at coordinate 68,583,929 of OY757926.1, forward strand.
TTATCGAGCATGTCATCCATGTATATCTTGCGATTGTGTAAATTTGTCGTCTTCAGTGCTCATCCTAAGTATGTAATTGAGTAGAATTAGTTCTATTACAAATAGTAAAGACGAAATTTCATCTCCTTGGATCTTCATTTGTGCTAAAGTGTTTGCTCAAGTGGTTAATTAAACTTTCCAGCTTTTCAAGGTTTCCGTGATGAATTTATGACTGTCTGATATCTCGTTAATTTTCAGACAATTTACTTTCCAGGTTTAGAGGATAACATCATAGGTCTTTTTGTAGTCAATTTATGCCATAGCTACATTTCTCTTGTGCATTTTCAGACAATTTACTTTCCAGGTTTGGAGGATAACATCATAGGTCTTTTTGTGGTCAATTTATGCCATAGCTACATTTCTCTGGTGCATTTTCAGACAATTTACTTTCCAGGTTTAGAGGATAACATCATAGGTCTTTTTGTGGTCAATTTATGCCATAGCTACATTTCTCTTGTGCATTTTCAGACAATCTACTTTCCAGGTTTGGAGGATAACATCATAGGTCTTTTTGTAGTCAATTTGTGCTATAGCTACATTTCTCTTTGAAGATGTGCTGATCAATGTACAATAAATTACCTGTAATTTTTGTTCCTCTGTGGCATCTTATCTGTATTTCCGGGGACAGTCCGTGGTATACTAGCGAATGATATATCTCCTTCGTAATCTGAGTTGTTATGAGTTTCTGCATCATTGGTAGACCCGCTCTCGGTCTATAGTTGCTGGGAATGATTACTTGGGGAATCTTTCTGGATCATGATATAATTCTCTTTAGTGATCTATTCGAGTAAATTAGCTTCTTCCCAGTCGCTAATCAGTTCAAGTGCCACTCTGACTTGGATGGACATGAATTTATAAAATTAAATTCCTTATATACCAACATGACCTGGCATTTTCCGATTCGGTAAATTATTGAGCGTTGTTCTGGGCGATTGCAAATGTATTTCCGCCCCAGGGCCTTCTGTCAATCATTTTAGATCCTTTTTCATATTTACCCATTTGGCATTTCTCTTATGCTCTTTCTGTTCCTACATTTTACTCCCAAATTATTTTACTTCCTTTGCATCCAATTATTGATTTGTCCTTGTGCATTCTCCTCCCACTAGTTTGTAAAGTTTTTTTTCGTAATTTTCGATTGTATTGCCTGACGCTGTTCCTGTATCGTTTACGTCTTCCTTCATTCGCCCAAATAATTTGATTTATCTCTTAAAGTTGCATAGCCCGACTTGTTTGCTTTTTAGTTTTGGTCTTTTCATCACATCATATCCTGGTGTTGTTTTCCTTCTTTATCACCCTCACCTGCTATTGCATATTCTTTAATTATTCTTCAAGTCTAATTTCCCATCCAAGTTTTTTAAATTTTTTTTTCGGGTTCTTTAGAGGAACAGGGCTTTCATCACAGAATCGTTTCGCTCCTCCATAAATTAGTTCATTTAGTTCGGTTATGTTTTGTTCTGGGATATTAAATAACAATTTGTTTACCTTTTGGTTTTCTACCGTGACGTTTATCCAGTCCTGGTTCCAGAGAGATGATAATGTAGATTTCTTTCCAGTGATGGTTGTTTTTATCAACTTTATATTTGAGTTGTCTTCTGTTATTATATGTTTTATGGTGTTGGGGTGTGCAGTGTTACACCAATCAGTATTTTGCGCTTCAGTTCGGTTAGGGGGATCCATTTTTACAGAATTTTGTCTTTCGCTTCGAACAGGGGGATCTTCTTCATATTCTTCAGGATTTATTGGTTCCCATTTTTCTCGCATCTCAGCGTCAGAAAACCAACTTTTCTTTAATATCATTCTATCTTGGTCAGCTATTCCTTGGCTAGTATTAGATATTGAGAATTATGCCCAACTTTCTTTAATCATTATCTTATCTATACCCTTTTTGTGTAGGACTGCTTTAAAATAACGGTGACGTAAATTTTTGTTGTCTTTTTAGTCCATTTTTTGTGTCGATGTCATTCAGTAGAGTAGTTGGTTTGGTCGTTGAGTGCGTATCTGAAATAAGAACAGTCAACATGTTACATATTTACCCTTGACCGAGCCGTCAATCAGAGATGCACCTGTGTAAACAAGGGGAAGAAGATCACGTGATCTAATCTGAAGTGGGTGATATGAAATAATATATACAGAGGCCCGCGGCAGTTGAGGCAGTAGGAAACAGAGAAGGCCAGAGTCAGAGCCAGTTTGGAGTCAGTGAGAGAACCTCGCTGGGGGCTGCTGCCTTCAGTCGGACGGGTCCCAGTTGAGAGTAGGAGAGAGTGAAGACCAGAGTCAAAGCCAGCTTGCAGTCACTGAGAGCACACCCGCTGGGGCCTATGGCCTATACCAGGCCACTGGTTGAGCAACCCTGGCTGAGAAACAAAAGAAGTGCTAAATGGATCTTGAACATAATACAGCGTGCTATGGTCAAGAGAAGAAGTTATGGGTCAATGTAGCAATCTACATTGTCTCCCTACGTCCGTCTGTCTCACATACTATAGAAGTTTCAACTCCTATCGAAAGAATAAAAAGACGTATATATTCTTATAAATAAGTGTTCTTCCTTCTTACCTCATCACGGTGTACGACAAACACTCGACGGATGCCTATTAAGTCCCTCAGGGTTGATTATTATTAAATGTGCTCCTGTCACAGATGTGAACTCGTGTTGCTACGCTTAAGCGGGTTGCAGAAAAAAACTCAAAGTAAAAACAATAACAAAAACAAAAAACAAAACCGATTTAAATTTACGAAATGTTAACTAAGTAGATGTTTAACGGTCGTCTTCTTTTTTTTAAAGCCAGCTTGCTTTAATGCTGCATAGTCACAACCAACTATAGATACACATATAAATGCCGAAACAAAATCAACAATAATGACGAACGAACACACTTCTTTAGAAAAATATACCTCTCACACTTTATTCGAAATGGCTGCGAAAGGGTTGCAAAAGGGTGAGAGGTGAGTTGGAGACTGAACAAACTGCAACATATTGACCCCCAGTTACTTTGTCTTTAGCAGCACTTCTTTCTCGTTCTGCTGGGCTGTTCAATCGGGGTCCTGAGGGCCCATAGCTCTCTGCTGGGTGCTGGTTCTCTCTACTGCATCTTATCTCCAACTACACTGACTCCAACTAACTGAACCTGTCTGTGGCACCGGGTTATATAATTGTTTGACATCCACCTGCTTCTTGTGGGCATTCACATCTGCACCCAATTCAACCGTCCACAGTCAAGGTTATACCCTGATATCTTCGATCGGATGTACCTGTTATTTACACAGGTGCATCTCTTATTTAACAGCTCGACCGAGGGTCAATATGTTACATTAAAAGTTCATTCTTAACCTGCTTTTTAGTGCATGGATTGGTGTATAACTGATATAATTGTTTATTTGTTTAAACCCGAGCTATTTCTTGGTATTCTTCAATGCTGTATCCTTGCTCAGCTTTTCAAGTATTTAAAAATATTTAAACTATCCCTCTGTATAACTGTTTGTTTAACGGCTTTTTGTCAAAAGAATTTTAGTTACACGACTTGAGAATTCATAGAGGATACTGCTGTTACTAACATTTCTCTTCTTGCCGCATTTTGTCCTTTATAGTTTCCCTATTTTTTCTCTCTATACATATATAAAATTAAAGTTACAATTCAAAAGAGAAACATTAAATATTATTTTATTAGTGCTGCAGAAATATTTGTAAATATTTACAATCAAGTTACAATATTCAGCATATCAATGAAGATTAATTAAAAAGTTTTAAATGTATTCTTACCTTGCGATTCCACTTGGGTGTCCTCTCTTCTTCAAACGTTTCTCTTCTAACTTGCTTAATATTACTAATAGTTGTTTTTTTTTTGTCAAAAGAGTTCTAACACATGATTTTGGAATGGGAAGAGGATCTTTCTGTTCTTGCTACATGTTTTCCCTCTCATTTTTTCAATCCTTTCAAGTTGTGAGATTTTCTTGTCGCAAGTCTCCTCGGTTCTCCAGGACTCTTTTCAATAGTTTCGCCTATACGAATAATGCCGTTGTTTGGATGTTCTCTATCAGATTTCCTGTTCCTCCAATCTTTTTTCCAAGATTTTTGGAACGGTTCCAAACGTAACAATTACGATTTGTCAGTTCTTCCGATTATACAATTCTCCACCAAAATCCAAGTATTTGTCTATATTTTCGTTTTTTTCTATTTTCGTTTCATTGTCTGCAAGAACAGCAAAATCCACTAAATGACAAATTCTTTTTTTCTTGATATTCAACACAAGGTCTAGTCGTCTGGCTGGTGATCAGTTTGTATCACGAAAACCCGGAAATTTTCGTACGTCTCATTTTTGTATGGATTCTGGTTTGTGCATACACCATTCAGAATAATAATAATAATAATAATAATAATAATAATAATAATTATCCTTTATTATTATTATTATTATTATTCACTCTTTCAGAGTTTTTTACATCAGCATTAACTGATGGTTTTTCACTGGAGTTTGAGTGACATCAAGTCTCCTCAAGTCCCCAGGATTCTTCTCAGTATTCTGGCCGTCTTCAATAATGCTTTCATTTGGATGGTCTCCACATGTCTGCTAACTTCCAAATCTTCCAGGCCCTTTAATAATCCTTCAGTCACTGTGCCAAAAGCACCAATTACAATTGGTACCACCAACATTTTCATGTTCCATAGCTTTTTCAATTCTCTAGCAAGGTCGAGGTACTTATCCTTCTTTACACATTCTGTCAGCTTTATTCTGTGGTCAGCCGGGACAGCTTTTTGTAATTTTGCAAGTTCTCTTTTTTTTGTTGATTATTATAAGGTCTGGTCTTCTGGCCGGGATTAGGTGATCCGTGTATATGTCAAAGTCCCATAGGGGTTTATGCGTGTCATTTTCAAGGACAGATGCTAAGTTGTGCATATACCATTTGTTGGTATGGTCAAATTTAAATTTCTTGCACATTTCCCTGTGAATCACCATGCCCACTGAGTCGTGTCTAGTCTTGTACTCTTTCTGTGCTAATTTGCTGCATTCGCTTATTATGTGATTGATGGTTTCATCTCTGTCACCGTATAGTCTACATTTGCTATTTTGTTGAGTCTTATCTATTCTCGCCTTGATATTATTATTATTATTATTATAGCTGTGCTATACACGAAGTAGGTTCTTCCTTTGAAAATTAGATGGCTTTCATAGTACAAAGGTTTAGATGTTGGAATGATGGTAGCGCCTAATGTCATCATTTTATTTGCTAAATACTTTTATCACTGAGTACTTTTATCATAATATTGCAGCATGAAATGTCCAATCTGGTAAGTTCTACCCTTTTTACCATCTGAGTGAGATCTTCGATAAAACACTCTATATATGTATATGGATATGTGCGTGTATTTTCCTGAAGTGACTCATACCAATCTCCAGTAACAGCTATTTGGACCAGACCATCAATCTTTTCCTAAAGCCTAGAATTCCATGACAAGCAAATAAAAACCGAGAATGGCGAATCGTAAATGGGATCAATCAATTTATATCTATTTTAGTATTTATTGGTATGTCTCTTTCAACCAATTACAATATTTCTTTTTACTTTATTTCTGTATCATTCTCCTTACTTCTTTCTTTCATTAGTAGGATTCGCATTGTTGCAGAAATGCTAACATGCCTTTTGTAGTCATGGAAATGGTCGATAGTTAATATGACTCAGCATATTCACTACAATTTTCAGGTAGATAGGTTATCACTACTTTTAAGTATGGTGCATCACACTCTCTCCTTCACTGTTCCTGAGTACTTTTATCTATCTATCTATCTATCTATCTATCTCAGTACTTCCTATCTATCTATGATGAAAGACCCTTGGCATTGTGGCTGACGTGCTGGATTGTAGCATACTATCAAGCGTGTTCGAACTCCAGTCGTGCTATAACATTCATTTTTGGACAAATATTCTCGGAAAGGTTTCGAACACGCTTATCTCCGTCAGCTATGTTTTAAATCGTTTTATTATGGTTTTTCTATAAGCGTTGATTTGGCATTGAATAAGCCAGTAAGTTTTATATACCATTAAATAACCTATCCATCTAATATCTATCTATCTATCTATCTATCTATTAATCTCAGTTTATTCATATATATATTGCTGTCTTGTCATTGCTGGAGGAGGGTTTCTGGGTTTCAATACTGAATTTACCTAGAAAATTGAAACGGCTCATTTAACTTGAGCACTCTATAAAACAACTTTCGAGATAGTGTTCCTTATAGATAACACGCACACATCTTGTTTATTCTCTTATGGCGTGATCATGCTCAGAAGGAACGGCTAATGTGCTAGACTGCGGTCTCGATAGACACGAGTTCGAACCCTAGTCGTGCTATTACATTCACTTTCGGTCTAATATCCAAGGAAAAAGGTATGAACCCCCTTATCCTCCCAGCTATGGGTTAAATAGTACCACTGTTCTTCTAGGAGAATGGCTTAGGCATTAAATAACCTACAAAGGTTGACATACCATTAAACAAAGAAACCAAACAATATATATATATATATATATATATATATATATATATATATATATATATATATATATCTGATAATGAATGAAGAATGTATTATGGAGTTTCAGAACATATAAAAAATGAAAAGAGGAGTTGAATATTAGATTATGGCTTTTAAATATCTGTGGTGTACAAAAACTGAAATATCACACACATACACACATGCATACACACAAACATCTATATATATATATATATATATGATAATAAATGAAGAATGTATTATGGAGTTTTTGTACAGTTTCAGAATATTTAAAAAAAATGAAAAGAGGAGTTGAATATTAGATTATGGCTTTTAAATATCTGTGGTGTACAAAAACTGAAATATCACACACACACACACACACATGCACACACACAAACATCTATATATATATATATATATATGTGTGTGTGTGTGTGTGTGTGTGTGTGTGAAACATAAGTGGAAAAATGGATAAACCAAAACACAGGCAACGGATTCTATTAATATTTCGAAATATCAATTGAATCCATAGTCTGGGTTTCGGTTTCTCCACTTTCCCACTTATTTTTTCACATTTTATCGGATTTTTCCAACCTGTTATTGCTCCATATATAAGTATGTTTGAGTCGTTTTCTCTGTAAATGCTGACACGGTTTTAGGCACTTCTGAAGATGCCAGTTTGCCCTCCGATTAAACCATTTCTGGGAGTGAGGTCATCAGTAATTCGAGCATTTCTCAATGGCATTAACACAAAGTCAAATGCAATCATGTTGTATAGTCGCATACATATACATATACAAATATAAGCGGAAACATAGTCAACAATAATGACGAACTTCAATGAACGAACGAACGAACACACTTCTTTATAAAAATATATCTCTTACACTTTATTCTCGAAAGGGTTGATGTTGGTTGTGTGTGAGAGGTGAGTTAAAGACGGGGACAGACTTCTGACCATAGCAGGACTTCTATCGCATTCTGGCTGAGCTGCTCAACCCTGGGTCACTGAGGGCATAAAGCCCTCTGTCTGCCGCTGGCTCTCACTTCGGCATCTTGTCTCTAACTGGCTCGAGCCGTCTCGGGCACCTGGATATATGATTGTCTAACATCCACCTGCTTCTGCTGTTCCTTCGCTTATTTACATAGGTGCATCTCTTGATTGACGGCTCGGTCGAGGGCCAAGTTCTTCTGACCATAGCAGCACTTCTTTCTCATCTTGGCTTATCTGCTCAACCGTGGGTCACTGAGGGCCCAAGCCCTCTGTCTGGAGCTGGTTCTCACTCTGCTGGCATCCTATATTCAACTGACTCAAGCCGTCTGTGTCCTGTTTATATTTTTGTTTGACGTCCACCTGCTTCCGCTAATTTACACAGGTGCATCTCTTGATTAACGGCTCGGTCGATGGTCAATGAATAACAATCGGCCTCAGCTAGTTTTTGAAATTGGCTTTTCGAATCCGTTTCATAACCAGTACGCCACACGTCTTCAGTCACTTTGTATAAAATGATAAATATTATTCGTTATGAATACATTAATTTAGGTGAGGTGCCCGTGGTGTAATGGTTATCGTCGTAGGAAATGGACACGGCGACACGAGTTCAAATCCTGGACGAGACTGATTGCATTTCACATAGCACTAATACCCTCGGGAATGGTATGAATCCAATTATTCTCTCTCCAGCTATGGGTAAATAGTAGGACAGACTTATTTCTTCAGCCTTGCTGAGGCTATGAGTCTAGGAGAAGGAAAAGTCTGAATTCAAACCTGTTAAACTCCGCTTAAAAATTGACCTTGTGTCATATCCTGCCGAGCGGAGGGGTTGGTAAATATGATAAATACATTAATTTAGTTTTTTTTTTTATCACGGGGAATGAGCGCAGGGCTCTGCTGAAATTAAAGAATCAAGTAAAAATGTTACATATCTATAGATATCAACCATAACTTGATTCCATTGCATTAGGATTATTGTGTGATTAACCACTCTTCAATAGTTAGATTTCAATCAATTGTCAGTTTCAGATTGTTCAGCACTCTGGTATCCGGTAAGGCAAAAAGTAAGCGAACGAAAGGTAATACATAATGCGTTATAATTCCCGAGCTGAAGTATATCACCTGAGGGCTGAGCGGTAAGATACTAAGTCTAACGTAACGTTAGGCAGGTTTCGATCCCAGCGTCAAGCATCCTACGGGTCTAGCCGTACTGAAGTGTTGTGATACAACGAAACAGTCTGTCTGTGGATGACAGTATATATATATATATACATATAATATTTTATTATGATAACTCTTGTGGCGTTTAAAAAAATTGATAATGCCATTTGTGAATAAAGAATATATTACAAACCGATGTCTGGAAAAAAATTATTAAAAAACTAAAAGACTAAAAACATCCGAACAGCTTGAAAATAATCAAGCAGCACTATAATGTGTAGCCAAAAGAAAAAAACAATGACGACCACGCTAATACGTAAAAGTGCTCAATACGGTAAGTAGATCAAAACTGGGTCTTGTTTTCATACACCAAGCTGAGCAAAACTGGTTTTTGGCTCTTCTAAGTTGCACAGTGTTCATCAATGATTCAGGAGAACGCGGTTCAATCCCGGATCGAGGCATACCAAAGACTCCAAAAATGGTACTTATTGCCGCCTTTCTTAACATCCAGCATAATAAGGTATGGATCAAGGGTAAAATGGAGCAATCTAGGGAAAGGAATAGCGCCCTCCCAACATCTCAGTGTAGTAGCTAATGAAAAAAGAGTCTTCGGGCAACCCTCGACAACAGTCACCAACTTATATATATATATATATATATATATATATATATATATATATATTATCATGTGGTGTAAAAGGAAAAAAATCGTATTTTTATTTACGGCTTTTAACAGTTGACGTTGAGATATGAAATACACACATGTATTTGAGAACCTTTGATCTTTAGCTCTTTTTTCTTTTATCCTGTTTGGGGTACCATACAAAAGATCATCAGGGAAATTTACTTCTATCCCTAAAGATGATATTGAAAAAGAAACTCCCTCCCGAAAGACTAATGTGATTAATGTTAAAACATCTAAATAAATGTGTTAAGTTTTAAAAATATAAAGATACGTTTCTCAGGTTCTTTCGTCATCGAGAATCACGTTACAATATCAAAGCCTTCCATTAACTCACACATCCAACAATGCTATTCACGCGGTTTGTTTCATTGTAGGGTGTCATTTTTTTAATACTGTTTTCGTATATGATAAACCATTCTATTTTGGCATTTGATTTTTCCATAAGATAAACCTAACTACCCTCTTTAACATAAGCTTGTGTATACATCAGAATTTTAAAAACGGGTTTATCTTTTTCAATTTTTTCAACCCCTGAAACAATACTGGAGAAGCCATAAACTCGAATTTCACATGAAATGTGTACGTCTCCTTTTCTGACTTTCCCTAGCCGTTTCTTTTGCAAAGTATGCATGTCTCATATTAGCGTCATAAGCCATTAGTGAAATGTGGGCACCCCAGAGTGTCACGTTATTGGGAATCTGCGTTAAGTTTGCATCAGAACGAGGCTGTTTATTATTCGGAATGGAATGAATCCATCTCTTATAGCTCTGGGTGAATAGAAAGGCAAACACGTTTTCTCCATAATTCCTTATTATGTCGTGCATTTTGTGTGTGTTCATGTGTTTGTTTTCTGTAGTTGAATTTGTTAAACAGTAGCTGAATTTCTGAACACCGATAACTTCAAACTTTGTCACAGCAATCGGTCAAAGAGAATGAAATCTCTGAAGTAAAAAAGAACTTGTATGCACCTTAAAAATCGACCTTGTATCGTAATCTAAACGTGTTGATTAAATACAGATATGAAGTATGCCAGCTCTTAGAGTGTTTAATAATTTACAACAATGTATGTATTTACCAAGCCCATCAACCAAAGGCTAAATTTGACACAAGGTCAATTTCTTAAGCTGAGTAAAGCTGGTTTAAATTTCGTGTTTTCATACTCCTAAAGCGAGTTGGCCCAGCTAGTCTAAAGAACACAGGTTGTCTTCCGGACTAAAATATCAGAAGTCTGTTTTCTCAGTATATCATCTCAGATGCTAGAAATATTAGTTCAGAGTTGTGGAGGCAGTGCGTCGATCCCAATTAACCGGTTTACCACAAATATAGCGCGGGTAGATAGCATGCGATTAAAACAACTTTTTTTTAGGTGTTAGCCTATCATCTATCCTCTCTTAATTATCGAACTAAGATAGGGATTACAAATGTGTTTAGCCCAGTCGGATTGGGCTGTAGAATACACAGACTACATCCCTGCAAAGAATAAGACCCCTCGCCAAACAAGTGTCCTGGATATGATACTAAACAATATGATGGTGACGCTCAAGTAATGCTCGAGCGTTGGGAAATGCAGAGTACTCAGTTATTGCCCTAGCTCTAAGGTCTACTCAGGCCTTGAGTGGTAGCACCAGAAAGGGTCCCATCTATGAGTCAAATTGAACTGTTTGACATTTAAACTGTGCAAACAAATGGCTTATGCTAAACTGAATTGTTTGAAATAGAATTGTTTGATCGTTTAACTGTGTGTAAATAAAGAATGATGTTTAAATGAATTTTTAGTGTTACTGTGTGACAAATGATAAATATTGAAATGAATTATACGTGTTGGATAGCAAAATTTGATATCCTTTAACTATTTTGAAACAATAGTAATACAAATGTGCAAAATAATTAGTTGGAACTCATTTAAAAATGAATTTACCGACAAACTAATCTCTTACGTATCATGTATATCTATTTAAATGTGTGCAAACAAATGACTGATGCAAAAATTTGACTGTTATATCATATTTACCAACCCCTCCGCTCGGGCAGGATATGACACAAAGTCAATTTTTTTAAGCGGAGTTTAACAGGTTTGATTTAAGAGTTTTCCTTCTCGTAGACTAGTTGCCTCACCGAGGCTGAAGATCCCAGTCAGCCCTACTATTTACCCATAGCTGGAGGGAGAATAATTGGACTCATACCTTTCCCAAGGGTATTAGTGCTATGTGAAATGCTATCAGTCTCGTCCTGGATTTGAACTCGTGTCGCCGTGTCCATTTCCTATGACGATAACCATTACACCACGGGCACCTCATTTTGACTGTTATATATCAATACTTGAAACCATTTAACGGTGTACAAACAAATAATTGATAAATTGTCTTTACTTGGAATCATTTTGAAATGAGGCTTCTTAATCTGAGAATTAATTTTTTTTATTTATTGCAGACTTTTTGTCCTCATCTTCTGTGTTGTTTCTTCTTTCACTACGTTTTGGCTAAATTTCACCTCTGGCCTTCTTCAGATGATTTACCGCGACCTCGGATAGGAATACTGAGTCTTGTAACCGTATCCCCAGTAATTACTGCCTTCCATAGTTGTTCTCTATCACACTACGATGAGATCAAAAAGTCGGCAATATATAAAAATTAATAAAATTAATAAAAAATTAATTCTCAAATAATTGATAGTAAATAGAATTATTCGTATAGGGTGACAATATTTGAAAACATTTAAGTGTGTTTCAAAAATGAGCTCAGACTCATTGAAAAATACCAGCCAGAAAATGTGTTTACAAATTTATATATAATTATAAATAAGTAAAGTTGTCGACCGGAGTCGAGGGTGACCCGAAGTTTCCCCTTTAATTAGCTACTACGCTAAGGAGTAGAATAGGGTACTACTCTTTTCCCTGCATTGATCCACTTTAACCTTGATTCGTATCTTGTAATACAGGGTGTTAAGCAAGGTGACATCAAGAACCATTTTTTGAGTCTTTGGTATGACTCGACCTGGGATTGAACCCTGGTCTCCCGGGCCATTAAGGGAATATTCTACCCTCTAAGCCAATGTGCAGAACATGCAATTGATTGATATGCCATAAAAACATACCAAAGCAAAGCAAGCGAAATAATTGTATTCAAATGTGTTATGTTGGAAGAGTGCATGCAGAGATGAAAGTTACGTGAACATATTTTTTTCACCATTCAACATGTGAAAGCACGTGCGATACCTTGCCCTCATCAGCCACCAAGCTGGGGGTGATAACACAGTTTCGGTCGCCCGCCTTGAGCGACCGAAACTGTGTGATCAGCCCTGGTTGAAAGATACATGAACATACGTATATTGTATATATGATGTATACCCAGGAGAAATATGAATAACTATATTTAGCATTTCTTTAATATTGGAAGATAATTTTGACCCGGTAATTTTAAAAGTATTTCACAAGCGGAAAGTATGTGGGTACCTTCATTATTTAATTGTTAAACAAGGTCAATCAATTATTGTTGCTTCTTTATAAGTGTAATATAATTGCGGGGGGGGATTTCGTTTTGTATATCTTGCCTTTCGGTTTAGTTAAGATGGGAACCTTTCAGCTCAGTGCATAGGTTAGTTAGGTGAAGACATGAGTGCAGGTGTTCACGTGCGCTCGGGGAGGATGCGTCATTTACAGATGTCAAAATAAGACCCCAGATAAAAAAAAAAAAAGACCAGGGGGTGTGAATGACGTCATGCACGGTAAGCGTGGGCTGAGGATTTTGGGGATTTGAGAAAAAGCAGTGAATTGAGTTCCTGCCTCCGAACCAGAGAGTCGAGATTCAGAGCTGGGCGAGGTCAGACGAATTTGTGCGCAACGGGCGCTGCGCGTTGGTTGGGTTGAGAGCAGACGATGTAAGAGCAGTCTGCATAGAAAGATTGTGTCTTTCTCTCCTCATGTCGAAAAACCTTTGACTCAAAGGTAATCCTATTTACCTAACCCCTCCGCTCGGGCAGGATATGACACAAGGTCAATTTTTTAAACGGAGTTTAGCAGGTTTGAATTCAGAGTTTTCCTTCTCCTAGACTAGTTGCCTCACCAAGGCTGAAGAACCTAGTCTGCCCTACTATTTACCCATAGCTGGAGGGAGAATAATTTGATTCATACCTTTCCCAAGGGTATTAGTGCTATGTGAAATGCAATCAGTCTTGTCCAGGAATTGAACTCGGTTCACCGTGTCCATATCCTGTGACGATAACCATTACACCACGGGCACCTCCTCAAAGGTAATAAAGCTTTGTACCTGAACCAATTTCGTGAATGTCGCGTATTTCGGATTCCCTATGTCTATTTCACGTGTTCGTATCTTGGTGGTATATTTTTGGACCATGTATATTACATAAGGAGACATTCTTAAGAAAACTTCTGGGCAGATGTATATCGTTCAAACAACATTTATATACTCTGAGTGTCCAGCGCGCTAAGTAATAACAATCTTTCAGCAACCTTTTTTTTTCCATCTAAACACTCAGGCAATTGACAGGAACTGCTGAGGTTATATAATTTATTTTTGATTGAACGTGTAGGTATCAGTGTCTGCTACGCCCGTCAAATGAATCAGTTCGAAATTATTCTTCAAACGACTTCCCTGAATTTCTGGCCTCTTCAATTAACCAGGCTATTCAGACGCCTATTAGTTCAAATCAATATCGTTGATAAGTCGACCATCACTTTTTGTTTGATCTATCTCTAATGTTTCCAATGACGAATTAGCAAGATCATGTGGCCAGATCCTATCTATGCAAATTATTTTATTAACATCGCAAAATGTTTCAAATAGGAAGTGAGCTCCGAAAGTAGTGCCTTCTATATCATTATATAATTGCAGTGATTAGCGGTGGCATAGCAGTACAGAGTGTACATTCCTTCCAACAACCAGTGTTTTTTTTAATGTTGCAGTTTACTACTTAGTCGCAGTTTGCAAAATTGAGTCAAGCATGAAAGCAGTGGTGTATCGTTAAATTCCTCCATGCAAAAAAAAGAAATAACCTACTGGTATTAATCGACGATTGTTATACGATTACTGCAACCAAACAGTGGAGGTGACCAGAGGTGGTTTTTGAATACTAGGTCCTTAAATTATTTATTAATTATAATCAAAACGAACATTATTTGTCGGTGTCATTCATTAGCTGACTCAATAGTATTGAAAACAGGCTGTCTGTCTACTCTGTGTCTCATTCTCTCTCTCTCTCCACACACACACACACACACACACACACACACACACATATATATATATATATATATATATATATATAATATGCACTACTTTTTGCGCGTATTTGAATAAATATAATTTCTTTCTAATCACTTTGTTTTGAAAAGAATCAAAAATAAAACTGCACGAATACTTATACGATAGGTAATAATTGAACTGCAAAGTATTCTTTTTTTATGTGACAAAATTTACTTGCAGAAGAATTTGGAAAGAGATAATACCTAATAGTATTCGTTTTGATTTGATCTTTTACTTGAATCATTGTTACAGAAGAAATTTAAATTAAAAAGAAAAAACAGATGATAACGTATAGGTATGTGTAAACACTTGTCAAAACCTATACACACACACACACACACACATATATATATATATATATATATATATATATATATATATATATATATATATATATATAGGGGGTTGAAACTGCAGTGTGCATTTACTATAAAGTCGATTGTCAGACCACAAACAACCAGCTGAAACAGTGACATTTTAAAGAATAATGGATACGAGAAAGCCATGATTTAAGCAGTTTTTTTCATCTGTCGCACTCAAACCATTCTTTCCTTTCATCTTAAAAGGCGTAGTTTTGTCATCGTTCTTAGTCTCTTGCAAATGGAAAGGAAGATATATTATCTTCTTTGGGATTTGGTCTTCAGCGGACGAAATGTAAAATAAAATCTAACAAAGTCTCTCAATAACCTGTGCTATTTGTACATTCTTTTCTTTTACTTCAAAAACTTCATCCATTGCTCGCTCTAATGTTGGCGGAAACAGACGGACAAGTTAAAGAAAGGAATGTTGCTTTAGAACGCCATTATGTTTGCAGTAATACATTACCGCCATTTCAGGATTTCGCGAGCCTCGGCATTTTACGAGAATGACCACCGGAAGTGTTGTTTCCTTTGCAAATGGCAAGGTCTTGTTCTTGAAAAGACCACCTTTCTTTTAAAGCAGCTCATTTTTCTTCTTTTTTTTTTTTTTAGTTTTTCCATTAATACATTATTTTTACTTATTTAATACATTTATTGAATCATTCACTCTTTAATCGGATTTTCAGAGGGATATTTAAAGGAACTGTCATGTATTTTACAGAAACATTCACAACCACACACACGCATATATATATATATATATATATATATATATATATATATATATATATATATAACACAGGTCTCTGATCTTAGGTTTCACGCTTTAAGCATTTGTCTGATGCGTAAACCTTGAAGCCCAAGATCACAGTTTCTACCATATAATATATATATATATATATATATATATATATATATATATATATATATATTATCATCATGTCGCGCCCCCATTGGGGATCTCTCGGACCCTCTACCGCCACCTTTGTCTATCATCCATCACTCCCAGTAGATCTTCAAGGCTATATCCTGTATTGGCACAGAGCTGTTAATTGTAGGTTCTAGCTGGTAATTCTGCTTTTGCTAGTCCATGTGAAGGGGACCACAGGTGTATATCACTTATGAGTTCCCCCCGCCACTTTTCCAGCAGTGTCCCGCATGTCTGGTTCGTCTAACTTGGTTAGTTTTCGTGATGGATGGTAGGCGGCTGTACAGCTGCTTCTTTGTGGGGTGCTGCCTCCCAGATATATCTAATGTTGCTCGCAGTATTATTGTGTAATTGCCGTCAAGCTTTTTCTCCATGAGTTTTGTTAGAGTCCACGTTGTGCAACCATGCAGCAGTATTGATATAACTGCTGCTTGGAAAAAAAGGCATTTTATTTTATCGGCCAGGTCTGACTTCAATATGACCGATTGCCTATCAGTAGCTGTACATGCCTTTGTTAGTGACGTATTGATGTCTGTCTCGTTTGATGTGACACTGCTTTGTAGGTAGGTTAATTTGTCTACTAGTTTCAGAGAACTGCCGTTTAGTTTGGAGATGTTGACTTTTTGATTAAAGCACAAGTATTCTGTTTTGTCTACGTTGACATTTAGGCCTATGCCTGCAGCTGCTCGTTCCAGACTATGTGGCAGGATTTCGGCTAAGGCGATTGTATTTGCCTGAAGTGCTATGTCATCGGCGTAGTCTGCATCCGTAATTGTATGACGGGGTATATTCTGCTTTTTTCTTTTATCAACTTGATTACGTTGTCTTTCATTTTATCAGCAGACGTTCTAAGCACGTTATCTAGACAGATGATAAAGAAGTATGGGTCTAATGTTTCTCCTTGCAGCACACCTGCTACAATGTCGAAGTAGTCAGTATCTCCATCGGGGGAACGGAATTTTACTTTCGGGTTTCTATATAGCAACATTATGGCTGCGACGGTTTCTTTGGGTAGTCCGTTGGCGAGTAGTATTTGCTCCATCTTCCCTCTGTGTATTGACTGAAAAGCTTTGGTGAAGTCAACAAATAATATTGTTGCCTCTAGGTTTTTTGCACGTACACCTTCAAGAATTCGACAGATAGTCAAAATTTGTGATATCGTGGTGAGATTTATCAGAAAGCCATTTTGGTTCTTCCTAAGTATCGTCTCAATGCAGGGTTCTATGCGGTTACGTAGTAGAGCATTGTAGATCTTGGCCGCTATGGATGTTAGGGTTATACCTCGGTAGTTTTTGGCTAATCTGAGGTCGCAATTCTAAGGGAAAGGGAGGATGCATCCCTTTTTCCATCTGTCTATTGTGTTATGATTATGTACGGCATTACAGTGTCAGAGCAGTAGGTCGTTGAATTCCCTGGTCTTTCATACTTCTGGGGGGGATTTCATCAAGCCCTACTGCTTTTCAATTTTTAATTTTTCTTAGCACTGAGTCGAGTAGTAAACAGTTAGAAATCAAACTAGGAATATATATATATATATATATAGGCTCAATCATTAATATTGAGCACGATCTAAAAATACCGTAGAATTTAGTCGACCACTAACTCACCAAGTAACCTAAAGAGAACGATAAATCTTATATATATATATATATATATATAAGGTTTATCGTTTTCTCTAGCTCACTTGGTGAGTTATATATATATATATATATATATGGTGTTGCGGAAATACCTCCCACACATTAAACTGTCACCAATGTGGTAGGCACAGGAAAATTTAGGTAAGGATTAATGGTTGCTCAATCTAGCCAATATCATATGATTTTTCACATACAACCAGTTACAAATATTGCTTGACCCAGGCTACACAGTAGTTTGTTGCTGAAGCGTTTTTTAAAGACTTTTCAATTTG
Organism: Sepioteuthis lessoniana; assembly: GCA_963585895.1. NCBI lineage: Eukaryota > Metazoa > Mollusca > Cephalopoda > Myopsida > Loliginidae > Sepioteuthis > Sepioteuthis lessoniana. The sequence continues at coordinate 68,601,760 of OY757926.1, forward strand.
TAATTGCTATACAGATAGTTTTTACAGATTGTACTCATTCCATAATACGTGGGAATGATGATGTTCTGGATAAAATATCTTTACGGCTATAGATTGAAAAGTTCTATCCATTGTATCTGAAAAAAAAAAACCGTACGACATGATGCATGTCACTTGCCACTTGACTAAATTCACTTGTACCACGCAAGTAGCAGTTTAAAATGTGATAGGTATATTGATACACTGTGCATATATATCTTGTTTCAATTTGCAGTAGTTTTCATCAAGTCATTTTGTTTAAGGGTTTAGTTAAAATCCATATGGCGCAACTGTACATTTTGGGAGAATTTCCTTTTTATTTTATCAGAGAGATCGAATTTTAACATGGACATTAACTTGTGCCTAATGTTACGTTCCGCCCTCTGGTCAAACAAACGACAACACGGAATTTGTATATAACAATAAATATCTATTTTCTCGACGGACGCTTGTGTGAAGTAGGAGCAGTCAGGAGAGGAATTAAGTTCGTTCGTCGATGAGGCTTGAACTTTTCGATGTCAGGAGACGAAGGCCGAGACAACGCACACTGCGTGACGACGAGAGAGGTTTCGTGAACAGCGGGATCCTTTTTTCTCTGTCCTCTTCTGTTCAATTCGTCGGCCTTATATTACCTTCAAACTCCCACGCAGAGATAAAGACACGCCTCTGTGCCTCTGCAATTTTTCCGATCTCAGGCGATTGGGATGTGTTACTTCCGCTCATTTGGAATGGCCTGTGTGATCGTCGTCGAGCGGAAATAACTGTCATGCAGTTCACAGGTCACTCTCTTCCGGTGCATCAGCCGAGCACACCTGCGCGCTTTCTTTCGATTATTGGCCATTGGGATGTGTCACATCCGCTGTCTTCGGAATTGCAGGTGCGATCATCATCGAGCGGAAATAACTATCATGCAGTTCATAGGTCAATCTCTTGCGCGGCATCACTTTTTTTATTGCACAGTGAGAATTTTTACCTTGTCTTATATTGTGAGCCAAGCTGTATTTTACACTAACGTGCTCATTTTCGACAGAAATTCCAACTCCAGTTATTTTCACATGGACAATAACTTGTGCCTAACGTGCTCATTTTCGACAGAAATTCCAACTCCAGTCATTCACTTTTGGACTAATATCCCTGATAAAGTTATGAGCTCAATTGCCCCTCCCCCATTAGATATGGGTTAGATAGTACCAAATTCTCCTTCTACAAGGGTGGCTTCGGCATTAAATAACCTATAAAGTGTGATAGGCCAATATAAAAAAGACCCCCTCCTAAAAACAGATCATTTAGAGAAGAACTTGCATCACTTTTATTTAAAATACATGAATTCTGTTTCATCGGAATTCATTATAGAGACCAATGTTTTTGCTACCTGCTCCATCTATGCAGTAGAGATTCGGCTTAAGCAGTGGTCTTTATCAGTTGCCTGGTGTAAAGCTAAGAAAAATAATTTTTATTTATTTATTCTCGTCTCTGGGTAAAAAACCACTGTAATGCACATTTCATACGGAAAGTGATTTGCATTCTCACTCGGTAAATGTTTCACAGCTGTGGTGGACCATTGATTGTTTTACAAGAAGAGAAAAATGCAGAGTTGTCAATATTATACGGTTTATTTTACAAGAAGGCATTAACTCAAAAGAATGCCCGTTTCCAAACTCATATTTAGATTTGGGATTCGATATACCCATCCATTAATAATAATAATATCTATCTAGCTATCTGTCTGCGTGTCTGTCTATTTATATATCCCTAAATATATATATATTTTTTTTTTTTCTATTGGAAAACAAAAATCGGTCACACTTGGATTATAAATTTATTTCCATCCTGTTATGTGTTTTTGATAAAATCAAAAATCACGAAAAAAATTAACAGGACTTCTCCATATCTAATGGATAAAATAAATTAGAATAGACGCAGGAAAGAAGAGGATAGAAGATGGGTGAAGAGTTATCTCCTCATTTAGCCCACTTCCCGTTTTTTAACAAAAATTATTGCCAGTTTGAATTATAGTAAATTAATTTTTTTATTTTTTTTATTTTCTTAAAATTCTAATTTCATTTCGACTTAAAACTCCAGATTTAATACTAATTTAGATAAAATAACTTTATTCAATAACTTTACGTAATGATACAGTAATAATTATATTAAATTAAATTCAAGATTTAATTAAATTTAATTTAAAGAAAAAATTATTTTCGAGCCTATTAATTCAGTTACACTTTTATAGAATAGTACATATATATGATATGGTTTTTTCACATTTTTTATCTTTTATTCTATTTAATTTTTATTCAATTCCCTTAATTCTCAAATTAATCCTATGTTTTAAAAAATTTTTCTATGTTAATTTTTCAATAATTTGCTCTTATGCATCAAATTGAACTGTTTGACATTTAAATTGATTGCAACTAAATTATTTCTGCTAAAGTGAATTGCTTGGAATAGAGCTGTTTGATTCTTTAACTGTGTGTAAACAAATGGCTGATGTTTAATTGAATTGTTAGTGATACATAGCAATACTTGGAACCATTTAAATTTGTTGACTTATGCTAAATTGAATCGTTCGAAATAGAAATGTGAGATCATTTAACTGCAGTTGGTTTATTCTATATCCCTAGCCGATTAGGTGGGTCTTTTTTTTTATTAACATGTCTGTGTGCTTGTTCTAAATTCTGTGTTTTAAGACAAAACGTAAAATATATAAATCCTTTTTTTGTCATTATGAACCAGTCAAACGTTGAACAAATGTTAAGTTTAGATTATATTAAGCTCCTACAAATTCTATAAAATTAGTTGATGATAGTTTTATCAAGAATTTAGAAGTTGAACATAGGTGGGCTTGTAATATCATACATGGATACTAGTTATACACAAATAATTACTGTTAATAAATAAATAGCCCGTCATTATTGACGAAGACAGTTCTTTTACATCACGGAATTTCAAACGTTTATCACATAAAATGTCTCCATGAATCAAATCCTTTGTATGAAAAGAGAACATAAACATGTAATTTCTAATCCAAATTTGTCGAATGTTCTTCTACAGTAGTTGTCATCTATTTTATGCTGATTTTGTTCATATTTCGACACTCATAGCAAGATCAAATGATACACCAGTGCCATGTTATTGATCGCTTTGCAAATCATTTTCTTTGGAGGTAACTCTTCATACTTAATCTAAGTCCATTAACTGTAGATAAAACAGTCTAGCCCATAATTTGAAATGAGAATCAGATTGAATTTCAATGAACAGGTTTCACACCAAAACAAACCTTCAATGTGTAATGATGGAAATTGAAACATGCTTCTTTTTTCTATTAACAGTGATTTGGTCACTGCTCCCTTAGGCTTTCTTTTGGTGTTTTTTTTCACAATTGGTTGTCTGAATTTCAAATGTAAATCTTCATTAAATCGATTGAGAAACGACTAATCTCATTCTGAAGAAGGAGGAAAAGTATAGATGCTGCCACGTTGTTAATTTAACAAGTAAAGATGCAAAAAATAGTAATAGACAGGCCCGTGGTGTAATGGTTATCGTCGTAGGAAATGGACTCGACGAGACGAGTTCAAATCCTTGACGAGGCAGATTGCATTTCACATAGCTCTAATACCCTTGGGAAAAGGTATGAATCCAATTATTCTCCCTCCAGCTATGGATAAATAGTAGGACAGACTTGGTTCTTCAGCCTTGGTGAGGCAACTAGTCTAGGAGAAGGAAAACTCTGGGGTTGGTAAATATGTTAATAGACGTGCATATAGTGCAAATAGTGACTACAATTTATGAAATTTACACAGATATGGATGATAAAATTAAATTCATGTTTCGAAATCGTCAAATGCTCTACTAACATTTTTACTATAAAAAAACATAGGAACTTATTTTACTATCAAAATACATTGGAAAGTATTTTATTATTAAAAATCATTTGAAGTGATTTTGCTTTGAAAATGTATTGAAAATTATTTTACAAAGAAAATGCATTGGAAGTGATTTTACTATGAAAATGCATTGGAAGTGATTTTACAAAGAAAATGCATTGGCAATGATTTTTTTTTAAAATTGTATTAGAATTGGTTTTACTTCGAAAATGCATTTAGACAGGATTTTACTTATAAAGAATTGGATGTACTTTAACTAAAAACAAGCATTGGAAGAGATTTTCCCAGGAAAATTCACTCAAAGTGAATTTGCTATGAAAATTTATAAGAAATGATTTTACTATGAAAATACATTGGAAGTGATTTAACTATAAAAAGGATTGGACGTGATTTTACGATAAAAATACATTAGAAATGATTTCACTGTAAAAATGATCGGATGTGATTTTACAACAAAATGCATTGGAAGTGATTTTACTATTAAAATACATTGGATATGATTTTCGTATGAAAAGTCATTACAAGTTATTTTACTTTAAGAAAGCATTGGAAGTGTTTTTTCCTGAGAAAAGGTATTGGAATGATTTTACTAGAAAAATACAATGGCAGTGAATTTACTATGAAAATACATTAGACCTGATTTTATTATGAAAATATATTGGAAGTCATTTTGCTGTGAAATTGCATTAAATGGGATTTAACAATTGATAGCATTGGATATAATTTTACTAAGAAAATACATTGGAAGTGAGTTTACAATAAAAAGCGTTATGAGTGATTTTAATATAAAAAAAAACATTAGAAGTTATTTTACTATGAAATATTTAATTGAAAATTGGAATGAGCTGGTAGCATCTATTTTCCTGCAATATGCTCATTTTGCAAGACACCAGTTTCTCTTAGGATCTTTTCAGCCATATCTGCATTAAGCAACCCAACACATCGGCCACAATGGCGTGCCACCATTTGCTGTGGGTGTCAATAAGAGTTAGAGTAAAGCAGAGAGTGTCAGACACAGAAGAACAACAGCGAACGTGCGTGCATGCACTGCTACCTTCTTACGTCGTTGCTACGCTGAATGTGTAGGTCGCATTTCCAGTAATAAACCCTTTGCAATAGGAGAAAGAAGCCGTGGGATTTAATCCGATTTGCTATGCACGTACATAAAACCACAAGAAATAGGCTAAGAATATAATACTCGCCACAGTGGACCCTGAAGAAGGAAATTTATAATGTAAAGGACAATACTTTCATTTATACACGCACATCTATCTATCTATCTATCTATCTATCTATCTATCTATCTATCTATCTATCTATGCCTGGTAATATCTGTATATCTACCAAAAAATATTTATATTCATATTGTGCCGATGTAAGTTCCCATTTCTATGACAGTTTCTTTTAAATACGTTATTGGGTTGAAAACCTTACAGGTTAAAAAGTTCAGATGTTTGTCCATTGGTATCCAAGCACTGTAACGACAATAGAAGAAGTGTATGCATCGCATGAGAAACTATGTTGAAAAAAAGCTCATTTGGTAACAATCCGCTGGAGTATTTGGTCAGCCTTGGAACTTTTCAGTTGAACCGCGTAACATGTGAAAGACTTTTTATACATTTGCTTGTCTATCTTAATAATCAATCTACCTCTCCGTCTTTCCAATAAAATATATTTAAATTTATCTATCTATCTATCTATCTATCTATCTATCTATCTATCTTAGCTCATTTTCTATCTATCTATCTATCTCAGTTTTTTTCTCTTACACTCGGTCTTTTTCTCTCTCACCTGTTCTCTTTCTCTTTCTCTCAAACTCAGTTCATCTATCTCATTCTGTCTTCGTTTCTCTCTTTTTCTTTCTGGCTTTTGCACTCTGTACTTCGCTCTCTTTGTTCTTCTTTCTTTATCTTTTTCAGTATATTTTTCTCTTTATCTTTCTATTGCTATATCAATCTATCTACGACGATCATTCAATAAATAAGGGGGTATATTTGAAAAGCCATAATAGACTTTTTTTTGTGATTTTCTCCCCATAAATATTAATTCTGCATTGTCTGAAATTGCAAAAATTATTTTAATCTAAAAACGTATATTGGTTTTGAGACGATTTAGAATGCCGGCAAATCAAACAGAGTGTTTCAGGATTCAACACAGGTCTGTCATGAAATTTCTGGTAGCTGAGAAGAGCAAATTCTGCGACATTCACTAAAGAATTATTTTATATAAGTATGTTTTAGCAAAAAAAAAAAAAAAAAAAGGAAGAAAAAAGCAGCTTTACAAATTGTCTATACGTGTTTGCTCTAATGGGCCATGAAGTGAAAGCAAACTGAACATGTAGGCAAAACGGTCAGAAAAAAAAAGATGATGTTTAAAAACTTCTGGGACATTGAAGGACTCATCACTACTGATTTCCGTAAAAATCATGCAACTCTAAACAGTGCTTCCTATTGCCGACTCCTTCGGCAGTATTTCACAGTATTTATTAAAATGTTTTATGATATTACCTAATCGATTTGCAAAGTTGATGTTTAAATATATTGTAAAATTTTAAATCTTCTACTCATGATTCTCATATTATTCTTGCCTTGACGTATATCAAAGTTTTGGTTCAATATTTCATATAACAATTATGCTATTATAAGAATCTATTCATCGACAGCATATACGTTGACACAAATATGCAGCAACAAGGAATGATCCCAGACCCCTGACTTAAGTGATGCTCGATGCCTGACGTGGTCTGGTAATCTATTCTGCCACTCCGACCCATTGGTGAGAGGTTTGAGTTCAAAGTTTTTTCTTCTCCAAGTTTGGTTTACCACCTAATCTGTTAAACGATTCAACCATAGCTGAAGAGAGAAGAAATGGATTTTTGAATAATCCAACGGTATTATCAAGAAGTGAACCGCACAAAGCCACACGCCGAATTTGAACTCAGGTCACGGAATTCATTTCGTTGAAGAGTAACCGTCACGCCACGCGCGACTCATGTAACCTTTCATAGACATTTACAAAACGTTAACAATAATGATAAGAATAAATGGATAATATTTTTCTATCCTTACAGGAGTGACTGGACTCACTGATTCTTCTTCTCAATTAAAAAAAATATCATGAGAACGCCCAGTTTTAGGCTTGTCCAAGTAATTAGGCGTGTGTAAAAAAAGCCAAAGTCAAATGAAAATCCGAATTGTGAAGTCTACTGTAAATGTATCTACGTCCACTAATGAGAAAGGAGACACTCTTACGAGTCCAGAAATATTTCAGTCGCGGATCAAATGCACAGATCAAAACATAAAATCAATGTTTACATCAAATTCTCTTGATCTATAGGCGTCGACTGATTTGTCCAGAGTGGTTCGGTAAAAATCTGATCCAGAACAAGCCACTCTTCTCTACGAAATCAAGAATCCAGAGCAAAAAGGGTCAACCAAATCAGGCGCTCCAGCGCCTCGTTTTAGTTCGGCGTCGAAATGCAATCAATAAAAGATCCGCCCATGAACACATGACTGCTTTTCTCTAAGAGATCGACTGATAGATCACTTTGTGGTAGTTCAAGTACTGAAAGAAATCTTAAACAAGCATCACGGTCGGTTTTGCAAGCGGATCAAACAGTCCGAATTCTTTTTGATGCTTGAATTATAGACATCTAAAAGAGTCTTGGTTTTATCACAATTATCTTATATTTGATTAGCAAATAACTCAATTGCTAACATTTCGTTTAATTTTCAAGCAATTATACGCTTCTTTTCGCTTGTCTTAATTCGTCACTTTTAATTCACGCACTTACAAGCAAGAATACCAACAAACCAATTTATATATATATATATATATATATATATATATATATATATATATATATATAAGAATCAGACATATTTAGTATTAAATATGTCTGTTTCTTATATATATATATATATATATATATATATATATATATATATATATATATGTATATATATATATATATATATATATATATATATATATATATATATATATATATATATATATATATATATATATATTAGCAGTGATTAGTTTATTAATTTTTGATTTTAGTTTGTTGGTGGGATTCTTATTTAGTTTTTTGAATTTCGTATGGTCATCGAGGATATTTTGTAGTTTTGAATGGTAATCTATTTCATTGAGTACTACAAAAATGTTTGTTTTATCAGCTTTTTTTGTAGTACTCAATAAAATAGATTACCATTCAAAACTACAAAATATCCTCGATGACCATACGAAATTCAAAAAACTAAATAAGAATCCCACCAACCAACTAAAATCAAAAATTAATATATATATATATATATATATATATATATATATATATATATATATATATATATATAAGAATCAGACATATTTAATACTAAATAACCTTAGGATCGAAACTGTGGAACTCTGAATTGTGAGTTTTTATACTGTTTTATATCTTTTTCTAATGATGAAATCTATTGTCCTATTGCTTTGCATATTTCCTGTTATGGTCACTCTAATGGCTTAACAAATTAGAATGCTTTTTAGTTTTAATCATGATCATAATTACATATATTGTTATATACATGCAGACTGTTTTGTTGTATCACAATTCTTCGGGGTAGATAGTCACTCGAGATGATTTAAGCTGGAATAGAAACCCGGTTGACTTTAATGACAGTTGGGTATTTTACCCCAGAGCCATCATCATTCTCTGCGTTAGTGAAAGAGATTTTTTTTATGTATATCCTTTCACATATACGTTATCAGCTACCGAAAATTCTTGAGAAGAGCTATTGCGTTTCAGCTTATAGGGTAGCCGACAAATTCCTCACTAGAATGCTCAACTCCCGACAGAGTAGCATAATGTCTAGAAGGTCTGAAATAAACTTTTGGATTGTATCTTTATTGTTTTATATTTAAAACTTTATGAGTTAAAGAATATCTGTAAAAACACGTATCAAGAACATATGATAATTATCTTATATACTCGTGAATAATTTGATCCGATAATAGGATAACTAGAAAATATATTTCCTGAAATAATCAATTTATAAAATGAATTTTTGAAACCAAACGTTGACCCTCTCCTTTTTATTAGCAATAGATATAAATGACAGACAGTTCATAATAATGTTAAGGTTTGGTTTGTTTGGTTTTATGGCATGTCAACCTTTGTGGGTTATTTAACGCCAAATCCATTTTTATGTAAATAATCTGTTTTATTGAAAACAGTTCAGTTTAGCATAAGTACACAATTTAATTGTCAAAAATATTTCCATTTCAAACTATTCAAACAGTTATATGTAATAATTCAGTTAAGCGTAAATACAGTTTTAATCTCGAAAAACAGTTCTATTTCAAATGATTCAGTTAAGCATAAGCACGCAGTTTAAGTGTAAGTACGGTTTAATTGTCAAAAACGTTTCTATTTCAAGCTATTCAGTTTACTCAATTCCTTTTAGCATAAGTATGCTGTTAGTTCTATTTAACCCATAAATGGGGTCCTATCAGGTGCTACCACTCCGGGCCAGAGTGGACCAGGGAGCGATGGCAATGAAGGGGTACTCCGCATTCCCCAAAGCTCCAGCACTGCTGGAATCTCACCATCAGATTGTTTAGTGTCATATCCAGAACACTCGTTAGGGGGGGGTCTTACCCCTCTGCAGAGGTGCAGTCAGTGTATTCTACAGCCCCAGCTGACTGGGCCATAATAATGTTAAATACCTTTGTTTTCAGATATGTTCTTAAAAATCGTTATTGACGATCTTTCACATAACGTGCATATTTCACTTGCGCATGTTTTGTCATTGGGTCGTGCACTTTTTATATTCGCTGATTTGAACTTGTATCCTTTTTTCTTTTCTATTACAAGGCGAAATTACTCAAAACGAACGTCATACATAATTGACAAAAACAAAACAAAACAAGAAACAAAAACGATCTGCTGTGTTATGGGACCCTTAAGATTGGTTGTTGAGGTAAATGAAAGTTCTCGGTCAAGACAGACACACACACACACACACACACACACATATATATATATATATATATATATATATAAATGTATATATAAATTAACGGCCTCCTCAAGAATATTAGTATAAAGAGTAATTCAAATAGCTTCGTCTGAGATTTGAACTTGGATCGTCCACTTCTTTTCCAAAGATATATATATATATATATATATATATATATATACTTTCTTTAAGAAAAACAACGAAACCGGTCACATGTGATTATAAATTTATTTCCATCCTGTTACCCAACTCCGGTTTAACTGGACCAAAGAATACTATATATATATATATATATATATATATATATATTATGACATTTTTAGCCTGCTGTAGTCACATGGTCGTAGAGCAAAGGTCAGTTAGGTGCACAAGCAGATCATCATTGGCGAATTTTCTTTTCACTGGATGCCTCAAATTTCTGGTCTTGTATCATATTAAGCATAGCAATTATCAACTGCTCTGGAGCCAGCTTTTTTCTGTTGCTTCTATCGTTGCTGAAATAATGCCAGCAAAAGTCATTTGCAATAGATATCTACGGAGACGGTAAAATAGAGTAATTATCTTCCATGTTAATAAAATAAGGCATGAACACACGTGTTAAATGTTACGCTCATTCAGCACCTAAGATAATAAAACATTTCGTTTTATGTCAGAGGGAAGAAAGTGTGAAAACAGAACAGGCTACATGTAAGATAGAAAAAGAAAGCAAATATAATAAGAAAGAGAAAAGATAGGAAGCGATAACGCCAGTCATCAAGCGCTTATCATCAGCTCTAATGAGATAAAATGAAGAGCAGAAGAAAGAAAGGGTTGAAAACGGAGGAAAAAGTAAAGAATGAGAAGGTATAAAAGGAACAATATATATATATACGCTCCCCCATGGGGGTTGAGCACTCTGGTGAAGGAATTTTCGGCCGCCGCTCGCAAAATGCAAAGCTCTTCGAAAGAACTGAGCACTCTGGAAGCCGATAGGGTATACAAATGTAAACAAACGGCTGCTGCTGTTACTACATAATGCCTTAAAAATTCCCTTAGCCAAACGTGGTACGCTTGTTGGCCGAGCGGTCTGAGGCTTAGTCTAACGTAAAGTTGGATGGGTTTCGATACCGTCTTCGAGCGTGTTACCTGTCTAGCCACACTGAAGAGTTCTGATAGAACGAAACAGTCTGTCTGTGGATGACTATATATATATATATATACTTTACCAGTCAAAAGTATTTGACCACCCTCAAAATTTTTATTTCTCATCCTAAAACTGTTATTTTTAATGACACAAGTTAAAACTACAATGTTTTTATTTATTATATTAAATACAAGTCTTCCTCAATAACTTTGACCTTAGTATAACTTGATATCTTTTGAAAAAATTGATTTGAAGGTGTTTTCTTCTTGAGTACTAAAAATAAAAAATCCCTGAACGAGAGCAGAGGACAATTTCAACAGAGTCACCAGCTTGCGTGACAGAAGGCTAACTGTTCCATTATCACTGGGCAACTGAACCAATGTCGTGAAATTGAAAAAAAAGATTTGTCAACCTTCACTGTGAAGCCGACCTATATGGCAAAATTGCTTTCAAGAAACTGCTTCCTCAATAGCAGTTTCCTGACAACAATTTTGCAATATAGGTCGGCTTCACAGCAAAGTCAAAAGTTCCAATAGACCAAGGCGCACAAAGGCTGTACTATGAAATAGTGGAATAAAGTCCTTTGGACAGACGAATCGAAGCTCGAAATAGGAGGGACTATGTGCGGAGAAGAATTGAAAGAGCTGCAAACCCCTGTATCGCACTAACTGTAAAGTATAGAGGATGCTATATTAAGGTTTGAGGGGTTTTGCCAATTGCAAAGTCGCTGATTTGCAGCAGGTGAAGGGCAGTATCACGCGATCTCATCTGGAACTGAACTACCAACAAGTGTGGTTCCCGTCTGCAAACTCCGCCTGAAAAGATGGGCAGAACTATCATAAGTCTACCTCCATTCTTTAGTGTAAAGAATGACGAGAATCTGTGAAGCAGTTATATGGGCCAAGGGAGGGTCATTTTGATCAAAAGTTTTTGGTTTAATTTCTATTTAAAGCAGTTCAGGAAGACTTGTTTTTAATATAACAAATAAGTGGTGGTTAACTTGTTTCGTTAAAAGAAATGTTTTAGGATGAGAAAAAAACAAATTTCGGCCAAATATTGCTTGTATATATATATATATATATATATATATATATATATATATATATATATGGCAACCATTCTTAAAGGAGGAATATTCTGAATTAAAACCTGTTAAACACCGCTTAAAATTGACCTTGTGTCACATTTTACTCACGCAGAGGGTTTTGGGTTATATATATATATATATATGGAGAGAGAGAGAGAGAGAGAGAGAGAGAGAGAGAGAGAGAGAGAGAGAGAGAGAAACTAGTGAAAAGAAAAAATAAAGAACGCTTATTTTGAAACTTTTTCAGAAACTTTCTTTTTAAACATAAAAACTGACTTCCTCAAGCATAAATAATTAAAAAAAATTCTAAAATTCAATTTATTCAGTTTTAATAAAATTTATTTATTAAGAGATGACAATTAATATTAATTAAATACAAATTTGTCTAATTATCCTAATTTGCAAGAACATGTTCTTTCCACTGATTCATTAAATATTCATAGCAAACATAATTCCCATAAAAAATGACGATATTTTTAACGTAAGTATAATTTAAATATCTAATTCCCAGTTTATTCTTTATGTAACCTTGTATAAAATTTGATTATTCAAAATTCAAAACAACTTGATAAAGAGAATTTGTTTTAAAAACGAAGATCTTTAAAATATTTTTATCGTACAATTATTTTAATAAAATCTATTCATTTTCCAAGAAAAAAATTTTTTAAAAAAATATTCAAATTTAAGAGCAATAACAATCAACAACTTATTGAAAACTCAAAACTAATTATTTCAAAGAAAATTGAATTTGTAAACACACAAAAAACACTCGCTCCGAAGCCAAAAAAAAAAAAAAAATAAAAAAAAAAAAAAATAAATGAATTAAAAATATAAAATAAGAAAATAAATAAAAAGATGAATAATAAAAAAAGGATTAAAAATAAAAACATTCAAGCATAAAAGATTCTGTTTTATTTTTATTTTTGATAATTTTTGTTTTATATTTTCTATTTTTGTAAAATCAGGTTAATAATTTTGCAATTATTCATTAAAACATAAATAATTAAAACAGAATAGTATTTGAAAAAGTAAATTAATTAGATTGAAAACTTTTACTTTAATGGTCTTTTAAATTGTGAAACTGTTCATTTCACAATTATTTTAATATTCAAAAATCAGATAAAAAACAGAACAAATCAAACCGAACAACAACAACAGCAATAACAACAACAACAACAATAATAATAATCTAGCTATGGCCTGGATTGACTACAAGAAGGCATATGATATGGTTCGGCATAGCTGGATAATAAACAGCCTTAAAATGTACAAAATATCAGACGAAGTCATAAACTTCATCGACAAAACCATGAAAACCTGGAGAGTGGAATTGACAGCAGGAGGAATTAGATTAGCTGAAGCAAAGATCCAAAAAGGGATTTCCCAAGGAGATGCTCTATCACCCTTACTATTCATAATTGCCATGATGCCACTTAACCACATACTTAGAAAATGCACAACCGGACACAAACTTAGTAGATCGCTGGAAAAAGTTAACCATTTAATGTACATGGACGACATCAAACTATTTGCAAAAAATGAAAAAGAACTAGAAACCCTAATACTCACAGTTAGAATATACAGTCGGGACATAGGAATGGAATTTGGCATAGAAAAGTGTGCAATGCTTGTAATGATAAGTGGCAAACGCCAGCTAACTAACGGAAAGGAACTACCAAACAAAGATAAGATAAAAACGCTCACAGAAAACGAAACCTACAAATACTTGGGCATCTTGGAGGCTGACACCATCAAACAAGTGGAAATGAAAGACAAAATTCAGAAAGAATATCTCAGGAGAACTAAAAAAACTACTCGAGAGAAAACTCAATAGTAGAAATCTTATCAAAGGAATAAATACCTGGGCTGTACCTCTCGTTAGATATTCTGGACCCTTTCTCAAGTCGACCAGAGACGAACTTCAACAAATGGACCAAAGAACAAGAAAACTAATGACTATTCATTAGGCTTTACATCCCAGTGACGACGTTGACAGACTATACGTTTCAAGAAAAGCGGGAGGAAGAGGCCTTGCCAGCATTGAAGACAGCGATGACGCATCGATACAATGACTCGAAGACTATATACAAAAACATGAAGGAGGACTCATTACAGCCATCAGAAATGATACTGAGAACACGATGAACAACAGAATGACAATAACTAGGAAACAAAAATGGGAAGGAAAACAACTCTATGGGCGGTTTAAACGACTAATAAAAAACATCTCAGACGACAAAACCTGGACATGGGTGAGAAAAGGAAACTTTACGAGAGAAACAGAACCTCTACTAATAGCAGCACAAGACATCGCCGTAAGAACCAATCATATCAAAGCGAGAATAGATAAGACTCAACAAAATAGCAAATGCAGGCTATGTGGTGACGGAGATGAAACCATCAATCACAAAATAAGCGAATGCAACAGATTAGCGCAGAAGGAATATAAGACTAGACATGATTGGGTCGGCATGGTGATCCACTGGGAAATGTGCAAGAAATTTAAATTTGACCATACAAACAAATGGTATATGCACAACCCAGCACCTGTCCTAAAAAACGACACACATAAACTCCTATGGGACTTCGGCATACACACGGATCACCGAATCTCGGCCAGAAGACCTGACTTAATAATAATAAAAAAAAAAAAAAGATAACTTGCAAAATAGTCGAATTTGTGGTCCACAGAATAGAACTGAAAGAATGTGAAAAGAAGGATAAGTACCTCGACCTTGCTAGGGAATTGAAAAAACAGTGGAATATGCAGGTGACCATCATACCAATTGTAATTGGTGCGTTTGGAACAGTAACAAAAGGATTACTAAAGGGACTGGAGGACTTGGAAGTTGACGGACGGGCGGAGACTATCCAAACGATAGCATTATTGAGAACGGCCAGAATACTAAGAAGAGTCCTGAAGACTTGAGAAGACTTGCTGTCACTCAGACTCCAGTGAAAAACCATCAGCTAAACGCTGATGTGAAAATCTCTAATGAGTGAATAATAATAATAATAATAATAATAATAATAATAATAATAATAAATACTAACAACTGCAAAACTTTTCCAAAGGAAACAATGTCATAGGAATTGATGGGATTCCAGCAACGGAATGTGTGCAAGCAATTGAAGAAATATTAAAAAATCAACGCATTGTAGAAATTATTTAAAAAATCCCGCATTGTAGAAATTCTTATGTACGTGCTTTTAAAAATATTTACGATATGATACTGCTAGATTCTCATTCCAGCTTTGTAGTTTCGTATTGCATTTTTTCTTTTAATTTTTTTTTTTTTTTGTATAATTTGGTTCGTAACAAATTTGTGGATTTACTTACAAAAACAAACAAATTTACTGACAGCGGCTTTAATTGAAAAATATTTTTTACATCCTGTGAGTTATTCACGCCAATTTTAACTTGTTTTTTTCTTCACTTGAATCTGAATGAGGGCAAGTCTCTCCAAGTCTCCAGGACTCGTCTCAGTATTCTCGCCGATCTCAACAGCACTAACATCTGGACGGTCTTAGTTTTTCCTCCAGTCTTTCCCAAGACGTTGACGACAGTTCCAAGTACATCGACCACAATTTACAACTTTTTCAGCTCTTTTACTAGATTCAAGTATTTGTTTATCCCTTGGCTCTCTTTCATTTATACCCTATTTACCCAACCCCTCTGCCCGGGAAGGATATGACACAAGGTCAATTTTTAAGCGGAGTTTAACAGGTTTGAATTCAGGGTTTTCCTTCTCCTAGACTAGTTGCCTCACCAAGGCTGAAGAATTCCGTCTGTCCTACTATTTACCCATAACTGGAGGGAGAATAATTGGATTTATACCTTTCCCAAGGGTATTAGTGCTATGTGAAAATGCAATCATCCCCGTCCAGGATTTGTCCTACGACAATAACCATCACACCACGGGCTCTCTTTCATTTTTTACGCTATGCTTCGCTGGAATAGCAAAATCTTTTTGTTGGCAAGCTTTTTTTTTTTTCTTGTTAAGTAACACTAGGTCTGGTCGTCTGGCTGAGATTCGATGAGCTGTTTGATTCTCAAATACCTAGACGATTCTATCGGTCGCATTTTCAAGGACAGATACCGCTTTATGTGTACGCAGTTGACTTTTAATCTCTTGCACATTTGTTTGCGGATCATCTTATCCTCTCTGCAGTGCTTTGTCTTGTATTCATTTGGTGCCAGATATTTGTATTCATTTAATTATTTAATTCATAGTTTCATCTCTGTCACTGCATAACTTACATTTGCGTATTATCAATTTTGGTTTTTATGGCTTTATTTTGTGGTTGCATTTGAATATGTTCAATTTCTCAGTTGAGGTTTTCTTTTCTTATTCATGTTGAGGTCATCTGGTGTGCGATTTCTTTAGTTTGTCCTTTGTATTCTCCATGCAGTTGTTTTTTCTTCCCATTTTGTTTTTCTAGATTTTATTGTTTAACGGTTAGTCCTTTTGTTATTTCTGTTGATATTGCTCTCACTGGCCGCTGTAATCAATTTTCCTTTTTGTATATTACTCGAAACACTGCATGTACGCAATTCCCAATGCTGGTGAATCCTTTTACTGCTTTTTTTTTCTTAGCACATAAAGTTTGACTACGTGATCTCTCGGCTATAAGGCCTTGTACATTATCTTTTCTTTTTTTTACAATCCTTGCGAGCTTTTCATACCAACGTAAGTTGATGGTCCTTCACTGGAGTCCGAGTGATAGCAAGTCTCCTCAAGTCTTCAGGACTTTTCTCAGTATTCTAGCCGTTCTTAAAAATACTGTTGTTTGGATAATTATTTTACTTTTGGATATTTTTTTCAAACCAGCTTTAACTGATTGTCTTTCATTGGAGTCTAAGTGACAGTAAAAGTAAAGTAAAGTTGGCGACCATAGTCGAGGGTAACCCGAAGGCTCCCTTTTCGATAGCTACTACACCAATGTGTAGGGGAGGGCGCTACTCCTTCCCTGGATTGCTCTACTTTGCCCTTGATCCGTACCTTATAATGCTGAGTGTTAAGCAAGGAGGCATCAAGTACCATTTTTTGAGTCTTTGGTATGACTCGACCTGGGATTGAACCCAGGTCTCCCGGGCCATTGGCGAACACTCTAACCCCTAGGCCAAGTTTCCTCAAATCTCCAGGACTTTTCTGATTATTCTTGCCGATCTTAACAATGTTATAGTTTGGATTGTCGTATTTCATTCCGATTTCCAGCACTTCCAGTTCCCTTACCAGGCCAAATAATAATCAGTACTAGTAGTATTTTTAGTATTTAAAGATTTTTTTAAAATTTAGTGGTGCCCAGGCAAATGGAGAGGTAGAATACACCGACTGTATCTCTGCAGAGGGGGTAAGACCCCCAGCGAGTGTCCTAGATATGACACTAAGCAATCTGATGGTAAGTTTCCAGTAATACTGGAGCTTTGGGAAAAGCAGAGTACTCCTTGATTGCCATCGCTTCCTGATCCACTCTGGCCCGGAGTGGTAGCACCTGCTAGAGTCCGATCTATGGGTCAAATAGAACTAAACTGTCTACTTATGTTAAACCGATTTGTTTGAAATATAACTGTTTTGACATTTAAATTGCATACTTATGCTACACCTCAGTGTAGTAGCTGTTGAAAAGGGATCTTTCGGATAGCCCTCGACTACGGTTGCCAATAACATCTTACATACCATATTACCACCGTATCCAGGTTAATGCTGATAACCCGATCTTCATTTACCAATTCGATATGATAACCTTCATTCTCCAATCAAGTTTTCTATTCATAACCCTTATCTTACTAGTTTACACCAATTTTTATGTCAGCAATTGAAAATTAACTCATTCCGTTTATTTAATAGTTGGCGAGCGACTTTGTATTTAAATGTACATATTTTCTTCCAGGGAAAGGTTGCATCTACCGTTGAAGCCTTCCAGAGTAGATTTTTGAATAAATCTCCACTTAATTTTTGGAGTTCCATCACTTCCTTTCAAACTCCAAAACTTCCTAAGGAGACACTCGTAGTATAATTTTTACCGTTGTAGTATGTTGACACAGTGGCACGAGTTCCAGTCCTGGATGAGGCTGTTTGAATTTCCCATTGGGTTAATACCATTGGGAAAGCTATGAATCCAGATCTGGATAACTTTTAGGGCAGACTGGGATTTTTAACCCTCGTGTTACAAACGATCAGAGTCTCTGAATTCAAACCTGTTAATTTCCGCTTAAAATTGAGGTTATGTTGCAATATGCTCGTGTGAAAATGTTGGTAAATAATCCAACACACACACACACACACACACACACACACACACACACACACACACACATATATATATATATATATATATATATGTGTGTGTGTGTGTGTGTGTGTGTGTGTGTGTGTGTAAAGAAAAAAACAACATCAGAAGGAATGGAATTATTCAAAACGTCCGGCGAAAAGGACGCAACATATACAAGGAGCACACTATAAGTTTCCAGACTTTTTTCGTATGGGCACTTTTATTGATAGTACACACATGAAACTCTAGTCCCCTTCGATGTAATCTCCTCCGGCTGCAATGCACTTGTTGTACTGTTCCAACAACTTCTGGTTATATCAGATGTATAGCAAGAAGACACTGAATTTTCAAGAGTCAACGACAATTTTAAGTGCCTGTACAAAAAAAAGTCTGAAAACTTATTGAATTTATTTGAAAATATTGCAAGCATGTATAATCAAATAAGTAGAAATGAAGGACAAAATTAGATAGTAAATCATTTGAAAACCAAACTAAACTGAATAATTTAGCTCTCTCTTTCTCTATCCCGGTTTCTGTTAGTTAGGGCCTTTCTTAAACTGTACTAAAAATGGAGCTAAGTAACATGGAACAAAAACAAAAATTGATGTCACAAGACATGCTGGAGCAAGGACAAATCATCAAACAAGAAAAGAAGGTGGAAGACGACAAACTGTCTTTATATATATATATATATATATATATATGTATGTTTGCGTCTACCATAGCAGTGATCATATGAAGTTCAGTTGAAGTCTTTTGGAAATAGCTGAAAATATTTTTCATTTAACACAAAGTTATGCTACGTCTCTAGTTCATTTCCCCTTGCTTGTCTTATGATGTATCAATTTGAAAAAAAATGATCTTACAAAACTTGAAAAAAATATCTTCACAAGAAACTTTTCTCGTAACGATGATCTAAAGTCGAAACTAGTTGAGAATAATAAAAAAATGAATATCATCAAAGAAATAATCATTTTTCTTTAATCATTTTTGTTTATTTTATCACACACACACACACACACACACACACACACACACACACACATATATATATATATATATATATATATATATATATATATATATATATTGCGATGGGTAAATTCTTGTAGTTTTAGAATATTAATTTCGAGCATTAGCTTTGTTTCTTTCAAGTTTATTCTACTTTTCAGAAAACTACTTTTTGCCCAGTCTGCTGGGGTGGGGTGGTGGAATGCACTGACTGTACCTCTTCAGAGGGGTAAGACCCTCTAACGAATGTCCTGTATATGACTCGAAACAATCTGATGATGAGGTTCCAATAATGCTGGAGTTTTGGGGAATGCGGAGCACCTCTTTATTGCTATCACATACAGGTCCACTGTAGCCCCTTATGGGTAGCACCTGATAGAGCCCTATATATTGGTCGAATAGAACTTAACAGCGTACTTATGCTGAATTGAACTCTTCGAAATAGAACTGTTTTGACATATAAAC
The DNA here is from genome assembly GCA_963585895.1 of Sepioteuthis lessoniana. Lineage (NCBI taxonomy): Eukaryota > Metazoa > Mollusca > Cephalopoda > Myopsida > Loliginidae > Sepioteuthis > Sepioteuthis lessoniana. Next base: position 68,621,632 of record OY757926.1, read on the forward strand.
TGCATACTTATGCTAAACTGAATTACTTGAAGTATAACTGTTTTTGACATTTTAAACTGTACTTACGCTAAACTGAATTGTTTGATATTCCTTTTCCCCATTTAACTGTATGTAAACAAAAACTACATTTATACTAAACAAAATTGTTTGAATTAGAACTGTTCGACTAAACTGAATAACTTGAAATAGAAATGTTTTTGATAATTCAACTGTGTAACTGTGCTAAACTAAATTTTTTGAAATAGAACTGTTGATTCGTATAAAAATATATTTGGCATTAAATAACCTACAAGGGTTGTTATGCCATGAAACCTAAGCAAACAAGCAAACAAGAAAACTACTCTCAGTTAGGCATTGTCTGCGCGAAAAGCAGCACCATGTTACTGTTCAATATTTTAGAAATTTAGAAACAGTACGCGGTACTGTTTGACATTCTCGCCGGACGCGCCAATGCAAAAATATCACAGTATTTGCAAGTTAATCTGAGGACTCCGAAGAGGATTTGAAAAGAGTTGAATGAATAAACTCAAGCATCTCTTTGCGGGTGTCTTCGTGGTGTAATGGTTAAAGCGATGGACTGCGAAATCGTAGTATGCGAGTTTGTACTCCATTCGCGCTATTACGTTCACTTTCGGGCAAATACCCCCGGGAAAGGCATGAACCCCCTTATCCTCCCAGCTATGGGTAAAATAGTACCACTCCTGTTCTTCTAGGAGAATGGCTTTGGCAATAAATAACCTACAAAGGTTGATATGCCATTAAACAATGAAACCAAACGAAATCAAGCATCCCTTTCAAATGAATATGGTTTGGTTTTTCTCAGCGGAGAAAAATTTGTGCCAGGTTCTTTGGTGAACCCAAAGAACAAACGTTTGCCTTTTCTCTCCCGACAAAATGTACAGATATTAATGAAAACTAAACACTCAGTTCACATGATGGTGTTGTTATGCCTTCATTAATCTTTCCACATGGAGAAGACATTTTTGCTCTCGATCAAGAGAGTGGCTGTTGGAAGACCCTATGTCAGTCAACAAGTCTGAACCATGTCACACTAGCTGTCAGAAAAAATTCTGTCACCACATCACACATAAAATCTCGCAACCTAACTTGCCAGGTTGCAATCCCTTTGATTATTACGTGTTTTGCAAGGGTGAATGAGGGACCAGCAAAAATCTCTGCCTTACCAAAAATGAACTCAAGGCAAGGATAACGGTGGAATTTATCAATTTTAACAAGGAGACAGCCGGGAAGGCTTGCTAGAGATTCTGTAGTCGTCTGGAGGTCGTGGTTCAAGCCAATGGTGATTTTTCCAATAAATTTCAGCTATAGTATTTCACGATATTTTCATATAATTATATATATGTGAAGGTGAGAAGTCAGTGCTTTTTTTTCATGTTTGCGTTATTTACATAACAATTTACACATCGCGTCCCGAATGTGTCTATACACACACACACACACACACACACACACACACACACACACACACACACACACACACATATATATATATATATATATATATATATATATATTTATATATATATATATACTTTCATTAAGAAAAAAACACAAAAATGTTCACTCTTGAATAGTTTTCTTGTCCTGATGGAATTACTCCCAACTCCGGTTTAACTGGACCAAATAATACTTTTATATATATATATATATATATATGTGTGTGTGTGTGTGTGTGTGTGTGTGTGTGTGTGTTGTTTGTACAAGTTTTGTTAAAAACAATAGAATTTTCATTTTTTTATGATCGAACGATTTTTCTTTAGATTTCTTGCAAGTTTCCTTGTATCAGGATCCAACTGATCGAAAAATTTCCTGAGGTTCTGTTCTAAAGCTCTTTCAATCATATCGATTGGTCGGGTGGTCATAATTTCTTAGGTATCTTTTTGCTTATATATTTTTGGTGCGACATGTATTTTGTTGGAAATGATTTATTTCTGTTGGGATGTTTCGATCAGCAACTTCGTTGTTGAAGATGTTTAATATGTTAGTGTCGGTGTTCAATATATTTTATTCATATTTGTTTGCTAATTTTTACCTCTGAACTCTTTGAACGTATGCAGTCTAGATTGTAATATAATGGCCGAGGGATTTCGTTTTATATATCTAGCCATTGGGTTTAGTTAGGCTGAGAACCTTTCGGCTCTGCACATGGGTGAGTTCGGTGCAAACTTGGGCACAGGTGTTGACGCGCGTGCGAGGAGGATGTATCATTCACAGATGTCAAAATAAAAATCCCATAGAAAGGTTGACCAGTGGATGTGAATGACATCATGCAACGGAAGCTCACGCGCAGAGGATTTTGAAAAAAGTCAGTTGAATTTAGTACTAGACACCGAATGAGAAGAGTCGACTTTCGGGGCTCGCAGAAGCCAGACAAATTTGCGCGCTACGGGCGCCGTACGAGATGGGGGGGGGGCAGATGGAAAAGCCAGAATAGAAAGAATGTGTATCTCTCTCCTTATGTCGAAGAACCTTTAAACTCAAAGGTAATAAAAAGTTTCGAACCTGAACTAAGAAGTCGTAAGTGTTTCGGGATTCCTATGTTCTATGTATATATGTTATGATCATTCTATCTACGTTTCACACATATCCGTATCATGGGTGTCTTACAATTTTTGCTGCTATTTTTATATATAATTTTGGTGTTATTGGTGGAAATTTGTCGTATTTCAATAGATGTGAATTTCTGTGTTATTATTATGTGTTGTTGTTATATATTGTTTGATGGTTCTGGTACCAGAGAGATTGTATATATATATATATATATATATATATATATATATGTGTTGCGCGCGCGCGTGTGTGTGTGTGTGTGTGTGTTTTGAAAAGTGTCTTAATATTTTATTGATTTTATCCAGTCTATGCACAAAAGTTGGAATGTTAGATTCAAATTTGAAGAGAAATTATCTAAAACTATCTCCCGGCAACTTTCAACCCTCATTAATCATTTTCGAAAGAAAATATAAAAAAAGGTTTTAAATTTTCCAAACAATAATATACTAAATGCTGTGGGATTCCATTAGTTAATTCGGAATTTTTTTTTTCTGTGTAACTTTCCCTGGTCTGGAATAAGCAATGACAAACTGACACTTAAAAATATTTAATAAATTATAATTACTGTGAATTTTATCATTCTACCGACACTGCTTTTTGTAACTCAATATCATGTCAACGACTTTAGACAAGGATTGTTTAACTAAAGATACGTGCTTTTCCAAGGACTACTGCCTTCTGGGTGAGAACCAGTGTCATGAGAAATGTCGAACTATCTTAGGAATATCTTGAACCTCTTGAGTGTTGTAGCTTGAACAACAGTGGAATAAACTCGGTATGGAAGTCCACAATAGTGATAATTAAGCATCTGGTTGAGTTTACTTCGCAATTTTCTCGGTATATTTCATCGTCACATGGTGATCATTTGGGGTATAGACGTCACTGATGAGACACACTCGCGTGTTCTTTTTAACAAGGTCGAAAATCATGGAAAACACAGTGAAGCGGAAAATTCTTCTTCTTCTTCTTCTTCTTCTTATTATTATTATTATTATTATTATTATTATTATTATTATTATTATTATTATTATTATTCACTCATTAGAGCTTTTCACATCAGCGTTAGCCGATGGTTTTTCACTGAAGTCTGAGTGACAGCAAGTCTCCTCAAATCTCCAGGACTCTTCTTAGTATTCTGGCAATTCTCAACAATGCTGTCGTTTGGATGGTCTCCACTCGTCCGCCAACCTCCAAGTCCTCTAGTCCCTTTAGTAATCCCTTAGTTACTGTTCCAAACGCACCAATTACAATTGGTATAATTGTCACCTGCATGTTCCACAGTTTTTTCCAGTTCCCTAGCAAGGTTAAGGTACTTATCCTTCTTTTCACATTCTATTATTATTATTATTATTATTTACTCCTTTAGAGTTTTTCACATCAGTGTTAGCTGATGGTTTTTCATTGGAGTTTGAGTGACAGCCAGTCTCCTAAAGTCTCCAGGACTCGTCTCCGTATTCTGGCCGTTCTTAGCAATGCTGTCTTTTGGATAGTCTATACCCATCCGCCAACTTCCAAGTCCTCTAGGCCTTTTAATAATCCTTTAGTTATAGTGCCTAACGCACCAATCCCAATTGGCACAACCGTTACTTTCATGTTCCACAGCTTTTTCAATTCTCTAGCAAGGTCGAGGTACTTATCCTTCTTTTCACTTTCCTTCAGATTTATTATGTGGTCCGCTAGGACAGCAAAGTCGACAATTTGGCAGATTCTCTTTTTTGTTGTTGATTATTATAAGATCTGGTTTTGTGGCCGGGATTAGGTGATCCGTGTGTATGTTAAACTCCCATAGGAGTTTAAGCGTGTCATTTTCTAGGACATGTGCTGGATTGTGCATATACCATTTGTTTGTATGGTCGAATTGAAATTTCCTGCACATTTCCCAGTAGATCACCTTGCCGACCCAGTCGTGCCTCACCTTACACTCCTTTACTCTTTTGAGAGTTTCTCAGACCAGCGTTAGCAGATGGTTTCTCACTCGAGTTTGAGCGACAGCAAGTCTTTTCAATTTTCCAGGACTCTTGTCAGTATTGTGGCTGATCTTAAAAATGCTATATTCTGAATGGTCTCTACTCGTCCTCTTATTTTGATGTTTTCTAGTCCCTTTAACAATCCTTTGGAGATTGTTCCAAGAGCACGAATCACAATTGGTATGACCATCACTTTCATGTTCCACATTTTTTAAATTCTTTAGTAAAGTTTACGTACTTATCTCTCTTTTCGCTTTCTTTTATTTTCATTTTATGGCTTACCAGGACGGCAAAGTCCATCATTTGGTAGGCTCTTTTTTTTTTGTTGACTATCACTAGGTATGGATGTCTGACCGAGAGCATGTGATCCGTTTCTCTCTCAAGATTCTAGAGAATTTTGTGTGTCTCATTATCCGGGACGGATTCAGGGTTGTGCTTATACCCTTTTTTCCTATGGTCAAATTTAAATTTCTTCCACAATTCCCAGTTGGTTATTTTCCAAACCTAGTCGTGTCTGGTCTTATACTCTTTTTGAACTAATTTGCTATATTTCGTGAGTTTTTAACATCAGCTCCAACTAGTTTTTTTTTTACTGGAATTTGAGTTGTAGCAAGTCTCCTTAGTTACTCAGGACTTTCCGAAGTATGCTGGTAGATTTTAACAGAGCTGTGGTTCTGATGGTCAGGATTCTTTTTCTGATCTCTAGTTCAGATAGCTCCTTTACCTAATTCTTGAGGACTGTTCCATTTACAATTCATGTTCCATGTCATAAAAGCAAAGTTTGAATCATACGTAATTTCTTTTCGGTAGGCTTAGGCATGAGCAATTGGGAAATAACACTCTTGTACGGGAACAAAGGTTGCTTAGTCCCACTAATCCACAAGAATTAGGCCTAAAAAACTCATCGTTTTGAGTACATAGTAGGATAGATGGGATATCTAGCTTTGGTAAAGCAACCAATCAAGGAAAAGGAAAAGTGGTTAAATTTGACTTTGTTTTGCATTCTGCTCATGGTGGAGGTGTTCCTTGAATACGTATTCATCATTTAGAATTTTAATGCTTCTGTCGGCATTACGGGTACTGTTAATTTGCTTAAAGAATTTCTGTAATTAAATCCTAGTAAATTTTTGCATTAGAGATTGCTGCCGGTAGAATTAACTGAATCGGACTACATAATGAAGTACAGGGTCAGGCAAAATGATCTGATCTCATTATAATAAAAGACAAATAAAGTAAAGAAACAAAAAAGTGTTTTTATTTTCGAAAAGTATATATAATGGCATTCTGTTTTATTAGATTTTGAAAATTAAATCAGTCAAATGGGATCCGTTATTGTCTACACACTGTCGAAGGCGTTCCCGAAAGTTGTCTACAACTCGGCGGGTCATTTCATGTGGAATAGCAGTAATTTCTTGACGAATTGCATCTTCAAGTTGTTCAATAGATTGAGGGCGATAACTGTATACTTTGACTTGAGGTATCCCCGGAGAAAAAAAATCGCACGGATTTAAATCAGGTGAACGGGCGGGCCAACCGATGTCACCACGCAATGAGATCAAATGACTAGGGGACATCTCCCTCAAAATACCCATAGCTCGTCGAGAAGTGTTTTTTATGAAAAAAATAGCATTATATATACTTTTTGAAAATAAAAACACTTATTTGTTTCTTTACTTTATTTGTCTTTTATTAAACCTTCAAATGTATCAGATCATTTTGCCTGACTCTGTACTTTTAATATTTTACTAGACAAACACGTTAGATTCCAGTTTTAATTTTGCGTCCGTGATGGCGTTTATGGCTTTATTTGGAAAAGAATGTGAGACTCTAATCGGCATTCTATCGTTTTCTCGGTTATATCGAGGATTTGTACAATGAGGAAAATAATGTTCAATGCGAACGCAGACATAACAAAATTATCATTCTGTTGTAAATTGCTTTCTATTCCAAGAGCATATAAAGGAGTTTTCTCTAATTAAAATCTCACAGATATTTAGCTTGTGTTCGCTTATGAGACTGGTTGCGCGCACACACACACACACACACACACACAGACACATCTATCTATCTATCTATCTATCTACTTCAGTAATAACTGTTTCTATCTATATATCTATCTATCACCCACCTTACAACAAACACGTAACATCAAACATAGGTAGGGACTTCCTAAACCTAATTACCAAACACTTCTCCAATCATAGTTCCCTATCTAAAGTCTTTAACAGACACAATATTAAGGTTAGCTTTGGTTGCACTAGCAACATGTCTTAAATATTAAAAAAAAAACACAACAAAAAAATCCAATCCATCCACAGTATCGCACGCTCCATCAAACAATGCAATTGTATAGTTAAAAACACTTGCTCCCCTACAAGAAAAATGCCTACATAAAACGTAGTATACAAAGCCACGGTAAAAAACCAACAGCTCAATCAAGTAATACATAGGTGCAACGGAGGGAACCATGAAACAAATAATGTACAACTACACATTTAACACCTCTTTATTCTCATACATATGGCACTAAAAGACATGAGCATCTCTCCCACCATCACCTGGAAGATTCTAAAGCTAGCATCCGCCTACAACAAGACATCAAGAAAATGCCTTTTTTGCCTCCACGAAAAAATAGCTATTATCACCTACCTATCACAAAACACTCTACTAAATAAAAAATCAGAAATTCTATTACCTTCCCATCACTAAACACTCTGCCAAACAAAAAATCACAAATTCTATCCAAATGCAGACATGAGAACAAACATCTTCTCTCATACCTCGACCCATACACATAACCCATCTAACACCTCTACTCCAATTTAAAAAAAACCCCAAACCCACAAATGACACCAAACCTTACCTGAAGCACCGTAAGTACCGTTTTCCTCCATCAAAAATTACACCCGCCGCAACGTATGTACCACCTTCCTCCGTTAATCCCCATATCCTTCTCCATAAGTTCCAAAAACCTGTTGACATTATGTTTTCATGACCGTTAGCAATAGGCCTCAACACAGTATATTTATATCTCCCATGTACACTCTATCATTTATTACAATAATGTATATGTCATATAACGTTACCACAATACAGATAGCTAATAAGAATAACCATCACAACTCCCCACCAATTATCCATACGTTCCAAACCTATCATGCTTACACATCATACCATATACCCATGTCCTATATCATGGATCGCTATGATATACACGCAATATATCATCAACACATAATAACCAATACAACTTATTATTGTAGTCTAACTCAAATATATTGATATATTGTCATCTACAGCAACATAACGACACAATAATAAAGACGCACGCAGGAAGACTTCTTTAGAAAATATTGTATCTCTCACTTTATTTGTAAGGTTCGAAAGGGTTGTGTGGGGTTTTACTGTGAGAGGGAGCTGGAGACCGAACAGAAACTGCAATATTTTGACCCCCACTCTTATGGACATCAACGTTGCGTCTTTCTCGTTCTCCTGATGCTCAACCGGAGGCCCTGGGGTCCTCTCTGCTGGGTGCCGGCTTTCTTTAGTGCATCTTATCAGTAAATTCTCTGGTTCCCAAACTCCATCGGGGTTCCCGCGGGCCCCCTCGGCCGGGCGTGGCTTTCCCTACCACATCTCGTCTATAACTCCGTCCGATCTCTAACTGTCTGACTTCTGTCTTGACTGAGTTATATAATAGTTCAACGTCCACTCGATCGCCCACTCAATCTTTGAAATCGAATGTTTAATCGTCATCAAGCGGAAATAACTGTCATGCAGTTCAGAGGTCACTCTCTTCCGGTGCGTCAGTCTATGAGAGTATCATGGGATTTTTTAGCTTGTCCGATTTTGTTAGCCAATTTCCGCCCACGCGATTTCCTCTCCTAACTGCCATTGGAATGTGTCACTTCCTTCCGGTGCATCCCCTTGAATGGCATTTTGGGCCGGGTCGAAGGTCAAAATATAACAATATCATCAACACATTATAACCAATACAACTCAATATTGTAGTCTAACTCAAATCACATCCCAAAAAAAAATGCCATTATTGTACAATATTCCATAGTATATTACAATATTACATACCTTCACAATGATATTTATTGTCGTTCTGGCTTACCATACTACACTCGCCTATTTATGCTTACAAATCATAGCATTTTTTTATTCGAAATGTAATGATGATGTTTTGTTCCTTAGTTAAAATCACCTCCACAAGCATGCACGCAATTATATAAAGAAACAAATAAAGAATTTTTTTTCTCGGCCGACCAGTAGCAAAGTTGGCTACAAAACGGCGTTCTTCAATCTGAAAGACAACCTTAAGTTTATCGTGCTGTGCATCTTCACACACACATATACTAAACACCACTTATACGTCTGCACACAATGATACGCAACTATAACCCCTCCCCCACACACACACGCTCACAAGCACACTTAAAGATTTGTACACAATTCTAACGGTTTTTGCCTTTTTTTTTTTTAATTTTTTAAATTTCTACTTCTACTTTCGTTATCTACTTTATGATTGTTGTTTGTGAAACTTCATGAAACCTAAGGTCGCAGACAAACTTAAATGTCCTTAAATATTTAAAATCTCTCTCTCTATATATATATGGGGTATTTCAATAGTTAATAAAAATTGATATTTGAATGTCTGAGTAACTATAGTATCAAGGTAAATGAAACTAAAAATGATTACTTCTGAGCAAAATGAAACTTATTCATCAAAGTTTCAATGAGAAATTCCAAAGGATATCGATTTCATGAACGAACGCACAAGTTTTCATTATGAGCCCAACGTCTGACAGATTATTTTGCTCTGCACAAACAGCCTTCATCTTTGAACATTATGTACCATATCAGAATCTGCAGTGCAATTGATTCATTTTTAGCGTATGTTCTTTCAAATACAGGCTGTATACTCTTGCTCGACTCTGATCGAGCATACTCTACTACAAAAAAAATACTTTTTCGTATTTCCATACATGTAAAGAAAGAAAATAAACATAAAACATTAAACACAGAATTTTGGGAGACCAGTTGGATGGGGTTGTAGAATACACCGACTGAATCACTGCCGAGGGGTAAGACTCCCCCAACGAGTGTAGAGGAAATTACACTAAACAATCTGATGACGAGACTTCAATAATGGGAATATGGAGTGCCACTTGGTTGCTATCGCTACCAAGTATATTCTGAATGGAGTGGTAGTACCTGATAGAACGCCATCTATGAGTCAAATAGAACCGTTTGACAGTTGAACTATGCAAATAACTTATGCTAAATTGAGTTATTAGAAATGGGACTGTTTGACTCGGCGATATGAGTTCAAATCCTGGACAAGACTGATTGCATTTTACGTAGCACTAATAAATACCCTTGGGAAAGGTATGAATCCAATTATTCTCCCTCCAGCTATGGGTAAATAGTAGGGAAGATTGGTTTCTTCAGCCTTGGTGAGGCAACTAATCTAGGAGAAGGAAAACTCTGAATTCAAACTTGTTAAACTCCGCTTAAAAAATTGACCTTGTGTCATATCCTGAACGAGTGGGGGGGTTGGTATATATGGAAATGGAACTGTTTGATCATTAAACTCTGTGTAAAGAAATGACTGATGCCTAACTGAATAATTAACTGATAGATAGCAATACTTGAAACCCTTTAACAGTGCAAACAAATGATTTACACTTGAATAGAATCATCATCATCATCATCATCATCTTGCGCCGCCAGAACGGATTTCCCTGATCCTCTCCTGCGAGCATTTTTTATCGTCCATCGCTCCTGGTAGGTCTTCAAGGCTACACCCTGCATCGGCACAGATCTGTTGTAAACTGGCTTTAGCTGGTCGTCCATATGAAGGGGTCCACAGGATTACGTCACGTATGAGATCGTCCCTATTTCTCTAGCAGTGTCCTGCATGTCTGGTTCGTTGAATACCTGTAACTATTTCACTGTGTGCAAACATGCTAAGTATTGAATAGAATTATTAATGTTAGATTGTAATAATTGAACCCATTTAACTGTGTAGAAACAATTGCAACACTAAAATGTAAACAAATTAGTTCTAACTCATTTAAGAATCAAATTACCTACAGATTATTCACGAACAAAGCATTTATGTATATCTATTTAAATGATTAATAGTGAATAGAATCATTCGTGTTAGACAAAAAATTCTTGAAACCATTCAACTATGAATGCAAAAAATTCTCTGACTCATTTAAAAATTTTATCGACAAAATATATTTACAGATCATGTATATAATATACAAATATATTTATAAAGAGGATTTGGCATTAAACGACCTACAGTGGTTGATAGGCCATAAAACCCAAACCAACCAAATCCTATATATTTAATATATATGTATAAAGAGGATTTGGCATTAAATGACCTAAAATGATTGATAAGCCAGAAAACCCAACCAAACCAAATGATTCACTCATTATACCTAATATATACGTATAAGGAGGATTTGGCATTAAATGACCTACAATTTTTGATATGCCATAAAACCCAACTAAACCAATTCCTATATTTTTTATATATATGTATAAAGATGATCTGGCATTAAATGACCTACAATGGTTGATATGCCATAAAATCCAAGCAAACCAAATCCTTTATATTCAATGTATATGGGTAAAGAGGATTTGGCATTAAATGACCTATAATAGCTGATATGCTTTAAAACGCAACCAAATCAAATCCTATATATTTAATATGTATGTATAAAGAGGATTTGGTATTTAATAACCTGCAATGGTTGATATGCCTTAACACGCAATCAGACCAAATTATATATATCTAATGAATAGGTATAAAGATAATCTGGCATTAAATAACCTAAAATGGTTGATATGCCATAAAACGCAACCAAACAAAATCCTATATATTCAATATGTATGTGTAAAGAGGATTTGGCATCAAATGCCGTAAAACCCAACCAAACCAAATCCTATATATATAATATATATGTATAAGTGGGATTTGGCATTCGGTGACCTACAATGGTTGATCTGCCATCAAACCCAACCAAAGCAAACTAAACAGAATTTTGAGTTTCCAAACCTCTACGCATAAAATAACCGGAGACGGTTTGGTGTGTTCTAAAAATCAATCTATCTCTAAGACTTGAATTAATCAATCAATTATTTGATTACCTCCGACCGCATTTAAATCTATAAAAAATCATTATAAATATAATTTTAATCAGCTCTAAGGGCTGTTAAATACGCTTATTGCGCCTTTGCAGAAAGGTAAGACCCACTTCAACAAATGTACTGGCTATGGCATTAAACTGTATCTAATGGTGAAGCTCTACTTTTGGAGATTTGAGGAATTTTTAGTACCCCTTCATTGCCATTACTCCGAATTTTACTCTGACTTGGATTAGTTCTACTTGTTAGGGAACGATTTATTCGTTCCAGAGAACTGTTCAATTATTTTCAAAGATTTATTATAAATGGTTATTTGAAACTATATAGTGAAACCTATCTAAATTCCGTATGAATACTTGATAAATAGTATTACTAAAGTTAAATTGCTATACTTGAAATCATCTTATTGAGTGTAAATAAATGAGTTATGTTTAGTATAATTGTTAGTATTAGATAACAATACTTGAAACCATTTAATAAATAGAATTATTCGTGTTAAAATAGCAAAACTTGAAACCATTTAATTGTGTGCAAACGAATCAGTTCCAACAGCTCATTTAAAAATAAGATACCCAATAAACTATTCTCAAACAAATCATATATATAAAGACACGATTTGGCATTAAATAACCTATAAGGGTTGATCTGGCATAAAACACCAACCAAATGATTTTCATAATAAAAATATTTGAGTTCAACTTTTGCAATAGCCGTAATCATTTATTAAGTAGAGTTTAGTTTTATACAAGGCCAGAAATATGGAGGTCTAATAGTCACATGATATTCTCCAAGTACATTTATATTCATTGTAAAAGTTTGCCTCATAGGATTGGCTTTTACTATATAAACTGTTAATCCGTGATCCCTTTTAAATTATTTTAAAATCGTTAATAAATCATCACAGATCAATATTTTATTCGAATATGTTTATTTATTTGTCTTTTTGAATGTTACTTTTTACACTACTTTTCTTTCACGTTATTTACTTGAATTTTTTTTCAAAAACAAACTAAACTTTCTGGTCTAATTTGTTCGACACCAATATTTATCTCCTGGTCACAAGAGTAAAAGATCTCTGTTCAGAAAGAACGTTTACTTAATGATGGACGACCTGCCAGTCAGACGATAGCTTGGAGCAAGTAAAAAATTGTTTTTTAAGGTGTTGTTTAAGTCAAACATTCCCCAAGAGCAAAAGAAATAAATAGAGAAATGCATATATATATATATATATATATATATATATATATATAATCGTAAATCTCTCTCTCTCTCTCTCTCTCTCTCTTTCAATATATATATATATATATATATATATAAATATATAAGTTATGTGGTCCGGGTATAAGACAGACAATAACACAATAAAAGGTAAATATTTATTTGAGATTTAAAAAAAAATCTTATGTTAAAAAAATACCTAGTATGTCTTTACACAACCAACCCGCCATAAGGTAGATGCGACATAGGGTCAATTTTTCAGTGGAGTACTGCTTATTTAATTCATACTCTTCTTTCATCGAGTGCGTCTAACGTACCAAAGCGAAAAGAGCCAGTTTTCCCTGCTATTTACACATAACTGACTGCGGAAAAAGACGGGTTCATGCCTTTCTCAATGGTATTAGTCCGAAGTATTCCGCAAATAGTCACCTCTAGGATTTGAACTCAGGTTGCTGACTCCATTCCCTTTGACAACAACCGTAGTCGGTAACCCGAGCTCAAATCTTGGACGCGGCTGTACGCATTCCACTTAACGCTAATGCTCTTGTGAAAAAAGTGTTTAATATTGTTAAACATTATTGACAATTCTGTTGCTTCAATAACACTCTGTATAAACATACATATACAGTTTCCGGCATAAGTAACCGTGGTGTAATGGTTATCGTCGTAGGAAATGGACACGGCGACACGAGTTCAAATCCTAGACGAGACTGATTGCATTTCACATAGCACTAATACCCTTGGGAAAGGTATGAATCCAATTATTCTCCCTCCAGCTATGGGTAAATAGTAGGACAGACTGGGTTCTTCAGTATTGTTCCAGGTTCCAGTATTGTCGAGTCTTTGAGGTATGTGGAGAATTATTTATATGTATAAAAATGGATTTGGCATTTAATAACCTACAATAGTTGATATGCCATAAAACAAAACAAACTAAAACAGTTATACCAAAATGAATTAATTCGGCATCAAATGACTCGAAAAGGGTTGATATGCCTTAAAACAAAACAAAACAACCTCCAACCAACCAACCGACCAACCATTGCTTCCTAGAATCTCATTCCATCTGTCAACAGGCTTATAGTTGGCACGTTTGTAAAATTATTGAGGTTTTAATGGAAAGTATAAGATCAACACGTGTTCAACTACTTCTTTTGATGTCAATCTAAAAATATCCAAATGATGATGTATTGCTTGTTATGAGTCATTGCTTACACAACACCATCAGGTAACTTTTTTTAGACAGTTGTAAGAAAAGGTGGATTCTTTACGTGAACATTAAATGTTGTCATCGGTGGATCAGTCGACGAAACAGACGAAACAGACCCACTCTGGACTTCTTCTAAAATAGATCATCTTGAGAGTATGACGGGATATTCAAGGAATTACTTTTACGAACTGTAAATCACCACTTACCTCTACTGCTTTCAACTTCGTCGTCTAAATACAGCTTTAGAGAATAAAACCGTCCCTCCTCTACTCAAAAGAAAGTGAGTCAGGTTCCATCACAAGTATGCCTGTCCTCACACAGTTCGTTGAATAAACAATGTCTTAGAGAAACTCGGTAAGGAAAAATTGCTTCATTCCTTATATTATCCAGACCTTGTGCCTTCTAATTATCATTGTTTGGTTGGTTTGGTTTTATGGCTTATCAGCCATTTTAGGTGATTTAAGCCTAATCTCTGTCTGTCCGCCTGTCTGTCTGTCTGTTTGTCTCTCTCTCTCTCTCTCTATATATATATATATATATATATAGGTATTAGTATTATTTACCGAGGCATAACACTTACATCCATAGCTGCCAAAATCTACAATGCCCTACTACGAAACCGAATAGAACCCAAAATCGACAACATACTTAGAAAAAACCAAAATGGCTTCCGAAGAAATAGATCCACGACCTCACAAATATTAACCATCCGCAGAATCCTTGAAGGTGTACGGGGAAAAGAACCTACGAGCGACATTGATATTTGTCGACTTTACCTAGGCTTTCGACTCCATTCACAGAGGAAAGATGGAACAAATCCTACTAGCGTACGGCATACCTAAAGAAACCGTAGCGGCAATAACGATTCTCTATAGAAACACTAAAGTAAAAGTACGATCACCGGATGGAGACACAGAATACTTTGACATTGTAGCAGGAGTACTACAAGGGGACACGCTGGCCCCGTACCTCTTTATCATTTGTCTAGACTACGTACTTAGAACATCGATTGACAAATTCAAAGAGAATGGCTTCGAACTGACGAAGAAAAGAAGCAGAAGATACCCCGCAACAACAATTACCGATGCCGACTACGCCGATGACAAAGCGATACTGGCAAATACACCTGACCAAGCCGAAACACTTCTGCATAGTCTGGAACGAGCAGCAGCAAGCATAGGCCTCTATGTTAATGCACACAAAACGGAATATATGTGCTATAACCAAACGGCGGACATCTCCACTCTAGAAGGAACCCCACTTAAACTAGTAGACAAATTCACGTACCTAGGAAGCAGCGTCGAATCAACCGAAAAGGACATCGAAACGAGGTTAACATGGACAGCTATCAATAGGCTATCGATTATATGGAAATCAGACCTAACCGATAAAATGAAACGCAGTTTCTTCCAGGCAGCGGTCACATCGATACTGCTATACGCATGCACTACATGGACGCTAACAAAACGACTGGAGAAGAAGCTAGATGGCAATTACACAAGAATGCTGCGTGCAATCCTGAACAAGTCCTGGCAGCAACACCCCACAAGACACCAACTGTACGGTCACCTGCCCCCTATCACGAAAACTATTCAAGTTAGACGAACCAGACATGCAGGACACTGCTGGAGAAGCAGAGATGAACTCAAAGAGATGTACTCTTATGGATCCCCACACATGGCTGCGCAAAAGCAGGACGACCAGCTCGAACGTACATTCAGCAGCTATGTGAGGATACAGGATGTTGTCCTGAAGACCTACCTGGGGCGATGAACGATAGGGAGGAGTGGCGAGCGAGGGTCAGGGATATCCGTGCTACCAGCGTGATATCATGATGATGATGATTAGTATTATTCGGTCCAGTTAAACCGGAGTTCGGCGCAATTCCATTAGGACAAAAAAAAAAAAAAAACAACATTCAACAGTGAACATCTAAATTTTCCTAGTAAAGAGCTCAATGTAACTGACATCACACAGCAATAATTTCTTTAAGAAAAATTTCTTTAAGAAAAAATTCTATTCTGAATTATTTTATTCGTAAGATCTGAAAAAGTCATGTTAATTTTTTTTTTTTCGTGTTTTTGATATAAATCAAAAACACATAACAGGATTGAAATAAATTTATAATCCTAATGTTACCGGTTTTGTTTCTTTCTTAAAGATATATATATATATATATATATATATATATATATAAACAGTTCCATTTTTAAAAAAATACAGTTTTGCATTAGTACGCAGTTTAGGTATAAAAAATAATTCTATTTCAAACAATTTAATTTAGCATAAGCACACAATTTAAATTTCAAAATAGTTCTATTCTAAAAAATTCAGTTTAGTATAAGCACACAGTTTAAATGTCAAAACAGTTCTATTTCAAACAATTCAGTTTAGCATAAGTACACAGCTATTCTATTTGACCCATAGATCGGGACCTATCAGGTGCTACAACTCCGGGCCAGAACTGACCTGGGAGCAATAGAAATAATGGTGTACTCCGCATTTCCTTTGGCAAACTTATTTTGGTGATTACAGAATCATTGATATTGTTTTAAGTTGACATCAAGTGAAGAAACTGAACAAGAACTGGTTAATGTTTCTCATCAAATCCTAAGAATTTTTACAACGGTGGTACCAATAAACTTGTTGACAGATGGAGCGAGAAAGCAATAGAGGTTAGGTTTATTATTAAATATTTCTATAGGCATAAGTTTTTTCATTTATAATATATTCACTAAAATCAAACATTACCTTTATTCCACCCATATATATATATATATATATATATGTATATATGACGTTTTAATTTTGGTCACAGACATCTAATACTGAAGATTTTGTTAATAAACACGTGCCAATATCCATTTCGTCTGTACAATCTTCCACTTGGAAGAATATACTATACGGGTCGCTATAAAGTCAAACGTCCTCCTCTGGATCACTTCGCTATAAAGTGCCCGTGGTGTTATGGTTATCGTCACCGGATATGGACACGGCGATACGAGTTCAATTCCTGGACAAGGCTGATTGCATTTCACATAGCACTAATACCCTTGGGAAAGGTATGAATCCAATTATTCTCCCTCCAGCTATGGGTAAATAGTAGGGCAGACTAGGTTCTTCAGTCTTGGTGAGGCAACTAGTCTAGGAGAAGGAAAACACTGCTAAACTCTGCTTTAAAAAATGACCTTGTGTCGTATCCTGCCCGAGCGGAGGGGTTGGGTAAATAGGATCACTTCGCTATAAAGACTTCACCTGAACTGGATCAAAATTCAGTAATAGAGAATAAAGCTTAAGTAAAGCAATTACCTTAAACCTCTTAAATTGGTAGATCAATTCACATACATCAGCAGTAACATCTTATCTACTGAAAGTGAGTCAACATACGCGTAGCGAGGACGAGGGATGTTATTCGCAAGTTATCGAACAAATAAAAGTCTGATCTATCAGATAAAACGAAGTTATAGCTGTTTTCCTACTATGATATGGATGAACAAATTGGCCGCTCACATGAAGAACACATGAAAAAAAAAGATGAGAAATGCTCAAGAATGTTGCTCATTGCCTTGAACACATCTTGGAAGTAACACTCGACAAAACAGTTGCTGTCCGGCCACATACTTCCCATCTCACAAATCATTCAAGTAAGACGAACAAGATATGCGGGAGAAGCAATGACGGACTCATAAACGACGTTCTTACTGGACCTTTGCACATGGACGTGCCAGTGTTTGTCGACCAGTTCCGTGTGGACACTAGATGTAGTCTAGAAGACCTGTCAGGAGAGATGGGCAATGTGTCTGGATGGCAAGAGAGAGCCAGGAAAATCCGTGATGTCAACATGACTTGATTGATGATGATGAGCTTTTGAGAAGTAAGTTAACTTTTTAAGAAAGGGATAGTGATCTATTTAGCTATTATAGGCGATAATATATTTATATTGCACATAAGGGATCAGAATGGCGTTGATAAACAGTGGACAGAAATTTAGCATAAAGGGATATCGTGAACAAAAAGGTCGCTGAATAAATGCTAGAATTTTGTATCTAAATGACAGCATAAGACCTAATGTCTCCTCTCTGAATTCATCGCCTGACTAGTTTAGGTCAGTTAATAACCCTTTCAAATAACTTAAATCTAAAAAGGATAAAAATTTGCGTAAAATCAACTGACAAATTTGGACTCTGTTGATGAAGGTTATCTCCCTTTAGATAAGAAATCTCTTTCTATAACACTATTAAGAGTCATCTATTCATATCGCACGAATCTGAATTGAATAATATTTTACTAAGTTGTATCTCTCTTCCGTGTTGTCAATATGATGTGTTTATTGCATGAGTAGATGAAATCACGTGACTTATCTTAGTAGGTGACCAGTATTTTGAATGTGTTTCACATGACTTTTTCCGAGATAATTTTCGAGTTTTCCATTTTCTTTTATTTCAACTCTTGGATCTGTTAGAGTGGTAAAGTCCACAAGCAGACAAGTTTGTTTCTTGTTGTTTACTAAAATTTGGTCTGGCTTTCTACTCTGGATAGGATGATCTGTTTATATCTCTGAGTTACAGAGATTTTTTTGAGTTTTACTTTCGAGGAAAATTTCTCGTTTTGGCATAAATGTTTTAACCTAACCAATCCACCACTGACCTGGTGTGACTCAAGATCATTTTTAAGCGAATTACAACAGGTTTGAATGCAGAGTTTTTCTTTTTGTAGACTAGTTGTCTAACTAAGATTTAAAAAAATAAAACCAGTCTGCCTTACTATTTACCCATAGGTGCTAGTGACGTGGTAGATGGATTCATGGTTTTTTCTTTGGGCATTGGCATTAATAGAAACACAAAAGGCTTCGACCAGAATTTGAATTCCGAGTGCTGATTCTACACCTTGCGCTGATAACCATTGTGCTAATAGCGCCTGCATAACGGACATGTACCACTTATCTGCATCATAAAATTTTCTACGCATACATATTTTATTCGTGCCAAATTCTCATACTTTTTATGCGTTATTTTCCTGCATTCGCCCACGATGTGATTTACTGTTTCGTCTCAGTCAGTCTGTCTGCTTCTCTCTCTCTCCTCTTTCTGTCTGTCTGTCTTTCTCTCTCTCTCTCTCTCTACGTAATCTACACTTGTTATTCTCTTTGGTCTTTCTATTATGGCTTTTACATAATGAGTTCTTATGGTATTTTGGGGTTTGCTATTAATAATGATTCCGTTTCTAACTTTAGGTTTCTTTGTGAAGTCATGGATCGGTCATCTCGTGTGCAATGTACTTAATTTGACTTCTGAAGTGTCCATATAGTTGCTTTTCTTCACATATACTTCTTATTCTTATTCTTGTTCTTATTCTTATTCTTGTTCTTATTCTTATTCTTGATGTTGCTGATAGCAGTGGTAGTAGAAGTAGTATAAGAATGTATAAAAATATTTTCATTTTCATCGATCTATAGATTATTATATTTTCACATATGAATACTATTTCTGTGTATCAATACTGTCTTACACTTTATGACTTTTCACACCCAGGCAAGCTGCCTTTTACAGGGGTCTGAGAGAGAGAGAGAGAGAGAGAGAGAGAGAGAGAGAGCAAGTTCACTTTCATGGACCCAATATGTGATAGTTGCGTTTTCTGCAGTAACAGCAATTTTTCTTTCAGTTTCTGAGAATCCTCTCAGTATTCTTAAGCATCTTACAAATGCGATGATCTGGAATCTGTAAATCCAACACAGATCTCAAGATCTCTCAGTCTCTTTTATCGCTTATTTGAGATCGTTTGTGAAGTTGTTGTTGTTGCTGTGGTTTTACAATCCTGATACCTGCTTAAGATAGTAGTCTTTCTTTTTTGAAAATCAAGTAGCAGGAAACCCCATCAATTCACCAGATCTCCTCTAAGTATCCATGTCTATCTCAACAAGACTGTGGTCTAGACATTTTCAGTCTGTTCTACAGCTCCCCAGCTTCCCAGCACCTCTAATCTTTTTTCATTCTTGTTGCGATTATTGTAAGAATTCGAATAATTATTTAATCACTAGATTTTTTCACATCAGCATTAGCTGATGGTCTTTCAGTGGAGTTTGAGTGACAGGAAGTCTCCTCAAGTCTCCAGGACTCTTCTCAGTATTCTGGCCGTTCTCAATAACACTGTCGTTTGGATGGTCTCAACTCAGCCGTCAACCTTCAAGTCCTCCAGTCCCTTTAATAAGCTTTTAGTTATTGTACTAAAAGCACCAATCACAATTGGTATAATTGTCACCCTCATGTTGCACAGTTTTTTTCAATTCTCTAGCAAGATCGAGGTATTTATCCTTCTTTTCACATTCTTTTAGTTTTATTCTGTGGTCAGCCGGAACAGCAAAATCAACAATTTTGCAATTTCTATTTTTTTGTTGATTATTATAAGGTCTGGTCTTCTGGCCGAGATTAGGTGTTCCGTCTGTACGTCAAAGTCCCATAGGAGTTTATGTGTGTCATTTTCTAGGACAGGTGCTGGGTTGTGCATATACGATATGTTCATATGGTCAGATTTCAATTTCTTCCACATCTCTCAGTAGATCACCTTGCCCACCCAGTCGTGTCTAGTTTTATACTCCTGTGCTAATTTGCTGCATTCGCTTATTATATGATTGGTTGTTTCATCTCTGTCACCGCGTTGTCTGCAATTGCTATTTTGTTGCG
Source organism: Sepioteuthis lessoniana (assembly GCA_963585895.1). Lineage (NCBI taxonomy): Eukaryota > Metazoa > Mollusca > Cephalopoda > Myopsida > Loliginidae > Sepioteuthis > Sepioteuthis lessoniana. The sequence goes on from OY757926.1 coordinate 68,642,448, forward strand.
TCTTATCAATTCTCTTTTTGATATGATTGATTCTTTGCAAGGTTTTCCTGCCAGCTGTCAGAGTGACAGCAAGTTTCTTTAGATCTCCAGGACTCTTCTAAGTATTCTGGGCGATTTTCAACAATGCTGTAGCCGATGGTATCGGTTCTTCCTTTCATTCAAACTCTTCCTGTCCTCTTTCCCTTTTTTATTCTTATCTTTTATCATTATTAATAATCATTCGGTCAAGTCATTTTGGTCGAGACTAGGTGATTCGTTTGTATCTCAAAATTCCCTTGGAAATTTATGTTTCTCATTCACTTGAGCGGATTCAAGTCTGTGCATATACCATTTGATAGTTTGTTCGAATTCACGTCTCTTGCATATTTCTCGGTGGATCATTTTTCTCCCCGAGTCGTGCCTCGTCTTGTTCTCCTTTCACGTTAGTTTGCATCATTCACTTCTTATTATTTACTCCTTTAGAGTTTTTCACATCAATGTTAGCTGATGGTTTTTCACTGGAGTTTGAGTGACAACAAGTCTCCTCAAGTGAGTCCTTTTACTCTTTTTCTTAACACATACTGTGTATCGATATCCTCCCGCGAATTTAAAACTTTGCGTATTGCCTTCGATTTTATTGTCCTTGGTCCATTCGTCTAAGTTCTTCTCTCGTCCATTTTAAGAAGAGTCTTGTATACTTTACAAGATCGACTTGCCAGGTGTTTATCTCTTTGATGTGATTTCTGTTGCAGAACTTTGTTTCGGGATATTTTCTCGTTTTTCTGCGCTACTCTTTTGTTGTTTTTTCTTTCATCTCTGTTTGATGGTGTCTGCTTCCCAAGTACTTCTTATTTTTTCTTCCCAAGTACTTCTTATTTTTTCTTCTCCCCAAGCATTCTGATTCTTTTCTAATTTGCATTATTGTTAGAGTTTTTCACATCAGCGTTAGCTGATGGTCTTTCACTGGAGTTTGTGTGACAGCAAGTCTCCTCAAATCTCCAGGACTCTTCTCAGTATTCTGGCCGTTCTCAATAATGCTGTAATTAGGATAGTCTCCACTCTTCCGCCAACTCCAACTCCTCCAGTCCCTTTAGAAATCTTTTAGTTACTGCACCAAAAGCACCAATTACAATTGGTATGTTCCATAGTTTTTTTCAATTCCCTAGCAAGGTCGAGGTATTTATCCTTCTTTTCACATTCTTTCAGTTTCATTCTGTGGTCAGCCGGAACAGTGAAATCAACAATTTTGCAAATTCTCTTTTTTTTTTTTTTGCTTATTATTCTGGCCGAGATTCGGTGATCTGTGTATATGTCAAAGTCCCATAGGAGTTAATGTGTTATTTTTTAGGGCAGGTGCTGGATTATGCAGATACGATTTGTTGGTATGGTCAAATTTAAATTTCTTACTCATCACCTAGTGTATCACCTTACCGACCCAATAGCGTCTAGTTCTATATTCCTTCTGCGCTAATTTGCTGCATTCGCTTATTATATGATTGATGGTTTCATCTTTGTCACCGCATACCCTATATTTTCTACTTTGTTGCGTCTTATCTATTCTCGCTTTGATATGATTGGTTTTTACGGCGTAGTTTTGTGCTACTATTAAGAGAGATTTTGTTTCTCTCTTAAAGTTTCCTTTTCTTAGCCATGTCCATGTTTTGTCATGTGAGATTTTGTTTATTAGTCGTTTTTTTTCTCTTTAGATCTCTTATCAAAACATGATCATTAGTCGCCATTGAAGAACTGAAACTTTATTGAGAGTAATAATTCAGAAAAAAAAATGCCGTCAATAAAGTATCATGTTCCAAGTAAGGTGATCTTTTGAGCTGATTATATGTTTGAGCTGCCCGAGATCATCATCATCATCATGACGTGCAGCTAGCACGGATATCCCTGACCCTCTCTCTCCACGTCTCCCTATCATTCATCGCCTTCGGCAGGTCTTCGGGGTTACATCCCGTATCATCACATAGATGCTGTATGAATGTTCGAGCTAGTCGTCCTGCTTTTGATTGGCCATATGTGGGGGTCCACAGGAGCACATCACTTACGATCTCGTCTTTGCTTCTCCAGCAGTGTCCGGCATGTCTGGTTCGACTAGCTTGTATAGTTTTCGTGATAGGTGGTAGGTGGCCGTACAGTTGGCGCCGTGTGGGGTGTTGCTGTCGGGACCTGTTCAATATTGCTCGCAACATTAGTCTAATAAATATTTCTATTCCTTTCTTTAAGAGGACTTACTTAGTCTCCATTTCTTCAGTTTATTTTGATTGTTCCTCGGCAGCTTTCAAATTTGAGGCATTTTTGCAAACTGGGCCTCTAAGCCGTTGAAACAGCTGGTGGAATTCAGGAAGTAAAATGAAAAGAAGGAATACTTAAGCATATTAGAAAAATATTAGCCAGGAAAATTACTTCAAGAATAATAATTTTTAGCAGGAATTGAAATATTATCACCCATCACGAAAACTATCTAGCTTAGACGCACTAGTCGTGCGGCACACTGTTGGAGAAGTAGGGACGAACTCCTAAGTGACATACTCCACTGGGCCCCTTCTCATGGACGAGCAAAAGCAGGACGACCAGTTAGAACCTACATATAACAGCTCTGTACTGATACAAGATGTTGCCATAAAGACCTACCTAAAGCGATTGACGATAGGTGGTGGGAGAGGGTCAGGGATATCCGTGCTGATGACGCGACATGATGATGATGATGAGTCTGTTTAACACTCATATAGGGTGCTGCTCTGTATACGAATAATGAAATCTTCTATTCCTTTCTTTATAGGAAAACAAAGATTTTATTTTATTTTTATGGTTTACAAAGCAAAGTTGGTAAGAACACTCCGGCACCAATTGCCCAATCGGCTGGGGCCGTAGAATACACCGACTGCATCTCTTAAGAGGAGTAAGACCCCTCTCCAACGAGTGACCTGGATATGACACTAAACAATATGATGTTAAGGTTACTGTAATGCTGGAGTTTTGGGGAAGTGGAATACTCCTTAGTTGCCATCACTCCCCGGCCCACTCTAACCCGGAGTGGTAGCACCTAATAGAGTCCTATCTATAGGTCAAATAGAACTAAACTGCGTACATATGCTAAACTGAATTGCTTGAAATAGAATAGTTTTGACATGTAAACTACGTACTTATGCAAAACTGAATTATTTGAAATGGAACTGTTTTTTTTATAAACTTGTTTGAAATAGAACTGTTTTTGATATTGAAACTGTACTTACGCTAAACTTAATTGTTTAAAATAAAACTGTTTTACTAAACTGAATAGTTTGAAATAGAAATGTTTTTGACAAATAAATTGTGTACTTGGGTTAAATTGAATTGTTTGAAATATAACTGATTATTTGTATAAAAAAGATTTGGCATTAAATAACCTAGGTTGATATGCCATAAAACACCAACAAACAAGCAATCGAACCAAAGACTTTTCGATGGTTTGGTTCGGTGTCTTTGTTCAATGGCACAATTAACAACCTTGGTTATTTAAAGCTTTCTTTGCAGTATAATTATTGTTATACTTTTCAACCCATATTATAATAATGCAGGTGGAGTTGGAACTCCCGTACTATGATCTCACAGTTTGGCAAAGTTACGATTGTCCCAAGTGGACTTCCCTGAAGACTTTCGGAAGAGTAAAGATCGTGAAACTATAATCAAAAGATGATTTATTGCAGCAATATAAAATATGCATGACGTGTCCTGAGGTTATCTGTTAACTTTCAGCTAATTAAAAACTTACCATTTCATATACATATTTACCAACCCCTCCGCTCGGGCAGGATCTAACACAAGATCAATTTAACATGTTTGAATTCAGAGTTTTCCTTCTCCTAGATTAATTGCCTCATCAAGGCTGAAGAACCCAGTCTGTCCTACTATTTACCCTTAGAGAATAATTGGATTTATACCTTTCCGAAGGGTATTAGTACTATGTGAAATGCAATTAGCCTGGTCCAGGATTTGAACTTGTGTCTCCGTGTCCAATTCCTACGACGATAACCATTACACCAAGAACACCTCCAAAACACTTTACATTTCATATACCTCATTATTAATAACTGATCAACTAATAACGATGTCAACATTCGCCTAAGTAAAACATTGACTACTAATTAAAGTGTTGCATTGTCATCTGCTGATTCATGCAGAAATATACATATATATGCTGGATACACACCGATGCAATGATAACAGACGCAATGATAAAGACGCACGCAGGAATAAACGACGCAGGAAGGAAGACGCAGGAAGACTTTTTTAACAATATTTACCTCTCACTTTATTGCAAGGGTTCGAAAAGTTTTTGTGGGGTTTTACTGTGAGAGGGAGCTTGAGACCGAACATAAACTCAAATATTTTGACCCCTCACTCTTATGGCCGTCACGTGGTGTCTTTCTTGTTCTCTTTATGCTCAACCGGAGGCCTAGGGGCTCACTCTGCTGTGTGATGGCTTTCTTTATTGTATCTTATCAGTATCTTCTCTGGACCCCAAACTCCATCGGGGTTTCCGAGGGCCCCCTCGGTCGGGTGTGGCTTTCCCAACCACACCTCGTCTCCAACTGTCTGGAACTCTACTGGTAACTCCACTGGCCCCATGGGCGTCGAACTCAACTGAATTATATAATCGTTCGACGCCCACTCGATCTTTGAAATCGAATGTTTAATCGTCATCAAGCGGAAATAACTGTCATGCAATTCACAGGTCACTCTCTTCCGGTGCGTCAGTCTATGAGAGTATCATGGGCTTTACCTTGTCCCATTTCATCAGCCAATTTCTGCCCACGCGATTTCCTCTCCTAACTGCCATTAGAATGTGTCACTTCCTTCTGGTGCATCACCTAGAATGGCATTTTTGGCCGGGTCAAAAGGTCAAAACATAACAAAAGGTTAGTAATCCTTCTAAGGTGAATCTGCGTCAGTGCTTTTGTTTAATTACACTTGGAATTTAACGAAAAACCAGGAGAAAAGGTATATCCTAATATTTTTGGTTAAGAAGAACATTAACTTTTCATTTTAAAATTCCGTTAGGGGTATACTTATTTGTGGTAGATAGATACGGTTTGGTCCATATAGATAGATAGTTTTAATCCAGAGTGTTGATAGATGAGTGTTTGACAGTACACCCGCTGGCCGACCCCCACTATCTCAACTTCCTAAACCTCTCATGGCCATCCGATCGTCTAGTGGTTTCTCTCATCTCTGGCCAGGGCTATTTCACATTTCTTTACAAACACACAAAACACAACATACACAACCGAGTGGGTGGAAGAAAAGATAACAGACACAGGTTAGCCCCAAGCGTAAAAAAGATGTTTGTGACAGTTTTGTGTAGCTTCTGTGCATCTGTGGGCTATCGCAAGCGTGTATTCGAGTGAAATTCCTACACAACCTCTGGGAACGTTGACCCGTTCTCTCACGTTGGCCAACCCAGCCTCTGGGTCCACAGGTCCCAGCAGTCGTCTTTCTCGGACCGTCGGCTTCCCCCGACTTCTGTTGACTGTTCTCTCCAGCAGACTGACCTGTTCTGTTCTGTTCTCTGCTTTCTTCTGTTCAGCTCTGGGACGTTGCCTTCTCTCGTCTTCTTCCTATCTCGTAGGAGATCTTGCGCACAAGGCCTTTGAGTGGGTTTCGCGCCAAAAATGACAAAGGAATCTAACTGGCACACATCCACATCCACAGAAACGAATGGCCAACATCTTGCTACTGGTGTTTATCTATTGTATTTTTAAAAAAATCGATTTACATAGATAAAGGTTAGGAACAAGGAAATAGAATATTTCGCAAAGGTGACGAGTCATTGTAAAAATCGTTATGCTAAGAGCAGCAGAACACGAAGAATAACGGATATAGGCATTTGGTTAATGAACTTCAACATGAAATCATCTAGTGTTTGCAGGTTCCGTCCTGACTACAGGTAAAAATAACGGAATCAAAATAATCTACCCCAGTAGTTTAATGAAAGGATTCAGTTCGAAGTTCAATGCAAACTCCCGAATGCGTCAAGAAACACCTGAACAAGGCTTAAAGGACGTATCGGCGAAAACGTTATCTATATAACAATAAAAATGAAGACAATAGACTGAATACTCTAAATGATAATATGTATCGAGGTTCCTCTAAAAAGTTCTGGAGAATTAGCTATCCGGTTGTTTGCACCCAATATAACAAACCATTCCTGTAAGACAAGGAAGTCATGCTGGTCACTGCTGAAGAAATAAACAGGAACTCCTGGGCAACGTTCTCCAATGGTTTCCTACACATGGATGCAACAGTGTTGGATGACCAGATAGATAGATAGATAGAGAGAGAGAGAGAGAGAGAGAGAGAGAGAGAGAGAGAGAGAGAGAGAGAGAGAGTCAAAGGGAATCTATGCTGTTGCATGTTTTGCTGCTGTCGTCGCTGCTACTGAATTCTATCCGATCCTCATAGGAGAGTCAGAAATTCGGCAATTACGGTAAATTGTTTACAATCCAGTACATCGAACAGAAAAAAAACAATACCTGCTAGAAGGTCTAAACAAGAATCTTCAAAGATATCTTTTATAATCGTGAAGGTTATCAGATATTTCTATCAGATTGCTAAGTTTCCAAAGTCAATACTGGCACAATGGAGAAATGAGAGCACATTCACAAGCCAATACTCATTTCTATCTATTATATACACGCCAACGTAGGTGCATACATTATTCATTTTGACTCTTATTGATGTCTTACGTGCTTCTTCATTTTTATTTGAAATTGTTTGTCTAAAACGACAAAAATGTTCAATGATAATCGATTTTGTTGATTTTGGTCGATTTTTACAATGACTCGACACCTTTGCGAAATATTCTATTTCCTTGTTCGCAAGATTCATATATGTAAATTGATTTAAAAACGACAATGGATAAACACCTATCTACATTCTAGATTAAATCTATCAATCTATATATATATATATATATGTCTGAACAAAAAAGTATCTATCTCCATTTAATAAGTATACTCCTAAAAATATTTTGAAAGAAAAACTTTATGCTTTTCTAAAGCAAAAATAACAGCATTGCAATATTGTACTATCACGTGGTGAATGGGTTTTTGCGTCTACCGCTACGTCCTAAGTCGTTGTCGGACCCTGTAGTAACCCCACCGAGGGAAAAGGTGAAGAGCACACAAAAGTCTGTCTTAGTTCACTAACACAAAAGTTTATTCGCTACTTCACTTTTTAAGTAGTTGTCGGTAGAAAGAAGCACAGTAAGAAAATGGAGTCGACCGCGTTTGCCGGATAAAGAGAAACACATTGTCACGAGGAGAAACAGAGAGCAGACACAGACCTTTTGGTTTTCTGTTGCAGTTCTAACGTATTTGTTTGCTGGTTTCGTCTCCACAGATGCTTCTGAGATGAGATGCCTTTTCGAAGCTCATACTAAAATGGCGGCCACAACTTTTGACTATCTTTACATTGTCCTTGCTAGTGATCACTCTCGTCTTTACCTCGTCCAAGCCAACAAACTTTCAAACCCGAGTCGTCACCTTACTTCCGCCTAGTGTTGAAGGGAGGACATATCCGTTTTCTGTGGTTCCACACTTGCACAGAAGATTTGGGACTTCCTGTTTTTTTAATTCCATCGTCATTGCCTTGTGATTCGCTGACCTACAACAAGAGCTTTGTCCAGACTTCTTTGGAGTCAATTGGTCGTTATGTAGATTTTCTGTTTACTTTTTCTCCCAATTATTTTCTTTTCTTTTTTCTCTAACTCTCTCTCTCCTTTTCTAGAAATTAGCCTCCTGATCTCTTTCTAACTTGGACTCTCCATATCCCATTAGGATATTTATATAGGAAAATAACATTATCAACATGTATATTCTTGTAAATCTTCCGTAGATGTAGTAGAAATAACATTTTTGTTATCTTAGAATTTAACAAATAATAAACCCCAATTTGCAAGAGAATCATATATCACAGTATATATATATATATATATATATATATAACTGACTCTTTGGAAAGCTGTCTTTGAATTATGCATGTCAGAATTCTCATGATATATTTGGTTATCTAGAGGACATACGAAATAATTTACCTTCATAGAATCACGAAGAGAAAGGATGTATTACTTGTTGCCAGTGTCCATTTCCTTTCTAATTAAAATGCAGTCGTATTTACTAGCAAAATGGTACCATGAGCCAGGATTACCTAGTCGGCAAGGGCCGAAGGATACACCGACTGCTTCTCTGCAGAGGGGTAAGACCTCACCCCAATTAGTGTTCTGGAAATTATATTGGACAGTCAAACGGTGAGGTTCCAGTAATGCTGGAGCTCTGGGGAATGCAGAGTACCCCATTCATTGCCAACGCTCCCAGGCCAATTCTAGCACGGAGTGGTAGCATCTGATAATGATCCCAACTATTGGTCAATGGCACACTTATGCTTAATTGAATTGCTTGAAATAGAACTGCTTTGACATTTAAACTACGTATTTATGCTAAACTGAATTATCTGAAGTAAAACTGTTTGTACATTTAACTCCGGGTATTGTCCTTTTTGGCTGGGTCAATAGAATAACCCAACTGCACCTCTGCAGAGAGGTAACACCCCCACTCACTGAATGTTCTGTATATGACCCTAATGAAACTGATAAATCATAAAATTGTTGGGTATCACCCACCTTTTTCCACACAATGAACTAGTCCCTCTGCTATATGTAGCAGTAGCTACAAATACCAGAGCAGACTAGAAGGTGAAGAGCAGCTTCTTATAGGAATAGTATTAGAGCGTTGGAGACTGGAGATCGCACTCGATCACCTTACTTGCTAACGTAATAACGGAAGCCAATACTATCGTTCGACTATATATTTATTCTGTATTCACTAATCCTATGTTCTGGTCTACTAATGATCTCTCTATTGTATATACTTTTTTTCTGAGAATATATCTCTATTTCCTCTCATATCGTGGTTTGTCCTTTATTTAATATTACAAGCGTGCACTAATCCTACGTTCTTGTCTACTAATAGTCTCTCTATTGTATATACTTTTTCCTGAGAATATATCTCTATTTCCTCTCATATCGTGGTTTGTCCTTTATTTAATATTACAAGCGTGCACTAATCCTATGTTCTTGTCTACTAATAGTCTCTCTATTTTATATACTTTTTCCTGAGAATATATCTCTATTTCCTCTCATATCGTGGTTTGTCCTTTATTTAATATTACAAGCGTGAACTAATCCTATGTTCTTGTCTACTAATAGTCTCTCTATTGTATATACTTTTTCCTGAGAATATATCTCTATTTCCTCTCATATCGTGGTTTGTCCTTTATTTATCAATACAAGCGTTCACTAACCAGAACGCAACAAAAATCCATTATATATATGATTTGGTTTCTTGATTTAATGACATCTAAACCTTCCTGGGTTATGTTATACAAAAGTCATCGTTATAGAAGAACTGCAGTCGTAATATTTAACCCTTTGCTGGAGAGATAAACGAGAATATACATTTCTCAAGAGTATTAGTCTGTAAGGGAACGAGACGGAAGATTGACTAAAAGTGACTGGAGCTCTAATTCGCTAACTACGACGTCACCATCTAACACATTTGCCATTATTTCACAGTAATTCTCATATATATATATATACATATATATATATATATATATATATATATATATATATATATATATATATATATATATATATATATATATGTATATAAATAGATCACGGATTTCATAACTCGGTTTCTTATTCTCTCTTGTTGCCTGGAGAGAGAGGAGACAAACATTCGCTGTGAACTTGGAATGAACCAGAGATACTGGAAGAGTCTTGTTCTTAGAAAGACAAAGAACGTAACCATGTAGAAAGAGTTCTATTTGAAAGAATTCAGGTAAGCTAAAGTACACAGTTTAATAGTCAAAAACATTTCTATTTCAAGCTATTCAGTTTAGCTAAAGAATTTTATTTCAAGCAATTCAGTTTAGTATAAGTACAGTTTTTTGTTTACATACAGTTAGATGTCAAAACAGTTCTACTTAAAACTGTTCAGTTTAGCGTAGATTCAATGTGAAAAACAGTTCTATTTAAAACAATTAAGTTTAGCATACAAAAACAGTTCCGTTTCAAACAATTCAGTTTAGCATAAGTACGTAGTTTAAATATCAAAACAGTCCTATCTCAAGCAATTCAGTTTAGCGCAAGCACACAGTTTAGTTCTATTTGACCCATAGATGGGAACCTATCAGGTGCTACCACTCCGGATCAGGGTGGACTTGGGAGTGATGGCAACAAAAAGGTTCTCCTCAATCCCTAAAGCTCCAGCATTACTGAAACTTCACAATCAGATTGTTTAGGGTCATATCTAGGACACTCTTTGGGGAAAATCTAACCCCTCTGCAGAGGTGCTGTCGGTGTATTCTACAGCCCCAGCCGACTTGCCGTTAACCGTGTTGTGTCCGTCGTTTATTTCTTCTGGTTTCTAAACCCTAGATAGAGAGAATAAAGCTAAAAGATGCTAGCGCTAAAACAACTTAGGTTTTCGGATTTTTTCTCCCCAGCTGATAAATAGCCATCACCAGCATGTCTTCAACGTTTCGAATGCGTGTGCACATACTTGTAAAATATTCAATTGAGAGAATTGTGAAGGACGGGTTAAAACAGATTCTTCCTGCTTTGAATTTCCTTTTTTTATGTTTTCAGCTTCATCTCTTTAAACATTTATATCCTTTTGTGTGAGTACAAAGAGCTGGTAGATTTTTATGCCCTCGCATCGTAGATAAACGACACTGTCTATACTGGGCCGCGTTTAAAGACGATTACAAAAAATGACACCGACAGAGATCAGGTGTTAGATGTTGGGAGAACGAGGAGCGGGGATGACTTGTCCTGAATCTTTTAAGACGTGTGTACTTCGCTTTTTGATTGCATGGAATTTGAGTTAGTGCACATGCATCTATTTATATATGTGTGTATGCATGTGTGTGCGCATGCATGCATTCAAGCGTACGTGTGTTGAATAGTGTGTGTGTGTGTGTGT